>JAAWXA010000032.1:6603004-7053022 GCA_038090715.1 Florisuga fusca
GGGAAATAAAAAAAGAAAAAAAAAAAAAAAGAAAAAAAAAAAAAAAAAAAAAAAAAAAAAAAAAAAAAAAAAAAGGCGGCTATGCTCCAAGCCATGCAAAAAGCTTTTTAATTGTCAGCCCTGCTAGTCTGAAAAAGCCTTCACCCTATTCATTGTTATCATTCTGGAGTTTTATTGTAAAAGTGCTAATGTATATCAGAACTCTTTGATGTAAAAAAAAAAAAGGATTCTTTTACCAAAGAAATTAAGAACACAGTAGTTCACAGGAAATTCAAGTTTCCAAGCAGAGAATTAAAAGAAACAAGCAAAAGTAAAGCAATGTTCTTATGTAAAAGCTATTTTTGTTGAATACAAGAAGGAAAAAACTTGTGAGTTGTCATTCTGGATTATGAAATAGATTAACAAGAGGCAAACTACCTTTCTCCTCAATAGTTAAGCAAATCTTGGAAGAAAGGAAGTGTACTGTACTGGCAGGAATGGACTAAATGACCTCGAAGTTCTGTATCTTAAGCTAAGGAGTAGTGGTAATTCATGTGTCCTCAAATCTAACTTCAATTTGCATGAGTTACTGTGACCGCTTGTAGTCCATCCATGACTCTTTATTTCCATTCTGATTTCATATTCAAGGGAAAAGATGGCAGAGTGTTATGTTACAAAGAAAGTTTAAATTAATGCAATTAAAAGAGCTAGCAAACTCTATGTACAAGCATTATCTTACACATTTGAGGACAGAAGAACTCTTAACATACTGTCTTGTGTCTTACTGATGTGTGGCTGAAACCTGACTGAAAAGATTTCTGGTTCTGCTGCCTTTTGAGACACTACAAAAGCTACAATTATTGAAACAGACAGTAATTTAAAGTCATTCGTTTTTCATTCTCACAGTCACAGTTAAATGATTTTTAAGATCCAACTAGTTGAACGAGAAAGGAAGTGTGCAAGCTCACTTAAGCTCAGTGTGTTAGCTCTGGCCATTTGGGGATATTAGACCTGTGCTCAAGACTACAACCAGGCAGTCAGCACAGTTCCAGGAACATAAAAGAAAATCAAATTACTCTGTTCAAGTCCTGAGGAGTATGCACTCCCAGTCTTCAGCTCCACTTTCCCCCAGAGACCTGGGACAGGAAAAGTTACAGAGAGAAATGCCCCAAAATAGCATCACTTCAGAACTAGCCAATAAATTGGGAAACACCTTCATGCACACTAATAATTACATTCTGAGGGCTTGTTATTTTAAAATCTTTGTATATATTCTAGGTATTGATTTCTTCTGCTTTTACAAGTCCAGCAGGAAACCTTACCAACACTTTACTGTGCACATAAATGGGAGATGAAAAGTGGACTGTTAACACTAACATATCATTTGTTTCTGGACAGCCTGAATGCATAAGATATTAAATGGGACACCAATTTATAGCTCTTTATTTTGGAACTAGTGCTCAGTTCCTAAAAATGTACCCTTGTAACTACTGTCTTGTGTTACATAATTGCAACACAACTGTCCAAAACTTGTCAGGATTCAGATGCTTCTGTCAGTGTTAGAACCTGTTTTCTCCAACAAGTAAGAAAAGAATTTCTCTTGCCAGTACAAAAATCACAGCCTTCCAGTGACAAGTGTATGCAGGCTTAAGTCTACCAGCCAAGTGAGAACCTTTTAAAAAGTCCTTCACACTCCTGCAATGTGGTCAGGAAAAGTAGAGGCCAGCAGGAGGCATGAAGAGGTGCAAAATTACTTGTTCCAGGTATGGGTAGACTTTTGCTTTTAAAAAAAAGTTGCTGAACCTTTTCTTAGACAGCTCGTCAATGAAGACTGATGATGCAATAACTCTAACAGTGTGAGATAAAAGCACTTACTGGAGACTGAGACACTGACTGTACCCAGTATCCTAAGATTTGCTTTTGTCTCTTTTGTTTCACTAAAAAAAACAAATGGCTTTAGAGTATCCTCTTAATTCCAGCAAATACAGATTAACTAAAAAATGTGCCAGATAAAGAGAAAAAAGGAGGACTAGGAAAAAGGTAGACTATAATCATACATGTTTTACGTTGGTTCTGTCTTGGTTGGTGATGCAGCATCCACAAAAATATGGTCCCTACTACAAAAAAAAAAAAAGGATGTTATGAATTTCTCACATTGTTTTCCATGCTGTGTATTTTCAGAGGTGTGATGAGAAGGTGCTCTAACAGGTAATTTCCATAGAGCAAGTTACAGACTATATTCTTGTGGATGCATTCTGCCCAGATGTATGCACTTGGTATGGGGTTTGGTATTAACCTTTAGAAGTAGATGGAAAGTTCATAATCAAGACATAAATATTACCATACTCTTGTTCTCTTTTTCCTGTTATGCCTGTTTCTGTGAGTTTATTTCTAACACAGTGGAGAATGCAGTAATATTTCTCTATGAAGGTGCATCCCTTCAAATCTCTAGACATAAGTGATCTGATTTTCAACAGATAATCACAAGAGAAAAAAACTTTCAAAGAACATAGTCATGTGCGTTATAATTGTGTAAATACTCTATTGCCAGTTAGATCTAATAATGCACAATATGTAATTCTAAAAGACACGTAGATTTTGGGGGGTTTGTTTTGTTTGATTGTTTTCCTGTTGTAAACAAGCAAACAAAAAAATTAAAAAAACCATTCAAACATAAAATCCCATCTAGTGAAGGATGTTTTGAAGTTTGAAGCAAATGAGATTCTTAATTTTGCTTTTTTTTTTTTTTTTTAACTGGTTAATGGAACAAAATCTACTTAGTGTTTTACTTTTTTCACATTTAGCTATTTTTATGTGGGCTTGATTGATAGAGCAGTGCTACTTGGAACAGCAAATAACTTAGTAAATCAGGTTATGCTCTATTTCAATTGAAGTGATATAAATTAGGTATTTAGAACACAAAGTTTCTAAAATAAGGTGGTTTAGAAAAGCACTTGAATGGATATCTCTTACAAACTTCACCTGGAAAAAAAAATCTTACCTAGAAAAGAATTAGAAAAATTTCTGAATCACAAATACTTGTTTTTCCCCTGTCCTGTGAGATTTTACTATGGGCAGAGATTTCTTTTCCCCACAGGAGAATGGGAATGATTGCCAACATGGTGTGGAAAAAGGAAAAAAGAGAATGACAGAAAAGCTTCTACTAACTCATGTCCTCAACATGCAGCATTCAGTCCTCCACATAACGCAAAATATCTGTTAAGTAACTAACAATGTTTTGTATTTTTATGTTTCTTTTGGAAATTGTGATAAAATGTCATTATGGGTTTGGTATTCCAGCACAAAAAGAAGCATTTAATTCACTCTGCTTTATTAGGATCTCCTGTGAGGCTCTTATCAGCTGCAAGTTTTTCCAGTTTATGTGAAGAAAAAAGCTCAAATTTTTCCTTAGATATGTCAATCAAAAGGTTTGCACTGACTGGAACACCCGATTCAGGAGAATATAATTCAGTTGAGACAGAATCTCTGTGTGGCCCCATTTTCTTCATCACTTTTAGACAAGACAATATTTTTGTTAGGGCTCAACCTCACCCTGCAATTACTCCAAAAATCAAACTGCACTACATAAAGGTGTTCAGTTGATTACTCTAATATGTAATTCTCTATATGGGCTATTTTTTGTAGCTGAGAAGCACTTTCTTTAGGATCACAGTTTCACAAAACATAAATAGAATTCAAATTTTAATTGGCCAGGGACAGCAGGCCTGGTATTCAATCTTAAAGCATTTTGTTACGTGGCTGTGTGAAAATTGTTAAAATTCCAAAATACTGGTGATTTATCCCAGGTTCTTCTGCAGGGTATGTTAATCTATATTCAAATTTACTAATTTATTTTTCCAGTCACGTAGTTGAGATATGCCTTCCTTATTCACTTCTTGAAGTAGCTATGCTTTCTTTTATTTGCAGTAGTTGCTAAACGAAACCACACTTATCAGGTCTTTGACTCTTAGAGGCATAACTGTTTTATTGTGCTCATATAATTTTATCATCTCTTATTCATCGTATGTTACTTTTTTATTATTACAACATCACTGCTAGAATGGCAACTGTTAATATTTGAAACTGTAGGATTTTATTTTTTGGTTTTTAATGTCACAATAGAAGTATTGGTAGTTTGAGGTGAGAGTGCTGCTCTAGGATCATGGCTCATTCCTTAAGAAGGCAGCTCACCTGAGTTCCATTTCAAGGAACTTGTAAGCACTGAGTACTACGCTTCTAAAGGTGCCACAGTTTGTAACGCAACTAATCAGGTGTAAAACTCGCTAAATTTCATTTTATTGCCATTTTAAATAAAAGCTAGTGATGGAGTAGAGATACAAAGTGTCTCTCACAGAGTTTAGGTTTCTTTTTTCTGTAAATGCTGGTTAATGCTGATGTTTGGATCAACCATATTTCCAGAGCTGATTACGAAACATCTACTGTGTGCTGCTGGGGCACCCAGTTTACAAATCATGATATTTCATAAAACTGGCTTAAAATTCATCAGCACTCTCTTTCCAGACTTGTGAATAGTGTTTGGGGAAAAAGCATAGCAGAAGGCATCCACACAAACAAATTCTTTCTGGTTAGTCCTCTGCTGCCCAAAACAGAAAAGGGAACAACTTCAAATGGCTCTGTAGCATCATCTCCTCTTTGTATCTGATAAACTGGCTGTATAAAATCATCAGCTTGCAGTGCAATTCCAGCCAGAATAACACATCATTGAGCACAAAGCTTCCTGTTACAAACCTAATGTTAAATTGTCTTTTATTTATTTATCTAATTTCTCCAATTAAGTAAAATGTAACTGTTTAACTATTGCTTCTGGTAAGCAACATTGTTTGCAAAAAATGAAAACAAACAATCTCAGAGTCTGAGTAACTAACAAGCAAACCACTCCACAATTCAAGTCTGACAAGATTTGTGGTTTGATTAAACTCTGAAACAGGGCTTTGTTAAACACAGAGCTACACTACTAAACAAGTTTATTCATGGTAAATAAACAACATGGTTACGAACTAAAACTGGGAGATGCAAATCTGTCTTACTGGAGTTTGCTTGTCAATAACTCACCACAAATACTGACACTATTAAATGAGAAAACGTGTTTAGGAATTTCAATAAAATGTATATTTCCTTAACAGTCAAGTAATGCATATTCCTTAGATTACCAGCAAATAGTGTCCATGTGGATTTACAAATCCTAAAGCATATTTACCAATCCTGCAATGGTTTTATAAAAACCAGTAACAGATATGAAAATCTTACCAGTAATTCCTAGATAAAGTTTTGTTTTAGACATTATCCTTGTGCACTGCACAGGTACAAGCAATAAATTTATTCCTAAATCACAATTATGGGTCTCAGCTGTTAGCATCAAAAGTACAGATACAGCCCTTACACATTAACTCTTAATTAGGCTTTATAAATTCCAATAAGGACTTCCACAGTGAGATCCTGGAATTCAGATGAAATGATGAGTTTCACAAAAGGCTTTGTAATGTTTCATGTGTTCTTCCTCCAAAGTTCAGAATAAATCTCACTCTGGCCACAGAGAGCTCTAGTTTTTCAGAAAAGTGGCAATTTGTCATTATTTGTCAAATGTAACCACGATTCTTCTACAATTAAGTTGAAATAACAACAAACATGGAAAAGACTTTTTAAATTGAAAGCAAGTATTTTAAGCAGATCTAAGAATCGACTTTCCATAGATCATGTAAAGAACTAATCTTCCCCTGGCCAATTTTAACACCCTTTCAGTTCAACTTTCAAAGCCTATCAAAAATTAAGCTGTTGCTGAAATAAATGCTTCTGTGCTACACTCTGCATGCTCTTCTCACCATCACCCTTACACAGGCACTAAAGCCTGTATGGCAAATTGGATCTGGGGGCTGAAAAAACCCCAAAGCCCTAAGGCAAAGCCACAACAAACTCAATTGACTCCTTTTCATTCAGATTGAACTTAATCCTGCTCATTCTGTGGTAGCATTCTGATTGGCTTAGGGGAACTGTGAAACTATAAAGTCAGGAACATTCAAATGATGAATACTTCTGATGATCATAATTATGACAGTAGTTTCAAAGTCTTCTGAAGATCCAATTCCAACAGCAGGTGCTAAGGAGTTGACATTCACCTTAGAATTTGATGTGACAGGAAGGGAACAGGTAGTAAATCAGAAGTGATGAATCAAAGAGAAGGAGAAGCCAGCATTTCTTGTTATTTTAAGAATTTTTTACTTCTCCTGAGATATTAATAAAAATTGGAAAAAATAGGAAAAAAAAATTGTAATAAAAACTTACAATTCTAGTAGTGTTCTTCCACACTAAGTAAATAATATATTACATACAGACTTTCAATTTAAAAACTCATTTACCAAACTCTCTTTTCCTACAACAAAATCCAAAAATCAAAGGTCATAGTATGCTGACCACAAGCTCTGCTCATGCAAGGGAATATTCTCCATATTTCAAATGAAAATAAAGAAGAAAAAATGGAACTTTATACCTTTTTATCTTGATTCGGTCAATTTTGATTTTTATGATACCCAAAGCTTCTGTTACAGAGAATTTATTCCACTGAACCTGATCAAGTTTTTCAGTCACACAAATATATGCATTTAGTTTTTTGTCTTCAGAGTACTCCTCTCCTTCCTTTCAAGCTTTGGGGCTGAATTCCCCTCAAGCTCAGCAAAGTAGCACAGTACTAGATGGTTACTGACGGGATGCAGAATATGGTTTATAATTTAATTCCCAAATAAAACTTATATTCATGAAGCAGAACAAAACTAAATATTTTATTTTGAAATATAATGAATTATATTTGCAGCCTGCTGCCTCTCATATTGCACCTACTACTGATGCATCTAAGCAATAAAATAAATGATCTACCCCTCCCTCTACTGGGAAGTCAGTAACTCTTTGAGATTCCAGAATTATCACATAACTACAAGAAAATACTAATTTTCAGGAATGACTCTTCTAAGAAAGTACCATTCAGGACATAAATTTCTTCAAAGTAAAATTAATGTACATATAGAGCTACAATAAGCCTGTATCTCTAGTTCCACCTAATCAAATTAACTTCAGATGAGGGGAAGGCTGTAGCATACTAGAATATATTACTCTATTTCTCCAGAACAATTTCTATTCCCTTCTTTCTTTCTATCCTTCTGAAGTATTTCTTTTCATTTATTGTTTACTGGACTCTTAAAACACTTCTAAGTCAAAATACTGTACTGTGTAATATTAGTTTAAATTTTGAACTACAATTATTTCCATAGATAATACAGATTCTTTGAGAATCAATATATGTGTGCATGGTTGGAATTAGGCAGCAATTTATGAGACTCCTGACCATTATTTTTATGAAAAGGCATTAAATAAAAAATAGTTTCATAGCCAGGATATGATCTCTGCTTATGAAATAGAAATATAATTTCTAATATGTACATTCTTAGGAAAGTACATCTTTTATATTGCTTTAGCATTATAGTTGGATTGATACAGGACCTGCTGGTGGATGGGGTGCTCACTCCTCTTGGATGAGGAGATCCTCATATAAAACCCACATGCTTTATATTCACACATGGGTTTGAGTCTGTTCTGTTGGACTCCAGTGGAAATGGAAAGGGCCATGCTTGAACTCACAAACTTCAAGGCAAAACTGAGCAGTAGAAGTCCAAGCTCCCTTGCCTCTGCTCCTTCTTGATATCCACGTGGGACCACTTAGCTGACTCTGGCAGACAGAAAGTCTGATTCAGTCATTAAACAGTGACCTTTCTTCAGGAGGAATGAGCTCAAGAGGTTGGGGTTTTTTTCCTAAAGTACATGCTTAGACTAAACACTTTCCATGGGGTCACCATCTGTTTTCTGGGGCAGAGAACTAACTGCTTTTATAACACAACTGAACTAAGATCTGGTTTCAGACTCACTGAGGTATTCTCTACTCATAATCACTGCTTAGCAGAACCTTTCTCTTTTCAAAAGAGCTGAACATATCATAAAACCAAACTGGTATTATTCCAAGATGATCTCTTCCCTTGGACATACTGAAAAAAGAAGAAACAATTAACCATTCCCACTGTTTCTGATACAGAATATTCAGTCCACAATTCTCTGAAAAAGACTTCTACTAATTTGAAAACTCTATCTTAAGGGTAATCACCCACTCTTAGTCTACCATTAGTTGGTCTAATCTTAGCTGCTTTAATGATAGAGCCTATCAGCAAGCTAAGTATTATTTTATTGTTATTGACGACACTTGTAATAAAAAGAGATCAATAAACAAGATGTTCTTCCAGGGACTTTGTAGTGCCTTTAGTTTACATTCCTTTTTGACTCACCATAATTTTTTTTAAGTATTCACTACTTTTATCTCACTACTAGATTCAGAACGCTGTGAATTGAGCTAAACCTTCTGGAAAAATCTGGCTTTTTAAAATTCCTTCTGGGAAACCAAACTCTTGAAAATCTCATTTTGAATTCACAACTGAGCTCATGAAGGAAACTTCAACATCTCTAAAGCTCTGACGTGCTTGTAGCTATGTCATGGAATAAGATTTAAAGAAGACAAAACATGTCAATAATACACTGTACAACCGTGCTCCAAAGGCAGGTATAAGTATGGTCTGAAAAAAATAAAATTAACAAGAAACATACATCTTAGTAGCTCTGCTTCCCCAGGTACTTCTGCAAGTTGCTTTCAAAACCAAAACAACAATTACTTAATTCACAATGCTTAGGCAGCTATTTCTATCTCTTGTTAAAAAGCCCTTAAGAAGAAATTAAAAAAAAAAAAAAAAAAAAAAAAAAAAAAGAAAGAAAGAAAGAAAGAAAAGAAAAAAGTCATCACTACATTATGTTCAGTAGAAACCTGGTGTTTTAAGAGGCCCAGTCTGGGGAAAGGATTGCCTGATTTGACATCTTTGTCAAAAGATTTGAAGACAGAAAAGAGCTAAAGCAGTGAGCTAATACAACAGACAAGATATTTTAGAGGCCCCAAAGGAATTATTCCTCTGGAATTCTAGTGTCTTGTTTAAAGAAAAACACAACTTCCTTGCACAGTCACCCAAGTCAGTATATGTATACCATGAATAAAGACTGAATCTTTGCCAACTGTACTATTTTTTAACCTATAGCAAATGTCTATGGTATGCTAAAGAATGGATTAATAAAATCATACTCCAATATATTCAGAATCTGAGTGCATAGTGAACAGGATAAGAGGTAACATAATGGAAAATTTCAGTAAGCCCAGGTATATTCCTAGCTATTAGAGTAGCAAATTTGAGATTTTTTTTTTTCAGCTGTTGGATTTCACTGGTTGAATGTAAGCATATGTGTTGACATTCCTTAAGAAATGCACACATGTCCAACTAGTTGATATAACTCATTAAAAACCAAAACCCAAATAGCTGACTTATTTTAACTAAAAGCAATGGACAAAAATTTTCCCATCACTCAGTACAAAGCCACTACCGGAGAAATTGGAAACAATCGTTTGACTTGTGCAAAAAATATGCAGTGACTTATTTGTACAGTCATGATCAACAGTAATTTGAAAAAAACAAAACAAAACAAAACCCAACAAAAGAAAACACACACAGAGAAGATTTCTGTCATGAACATCTTTGCTGAGACCCTATCAGCAATGAGCACTCCTCAGTAACCAGCTAGAGGTGCAGCCAGATTATAAATCTCAACATATCCAAAATGAAGGCACAGTAAACGAAGGGGCTGCTGTAGGCAAAGAAACTTTTTTCTACATCAGGTAAATCCAACCAACACAGAGACTTGTATGGCTTAAGTACATAGTAAAAAACTTCCCAGTCTTGCTGGAAACACCTGTCTTAGGGTTCCATCATAGGATTTAAAATGACACATTCTATATGAACTTTTATGCTTATCCTGGGTTTGATTGGATCAGATGGAGCTGACATGTATTTGCTCGCTTCGCTTCAGTTGCAGCTCTAGCTTGAAAAATGATACAATGATTCTTGTTTTTTTCCTTTTTTCACTGACAGTTGACAGACAAATCTTGAGAGAAACTGAGTAAAATTTCACTCTAAAAAGAGGAATTCAGGAATGGTATGGTTCTAAACAGCAATCTCAATAAGAGACACTCCAACACGAGCCAATGAAAACTTTATTTAAAGAAAATATAGTCTTGCTTCAATATCAAAGAGATTAAAGGAATGTAGAATTAATTCTCTCCTGACAGTCAGAAAATTGAACAGTTAAGATTGTACACAGACAATCCAATATATGTTCATACTTGTTCAGCTTCTCTTGTTAATTGAAGCCACAGTTTCCTGGTTATTTTGATATTTTCACAGTCATCAGAGTTCTGTAAGCTGAAAATGTTAAATCCTGGCCACTCAAAAAGAAGCCCAGAGGCAATCATGGAAAACTCAAGTCTTTACAGCTGTCCACAGCTTCATGAATAAATGGCATAGGAAGAAATAATTATCTCTGTCCTGTAACATTTCTTCCATTTTGAAGGTATTATTTGCAGGAAAGACATGAAAAATTTCAGAGAGATAGTGGAATGGGGTTGGTTTTTAACACCTGACTGAACCTGGTGAAGTTGTGTTGGACAGTGCAGCTGGTTCATCAAATTTTTACCAGAGGGTCTGCAATTTCAGCTTATTTTTATTACCTAGTCTTTATTCATCCAAGTTCAAGTATAAAGAGCAAGAGTCCTTGGGTCTACTTGCTTTTAGGAACAAAGAACTAATGAAAAATTCCAAGCATATCTACTCTACCTAGGCTAGAGCAGATAAGAGAATAAGCTGTCTGGCCAAACACAGTATGACTGTCTGTCAGAATACCTCAGGTCTTCAGCAGCAAAGTCACCTTTTTCACACCTAATGCTGAGAAATTCCCCAACAGGTTGTTCTTTTTTTCCTTTGAATGCAGTTACTTCCCTGTTCACCACAAGTCGTACAGCATCCCAAAGCTACTGTGCCAGTTTATATCATCAGATTTGCTCTTGTTTTTATTGCTGCTGACAATAGCTACAGAAAAAAATACACATTGTCAGAAGGGAGTTTTCAGCAGGTTTGTATTTACTCTCAGCTTGAACTAGATTATATGTTCTTTCATGCAAGAAGGCTAAAGGAGGTAAACCAAAAGCTCTCACTTGTGTGCTTAAGAGAATATGTGCTAAATCAAACATTTCTGTGCAATATGCCTGAGCTTCTTTGCAGAAAAATTCAGGAGTTTGTTTCTGTGCAGAGACTGCCCCCACAGACAATCATATTCTGCTTGGCATGTCTCAAGTGCCATTAAGCCATAAATACCAGTAAGATGGTAAGAACCAGTATATGAGGCTGACTGGTAAAGCAAAGCAAGCCAGTTAAGGTACAGAGAGCCCATCTGGCAACTGGTGAGAGACACTGCACCTTAGGGCAGAGGGAGCCACTGAAACACCACAAAATGCTGCCAGCTGTGGGACAACAAACAGAAAAATCAAGAGATGTCCCAAGTCAACCTGCAATTTCTCAGGCAAAAAACCCCATAAAGGTGCTTGTATGTATGACAGAGCACCCCAATGATAATGCAGACAATTTGGATGTCTTCAAAACAAGGTAAAGCTCCACACAGAAAAATTCAGCATGAACAGCAGATTGTCTCAAATACAGGAATTAGTCAGGACTCCCAGATGGGTTCTCACTTCATACACTGAGATCTGTGCTTGTGTTATGTTAACTTCATTCAGCATCATTTTCACCCACCCTTGGTCCATATTCCTGGATGGAGGCTTTGATTATTTGTTGTGAAAGCAAAAACTCATAACATAATTTGTCTTTAAAAAGCTATGAGTTCTGTTGGTTTGGACAGAACTCATGTCTTCAGAGGTATGTGATGATGAAAAGAACACAAAATGATATCTAAGCTCGACACACATGATTGAAGACAGGAATTAAAAAGTTAATAACATGCTGGCAGAAATGTCCCTGGTAAAAGTTTGCAACATAGCCGCTCTCCTGTGTGGTTTGTTAAAGTGTTTCCACTTGATATTATGCAGATTGCATCCCTGCCAAAACTACAACAGATGCCTCAATGAAATGCAAAGAAATTTCAAGCTGGTTGACTGCAATGACATTTTGTTTTGATTCTGAACTTTGACAGGAAACAGCATTAATGACATTCTACACAGTATTATTCTACTGATTCAAAATCTGCACTCTCAGTCTTTGGGATTGTAAGGGTTTGACACCGTGCTAATTTAGGTATGTGGTATTATTTTACATCTCAGAAATGTTATATTTCAACAATTTATGACAAACTCATAACATCAGGGTTTTTTATATATGCCCATGATACGTTCACATTTTTTCACTGCAGAAGCAGACAGAAAAAAAGAGCTCAATTGCTGACACCATGCAGGAAAATGAAAATACTTACTAGATGAAGCACGCACCAAACCACAGATTTTGATTTTTTAGGGAGATTATGGAGAAGGGAACTATCAAAGTTATGGATATAATTGCTTTGCCGAGATGCATGAGTATCCCTATGCTTGCATTAGACAATTAGCAGCACTAGATGATGGGTAAATGGTAATATATATCCCTCTCAAAAGAATGCTTCAAAAGAAAAGAACAGTACAACCCTGTTAGAAAAAAAATCCTAAATCAACATTCCTGTGCTGGACCTTATCTGTGAATGTGAATTTGTTTTACCAACAGTTATGCAGTCCAGTACTTCTCATTCTACGTACTTCAAGAGAAGAATCTGCTTGTCATTATCTTGGAATTGTTTATATTTTTTATATTTTTTGTTTTAAATTAATTAAATACTGCAGTACGTGACACAAAAAAACCCCTTATTTGACCTATAAATGGAAATACTCCTCCCTGTTGCTGTTTTATTTAATATTCAGAAGTTAATTGCATTACAGTAGTTGGTTCTACTTTATGCAGCTCCACAACTGTAATGTAGAATAATCAGGACCACTAATAATTTTCTCAAGGGTTGTCTGTCAGCACCCATAACTCATCAGAAAACCAATTATGTCACTTTTGGCATACCTTTCAACACTTTGGTGCCTGCCAAAGTAAAAATCAATAAAAGATTATTATTATTTCATGGCTGATACTGGATAAGTGGCTTCAGTGGCACTCCCTCTTGGGGGACTGCCATTAAGGCTTTTAGAACTGCTTAGCATCTGAGTCTTATTAGGCTGCTCTAGTGAGCACACCTCATAACACAAAAGTATTTTCCAACTTGTTAATGACTCCAATTGACAAGTTACTATGAACCACAGCACTGAATAACACTGATGAAACTTGCTGAAAGTAGGACATGCTTTTCTGAGTGTGCATTTGAGAACAATGGAGTTTCACCTGGCATGCAGAATACAACTGAATCAAATAAAAACAAGCGTTTGCACTTAAAAGTGTTTTGATCATAAAAGTTGGCCAGGGTACCAGTGAAGTCTATTTTAAATGTGAGACTCAATGAAAAAAACCTCCATGGCTTTCAACTATATTCAAAGTATTAAGAGGAAATCTTGTGAAAGAAATTATGTGTAATATATTATATATATATATATGATATATATGTATGATATAAATGGATATCTCCATTTCTGTTACCTTTGCAATGGTCTCATGCAGGCTGAAGGAGGGATCCAGCTCTTCAGTTTTTGTTGTATGTACAGGAAAAAGAGCTTCGGAGAGAAAGCTAGAATTCTGGGAGAAAGAAACAAGAAGCCTTTTAGGATTCCACATAGATTTCCCCCTTCAGTGCTTATTGGACTCTTGTTCAGAGTCTGAAAAATCCTTCAAATTGTTCTTAAGTTTTGCCAGTTATCAGAACTCACTTTACTGATATAATTAACTGATTCCATGTCCCCAAAAGAGGCAAAACCTCCCCAAGTCTTATTACTTCATTTCTGGAATGGCTGCTGTCTTTGCAATTATACAGAGCAGCTAAAAACATTACCCAGAGGGAGAAAAAAATATCGACACAGATTTCATTCAGAGCTAGGCAGCAATCAGACATTTTATTAGATATTTTAAGGTTTAGTCTTCTGAAGAAATGTAAACACAACAATCAAAGAATATACTTTCAACTTCTGCAACCATCCTACTTCTGTAGGCAGTAATACCATCTACATATTATGGGGCTTTGGTTGATTCCCTAGAATTGAATTCTTAATGTTAACCATTCTTTTTAATACCAGGTAATGTTAATAAATTATCTTTGCAAGATGTTCTCCTCTTCTACTGTAAGAAAGTGAGAAGTTAGGTTGCCATGTATGCTGTCACAAGGAAACAATAAACTGATACTCAGGTGTGGACTGAAAACAATATAAAACAAAACTTTGGGACTCAGAGGTGCACTGATGCCTAAAACAGGAATTATTTAAAAGCTTTGTTCCTCAACCTGGTATGATAATCCAGAAACAAACCTAAAAAGAAAAATCTTTCTCTACACCCCTACAACTTCTGAGATCTGCATCCTAACATTATCCTTCCTTTTTGTGCTTTATTTGTTCTGTGAATTTATGTACAAAGTAGTACCAGCAGCAATAAGAACCTGGCAATATCCCTGGCTTGGATACACCCGAAACATCACAGATTATAATACAATTACATCTACTGCATCTTTATAAAAAAGAAATTTGGAAAATGTTAAAGTATTTTTATACTGAATTCCATATGAAACCCACAGAAGCCCATGGTCCTGCATTTTAGATGAGTAATTTTTCTGGTCTAGATTATTTCCATGACTGTCAGGCAATACTGACCACGTTCTAGAAGCATGGCCTTTTCAAAAACCAGTTTTCTATAACTACTATAGAATTTTCTAGCCTGATATTTTTTCAGTTTTCTCCTCTTGATATACAGTGATCTTCAATACTTTATGTCCTTATTCTCAAAAAAAAAAGAAAACAAACAAAAAAACAAAACCAAACCCCTCATATTCTGTTCTCACATGAATTGAAGCCACTTCTTGAGGGCATTAAAACTGGTCACAGTGCCCAACATTTTCTTCAACAGCCATGAAGTTATTTGCATTCAGAGATTGCATGATGAATAGTGGCCAAATACAGCTTTGGTTAAAAAAATTGTAAAACTGATCTGAGCTTTAGTGGAATTGATTTGTGAGGCTGGCACTCTACTACCTCTTCACTGCCTAAAACAGTATGTAGGGTTTATTGTTTCAAACATCAGGAAGTGCACAGCTGAGAGAAACAATTCAGATGCTTTGTTCTGGCTCCTACAATCTCTTTTTGACCTGCTGGATTCTAAGCCATCATGAGACTGAAAAAAAATAGTACTTCAGCTAAGTGAGCTGTTAACTTCAATTCAAACAAAAGAAGTTACAAAGAAGCAGAGAACACCCTACCCTCTTCCTCTAAACAAACAATATGAAGTATTTTACTTAGGGAGCCCTGGGGGCAAAATGGGGGTCTCTGGTATTTGCCTGCTGAACTGGAATGATGTTTGTACTCCACAATGCAGAACATTGCATGGATCTAAGAGTTAGTTCTTAATTGGGCTGTTAGCTCTCTTCTGGAACAAGTGTGGGACACAAATGCATATATCAGTGATGTGACGTGCCAATACATGCTGCTCAAAACTACTCCATTTAGGTGTAGTTCTGGACAGATGCTTAATGCATGTCCTGATCTAGCACAATTACAGCTAAATTAAGCTTCTTTGAACAATGCCACATGTGTCATAGGAATGGTCCAAGAAAACTCAGTGAAAGGTATGGCTAAAAAAGGTATGGTTCATTGAGGATAATTTTCCTCATTGACTTTTTTGACAAATGAATTCCTCCATGATCAATATTAGTATTTCCATATATTTACAGAAGATTTTTTCTGGTAGTTGGCTCCCATCACTTTCTTAAACAATTAAATATAATTAGCATCGACTCATCCAAAGTTTTGTGTTCCGTGGTGCATCTCTCTGTTGTACAATTTGTCATAGAAGTATCAGAATAATAAATTAATTAATTCATCCCTTCAGAAAACCCATCTCTGGTATAGCTGTAGCCAATAACTTAGGAAGAATGACATTATTTCTATTCATTCTTGAGTATCTTACTGAGAGCTAGTGAAGGGAACAATTACAGAATTAGTTTTTATACACAAGATCTGATTATTGCTCCATCTAGACAAATATTCTTGCTCTGGTATCTAAAACTCGATGGATCACCTTCCTGTAAAGCAGGGAAAGACTGCTCACCCTGTGGAGCACAGGTTAGGATTCCAGTCATCCTACACTCATCCCCCATTCAATGCTGAAAGGTCCAAAACTGGAAAGTATACATTCATACTTTTCCTTATATTTTAGGTGCTTTAGTGGAGAAGAAGGTCATGCTCCTTTTGTATATCTTAAATGGGAAGAAATGCTAGGTAGTGTTTGAACTGCACAAGTGGTGTCACTGAACCTCAAGTCAGCTAGAGCTCTGATACCTTCCTGCAGGTAAATACATGACAAGACAAACTTTATTTTTCTTTAAAACCAGGTTTTAAGAGAATTCAGGCCAACAGCCTTCGTTGAAAAGCAGTAGCCCAACAAAATAAAAGACTTTGCAAGTAATTTCTTCCTGTTGTTTCTTTGCACAAGGATTCATTCTCTTTAGGTCCCTCCTCAGCCCAGCAACCCTTCAGTGACTTTTCACTTTGCAACACATTAAACATGTGCTCCTGAACATGAGCTCCTGCTCTTTTTTTTTCCTACTGATCTTGTGGCCATTCTACGAATATGCTCCCTGCTCTTCTCAGTCCCACCTCCACATAAAAAAACTACAAGAAAGGCAAACATTGTTTCCCTCCTCTTTCATTGTCTTCCAAGCACTCAGCCCATCAGAGAAAGCTGCATGAATTACCAAGTAACAGAAGGTCACTCTTTATCCCAGGGCCAAGATATGAGTCTAGATGAGGTTTCAAGAGTCTCTCTCTGCATTTTACAACAAAAGTAATATTTTCCAACAGCAAGTAACTGAATTGAGCACCTCAATTATTCTTTCAGCAAGCTCACAATAACCAGTGAGCCTTGGGTACTTTTTCTAACTATTTAGAACTGAGCAAATTTCTAGTAAATACTAAGAGAAACACATGCTAATCCACTAAACTAAAGACCACTAAACCCAACTATTTTATTCCATTATGTTTTTCACCACAACGAGCTAGAGCTACAGTTGCTGTACTTGTACTCCCACAATCACTTCTTAACATTCATCAGCCTTCACTTCTAGTCATGCACTAGTGTCACCCTTGCTCTGTACAACACAGAGTTGAATGCTCTTCAGATGGTATCAATTTATGGAAAGACTTTTTCTAGGTCAGACCACTGTAAGACACTCTAAAATTTAAGAGACAAAATTTCCAGCCAAGGCTTTGAAAATTTTCTCCTCACAGGTTATCACCTTTTGTAAATGGTTTTGTAGGTGTATAGCTCTTCAAGTGGATCGAAGACATTTGCCCTTCTCATATGAAGCTGTTTTTATCAGACGACCTGCACAAACTAGAAAAGACCATGCCAAAAATCCTCGAATTCCCAGTGTAATTACTTGGTTTCTCTACAAGCCCTTCAATAGAGAAATAAATAAGCAGAGCGTGTATCTGGAAGTGGGCTTCCCAAACAAGCCTTTGTCTCACCTTCCTTTTGGAATCATCAGTTAACCTGACCTTTTCAATACTCATTTAATGAAGCATTCTGTGAAATTAGAAAGACATTGACGTTCCACTTTTCAAATAATGGGTCACTTCTGATTAAACTTCGATTGAACATTCAACTTTCAATCTTAAAATAAATTGCCTCCTTCTCCTTTTAATTTGAACCCAATTTTCTGCTGGCCTCAGGTCTCATGACAGTAATTAATTGATTTATGAATTGATTAAATGGGGATCGAAAATGCAGGGAAAAAGAAACTTAAAAAGCCAAACATGGCTTACTCTTGTTTATTTATGATGGACACTTGCACTAAAATTCACTTTTGATTTACTAGACTCATTTTTCTAACTTATCCTTCCTCAGCTAATTAAGTGAACAGAATGCTTCACCTTCTAAAGGCACTAAATTTGCCATCCCTTGTGTACCATTTTATAGCATACCTTCCATTTACATGCCAGCTTTCAACCAGTGCATTTTAAATCATGAAAAAAATCCCACAGAACTTCTGGTGTTTTAAGGTAAACGAGAGCAAACTCCAAGACACACTTTAGAGATCTATTTAGCTGTCATTAAAAAAACAATTCAAAATTTACTGCAGTAACTTTTAACTGGAAACAGTTCAACATACAACAAACAATTTGCTTTATTAGGACATCCTGACATCCACAACAACAGTCCTGTTTCCTTGACTATTACTTCTTGACTATTAACTTACTATTTAGAAAACTCAAATTACTTAACCATTAATTTCTTAATATGCTCTCATATCTGAATAGATTTTTCTGAATATTCCCTGGCATTTGTAGTAAAGAATCCCTTGATCCTTAAACTGGTGAATAATACTGAAATATTTCCAGAATGTTTCTGGGGTTGTTTGGTTTTTGTTTGCTTGTTTGTTTGTTTTTAGAGAGTAACATGTAGTGGAGGTTTCTCTGCTTGGCAACAATGGAAAAATGCAGTCTTGAGACTGAAGTTCTTTAATCAGTTTGACTTCATCCTAGTTAACACTGCTCAGTATTGTCCCTACTTGCACTAGTTTTGTCCTTCAGCACTTCACAATATTTTGCCACTAATTTTGTACTGCACAGAAGTAAAAGAGTCTTAGGAAGGCACAAGAGAGACCAAGCAGTGAGAGCAAAAATCCTTCTGAAATTTGTACAGGGAAGCCACACAGCATAAACACACTAATCTAACACTGATAAACTGCAAAACAAATACAAAAAAAGAAGGGTGAAGGCCGAGAAAAAGCTGTTTTCTTCATATAGAGGATTTAGGAATATAAAGGAGAATTTAGGAATATAAAGCCTCTGCGGCACCAGGACTACGACCATAGTTTGGTACCTGTTATCCATGTGTGTATATACATATATATTACATACAAATATATACATATATATATATATTTACACACACTGTGTCTGTTCTATCAGGCATTAACCTGTTTCATTCTTTCTTCCTTTCTGCAATGCAACTGCATGAAGAATAGAATAGCAGCAACCTGAGGGTCACAGGCAAACAGAAAGTGTCAGGTCACTCAAACACAAAGCCAGAAGTCAGCTCTTACCTTCAGAATCAACCTGGAAAACAAGTTTAGTTGGGAGGCTGAATTCACCTGCAGAGCACATGCTACAAAGCTATGCTGGTGCTCAAAACTATTACCCAGAAATGCAGAGGATTACCATTGCACAAGGTCTGCATCTGTATTCAAAACCACGGGCAGAAATTTGTCATTGTACCAAGGAGGAAGCCCCGCCAGAAAAAAATAGAGAGAGCAGTGAATAGAAGAAAAGTACCTCTGAAATCTGCACTGCAGGTTCTTACTAATTCCTTCTTCCATTCTACCCAAAGTCAAGCAATTGGCATAGGGTGTCTTAAAAGCAAATATGCAATTGTCTCGCTTTGTGAAACAGGTGTTTCACCCCAGCTAGGCTGAGACCATCTCTTCTCCATTTTCCTTATTTTTTTCCTGGCAGGGTGTGTAAGAGATTAAACCAGAGATTTAAGTGGAAGCAGCATTAAAAAAAAAAAAAAAAAAAGAGCAATGGAAAAGGCAATTTCATAGACTAAAATATGTCTTATCATCAGCTATCTGGAATACTTTTAGTTTGGGAAGGTGGTACAGACTGAAGCAGATTTTTAAACAGATTTGCTGAAATGGTGGATTATCTAGCATAGAACATACCAAAGCAGAAGTGAGGTTCTCTAATGTGTGGGTTAAACTGAAGAACTGAAATAATGTCAGGCAATAATCTATGGCATATGTAAATTCTCACTAAAAAAAAAAAGTCTTTACAGCTGCAAATATATCGCAGAAAAGAGTGCATGCCTCTCCATCTCACTAGTAGGCTGACTTTTCTCTTTCTAGCAAATGCTCTTGACATTTAATTAAATATCCCCCCCCAAATCCACAAAGGATTATGAAGAGATATCAAATGTAATTTTCACTAGTTATTACTTAAATGAAACTAAAGAAATAAAATTTCTATGCTTTTACATTATTTTTAGAAAGCAAAGCTTTGGAGTTGCTACAGCTTAACATGTGTCAAAAATCTCATTCAAAGCCAGAATAACCCTACTTTGTGAAAATGGGCATGTCAGAAGGGGTTTCTGACAAGAGGCTTTTCTTTAGTATTTTTACCATTTTAGTTCACCGAAGAAACTTTTAGGAAAGAAATAAAACCAATCTATTTTCTGTTTTAATCTTCTGGTAAAGATGAACACTGACCTTGCACTGTCACCAGATGCTGGACAAAATAAGCAAGGCTTGCCAAGTCAGACTACACAGAAAGCAGAAGAAGCATAACTGGAATCACTGCTGCACAATTTATTATTCAGCTCAGATGAAGCCAGAAAAATTGAAGCCAACAGTCATCATACAGAAAAAGAACATAAGGACTTTTCTCTCATCTTTTAATCTTTTTCTTCCTTGCATTAGTAAGTGAATTGAAATAATCACTGTAAAGCTATAAATTCACAGACTGCAGCACAAAGAAAACAACTTTTAAAATACCAGGATACTTGCATAGCTTTAGTTCTCTTTAGAGCTTTCCCTTGACACTTTTTAAACTGAAGGCAGAATCATAATTTTAGCAGGAGGAAGCAGCCCAAGCCAGAAATCTGGAACCCCACAGAGGATCTTCCCAGAGTTTCAGAAGGTCAGAAACAGGAGGCTCTGTTCAGATTCACTAAATATGAGAGAGAACACCTTTTATTGGATGTGTGGTGTGAAGGATGCAAGAACATTTTGTACCATTTTATGATCAATTATGAGCATGCAAATTATGCAGAAAACATGCAGTGCCAGTAAGATCATCTTAACAATGTCCTGCTATAAGCCATGAATCTCAGTGTCAATGCTTTTCAAAATCAAAAATATTATAAATCACAACAGTTTTATTTCCTGATTCAATGCTTCCTGTTTCCAGTTTTTGTTTGCAGTACTTAAAATCCCCTACTACTTGGGTCTAACACCAAATGAAGACAAGTATTGCACAGGTGGGAGGCTCAGGATTTTGCAGGCAGAGTCAGAACTGGCTTTTGCTAACAACAAAAATACCTTCAAAACCAATATTTATTCATAACAAGTCTTATTAAACAGTTCCCTAATTGGCCATGATAAATCAAATATTGCAAATTTTATTTGAGTGGAGGCATCATTGACTCAAATCACAGCTGCTTTATAGTCCAGTAATTTTTTGTTTCTCCACTTACTGACATGCTACTAATATCTGCTGACAGTAAACAAGTTCTGATACTTATTCCAGATACTCTGACAGAAGATTTTTAGTTGGTCTGTTGAATTTAGCCATTCAGAACAACAGTGGTAAAATGTTATCTTGAATGCAACATGCTATATCCTTCTCCAGGGAGGACAGATACTTCAGTGTCTTTTATCCTTAGATAATACATGTTCTCAGTAACTAGATGCTTCAGTAGGCTATTGGAAGCAATAACTGGTGTCTAAGAAAATTTCTCGCATGTTTTTTCCCTTCCCCATTGAACCTGTGAAATTCCAGACTGCCTTTCTCCCACTGACTCTCCACAGCCCTCAGTAAATTCCAAGAAAATGAAGAGCCTATGAGAGAATCTACAAGGAAAGTGGTCACATGGATGCATGCAGTGTGAATGCTAAAGCAGCTCTGCATTTTTGTTCCTGTCAGGCAGGTTTAGGTAAAGAATTTTCCCCTTCTGAATGCACTGTGGAGTATTTGTGACATAAAAGCACCAGGATTTGTGAAAAACTGAACAGATTCTTTTGGAGAAAAGTAATGTATCCAACTGATGAGGACATCAGTTTCATTACAATTAGTGGAATAACAAAGATGCCCTTCCACAAAATTAAGTAACTAAATAATAATACCAGTCAATAAATCAACTCAAGAAATCAACTGAACATCAAAAGTATTTTGTCTGGTAAAACACTGAGTCATTACCCTTAGAAGTTTCAGCATGCTCTTGCTACCAAGTTCCACTACATTAGCATCCAAGAGAACAGATGGACATATATATTAATGTATAACTGTATTACTGGTGAGTGTTACACTCAGTAACCCTGAATATACTGTGAAATTAAAAAGCACTAATTTATGCTAAAGGCAGAAATGAGAAAATATGTTGATCAGGAGTAGTACAAACAAATAAAAGCATGGCTATTACAGAGACAGTACAGCCCGTAAGTGAGAAAGGAAAGACACACAAGCAGCTGTGGATTGTGGAGCTGAATTTCTTGCTTCACCCAGAATTCTCTGTCAAAACAACACCACAGACTTTGCAGCCTTCCATAATGCCAACTTGAATATATATATAAATATATATATATACACACACTGAATTACCTGTGTTGTGATGGTTGATAAGTCAGTTGCAAGTTTGAAATTAAAATATGCAAAAACTTCCTACAAGTTCCATTCAAATTCAATTAAACTTTTCACAGAGGTTAATTACTTGTACACTTTAATTGAGCTAAAAATTGATAATATAAACATCATGTCAAGGTCATAACTGGAACCAGCTCAGTACATAGATGAATCAATAATGATAGGAAACAGAATCTCCCAGTCATCTGGGATATGGGGACAAAGTGGGACAAAGTCAGCCAGTGTGGCCAAGCAGGATGACTGGATAGAGCCCTGACCCTTTACACACAGCCAACACCCAGAACTTCCCCACTCAACCCTGATTTCTTTGAATTTGTGTTTTCAGTTCAAAACTTTACCTTGACACAAAAAAAACACAGGAAATGAAACAGCAGCAAAAGGTCCTCATCCCACAGGATTAAAATGGTTCTCCTGAAGTCTGACACCAGCACCCCATAACTTACTGACATTCAGCACCATAGCCACACAGACAGAAATTGGTATAAACATGTTTCCCATTCACTTTTAAAAAGACAGAAGGCAGATGCACTGAAAAGAACTCCATGCTGCCTAAGCCCTCCCTCTACACTAGCTCAGGCACATGAAAGAGATAAAAGCAGCAAACAAGATGGGAGTTATTTTTCAGTAAACTAGACCTTAAGTTCTCTCCATCAAGGACAGTTCTTGTTTCTTTCCTCATAACAAAGAAAACTTGGAAAGCTTTTGATTTCCTTTGAAAGAAATGCACGATATGTCAGCCTAAGCATGTAAACACTGAAATCAAGAAACTGCACTAAGTTTCCCCCAAGAGTGATAAAAAAGGAAGAAGGAAGGCAAGATGGGGGAAGGGAATAAGTGGAGGCAGATGTTAAAAACAACTGAAAAGACACATTCATTGAAGAGTTAAGATTTAGTGGCCTCTGTTTTACACCAGCGTGGGTGAAAATCACTTTTAAGGGCTCTAATGAAAGTTGAAAGTTACCTTCAAAAAGTTATGCATATTTCAACAGAAATAAAAATCATTATGCATTCTCTCTAAAGAGGATACAATCTCAAACTGTCAAAATTCTAAACTCTTCTACATATATTACATACAAATGCCTTCTATAAAGAAACCTCTTTTCATTTTTCTTCTAAATTAGCTTAGTGGTCCATGGTATTACACTATCTTGGTCTAGCTTGTGAATAATGTGACAGGTAATTTTTATACTTCTTGCCTGTACTTAAGCTTCAGTGAAGATACGGAAAACAACTTTTATGGTCTAGGTGTAAAAGTAAATGTTCTGTATGCCTGGCATACCCAAAACTTGGACAGCTACCATAAAATATTTCATGCTAAATATGTATCCATCAATAAATAACAAAAAAAACCCCCAAACAAAAACAAAACAAAAACAAAAAAAAAGGACTGGGTGTTTGTGGTTTTGTTTTTTTAAAAAAATAACGTGCAGTAAATTGTTCTTTTTCTTAAAACAAAATTATAATGCTAATAGTGATGTAACACCACATTATAACAGAAAAGGCTTAAGATTCTGTGTTACCAGATAGGATAATGCATTGTCAGGTAGGATAATATGCAGATAGAATAGGAAATTGTCTAGATATAACTTTAAAAGTTGGATTCCTCATAAAACTGTTGACTTCAATGACGCAGAAATGGGTAGTTACAGACCATATCCATCTTGGAAAACATATCAAAATGTTTTTTGATAAGCTGTACCAGGTTTGTAAGTGTTGTAAGTGATAGGACTTCAAAATACCGGAGTTTAATGTTTTTATATTTACAATGTTGAGGAAACATTCACATCCCTAAATGAAACCACTGCAGATCCAGATTATATTTTCTCTTGTACCCAAAAAGGTAGTCACAGCAAGGCTATTTTTCTCAGTTTTTGTGGTTTACTTATGTTCCAGTACTTCAGCAAGTATGCTGTGAACTGTGCTAAGACATAATCAAAATTTTGCAACCAATTTGCAACTACGGGTTGGTTCTTTTCTCTTTAGTGAAAAAGTTCACTCCTATAATCCCAAATGCAGATCTTTTAAATACTATTTTCTATTTTCTCCTTTCATTAAGGAAAAAAGGCAAGTGTGGCCATCAGATTAAAATGTAGAATCCAGTAGAGAAAACTGCATTTATAAGTTGCTACACCAAGAAGAGGGAAAACTCTATGGAATGATGCTAATATAAAAACAAGGCAATGTTTAAAGAAATAAGGGAGGAAAAAAAAGAGAAACAGAAGAATGTTAAAAGAGGAGGTGTGGATGAATGTCTGAAGTTCTGAGTCACTCTGACAGGTAAAGCTATGGCTAGAGAGAGAAAAAAACCCAAGATTTTCTAGACCATGCTGTTAGTCTGATATTGTGTTTTTACATAGTAAATGCAATGTAAAAATGAAAGGAAGGATTTATGCCAAACACCTTTCTGTTAAAGGCTGAGAGACCCCCTTGACATCATACTGTAGGAGCTGTGTTATATTTTCTGATATACATGTGGTACGTTTTAAGATGTAAAATTTACTTTAATCTGTTAAAAGTAAATTGGCACAAAGTTCTTTGAGAGACTGACAACACCACTCATGCACCCTCCCTCCACATACTGACATACTCTTGGCATAGCAGAATCTGTGTTGTCCTTCCATGTTTATTGAGGCCATTAAAGCAGCAGAATTAGAAAATAGAACTTAGAAGTTTGGCTCGGAGTTTCAGTGATCCAGTGGAATCTGCTTCTCTTCCTCCACAAATTATACCCCGTTACAGCACATCAGCCTTAAACAACAGGTACCATAAGGTGCATGAAGCAGCTCTTGTCAAAATATATCTTGGTATTTTAGCCCTTCCAGTATATACTGCCTGAAATCACTATCTCTGTAACCAACAACTGTGTGAACAGCTTACAAGTCACATCTTCTCCATAACAGGCAATGCTCCTATTGCACTTAAAAAGTAATGGAGCAAAGAACCCCTCAGATTCATGTTACTCTGCCACTGTAGTAGAGTTGATCTGTAGTGCTGAATAAAGCTACAACTCCAGTAATAGCAAACCGTGATGATTTTTTTATTCCAAAGAATTTTTTTGAGATGTTCATAGAACAAATAATAAAACTATACCAAAAGTTGAAGCTTTCAAACATTTTAATAAAATTATTTCCCTTTTAATACCTTGCTCTAGTAAAGTCCTTCTCATGTTTATGCCTTAGGCCTTTTATCAAGTGCTGTTGTCACACTACACAAATGCATGGCAAAAAACCCACCAAAAAACTAACAGGAAAAGAACCTAAACTTCTTGAGTACAGTGGTTTGACCTGACATACAAACTGCTCCTCAGACACATCACAAATTTACAGAATTGGATTAAATGTGCTTCATAGTATCACTGCTAAGCCCATTCTACATTAACAAAGGCACATTTTTGGGTTTGTTTGTTTTGGGGTTTTTTTTATTAGTAAAAAAGGAAGTTTGTTTTGATTCTCTGAACATGAAATAATTTCCAATCAAATTTTGGAGGTATTAAACACTGACAAATTCAACTGACATTACTTAGAATTGTGGAAACCCAGTGTATTTTATGCCTGAAACACCTCAATATGGTCACCTAGAACATGTGTCAAACAAAATTTTGAAAGATTTTAATTTAAAGTGACTTTGATTATAAAGAAAAAAACCCGAGGAATCTGAGAAACAAGTTCTGTCTCCATACAAGCTTTCCACCCATTGCCTCAAAACCTAATCCATTGTATAGTTTCTGAAATAAACAGAAACTGAATGCTCTCCATCATACACCATCATGTTTTCACAGTGATTCCTAATTCATAATCAAGTGAACAAGGGCTGAACTTTGGTCATGCTGTTTGCAAAATAAAAACACCACAGCTGAAAAATTTAGATCTAAGACACCAAGCACAACCATGAGGAACAGTGGTGTATTCAAAATTGGTTTTGACCATTTTATGCATGTATTTTCTATCATTACATATCTTCTCATAATCTTTACATGTTATACTTGTTATTCTTTGTTTGAAAATACATTGTCACACAAATATGACTAATATTTTTAAGGGCATAGAAACATTCCACACATGAAAAAAAATCGGAATTTGCTCACTTGTTTCAGTTTGTTGTTTTTGATGTACCAAAGACTATCTGATTAATCCCATTGATATTTAGACCTAATTGCAGTACAGAAAGTCACAAAGACAAGTCTGTGATCTAAGACCTCTTCTACTTCATTGTGCTCTTGTTGATGCAAAGGTGAGTGGAGATGCTTTTAACAGTATTCTCCACTGAGGTGAGGACTAATAGACTTATAATCACTGGCCCTTGGCAGTAGAGAAACTGACATTTAAAATCAACATTAATTGTCTGTCTGGAGGATCTACAGAACCACTTGAAGTTAAATTAATCATTAGCTTCAACAGTATGACTCCTCCTCAAAGAAAGAGACTCTGTATTAGGAAAAGCTGAACAGTCTTTCTCCTAATACATTACAAATCCAAATGTACCCACACGAGGAGGTGAAGCCAGTGCACCAGAGCTCAGGAGAGAAAGGCTTACTTCAGCAAGAGCAACCTTGGAAATTGCATTAATATTGTTTTGTTCCACTTGAGGTATTCTTCCAAGTTTGCGTCTTACTGGGAAATTAAAATACTGCATATTTTCTGCTAGTAAATAAATGAGCTGCATTTCACTTACTGTATTTTTAGTGGTTTAAATGCACTTAACTAGCTCAGATCTGACCATGGGCATTTGCCATGCCCGTTTGACCTCCCTGAGGCTGCGTGTCATTGTCTTAGGCAATTTCAAAGACAGTTTTACTTACTCTTCTGGTCAGAAAGTTTCCTCTTACTTACACCTCAAGTTCCTGTCAATAAGAAGCTTTAACAACCTTCTCTCTGAGGATCAGCAATTACACTTACTGTGTAAGAAATGCATTTCCAAAGCTGATCTGTAAGTTGCTCTCTAGGCAGACTACAAGGCACAAGTCTTGGGCTTTTTCACTCTAAACCATTTTTGTGTGTGTGTGTGGAATAGCATCAGCTTTATGTGACACTGCATGCTATATGACAGGTGGATAAAATAAACAACTAATATATATTCCAGAAGAACAGAATTTCCTGAGTAGGTCACAGCAGTTAAAGAGACAGCAGAGGAAACCAGTGTGGAGAAATGCCAGCCACCAAAAGCACATCAAAACATCCTGTTTCTCAAATCTGTTTTTCCAAATCCAGATCTTGCAATGAACTTGACAAAGCTGAGGCACAGTTCAAAGAAGCTGAATGGCTTGAAAACAAACAAGCAAAAACCCCTCTCGCCAAATCAACAGGTTATTTGCAATCACTACCTTGCACTACAGAAATTCCTACAATGATGATAATTACAGCTGTAAAACCAGAATTATTTCTCTCTGCCTTATAGTAGGAATACTTCTGATAAAATAAACAGAATCCCCAGTCAACAACTGTAATAAACAATAAACAAAAAGCAGATTGCCTGTCTGGTAGAATATAGCAACGTAGGATATAAAATGAGACTGTACTTTGATGGACTATTAATAACCAGGACAACAGATAGCAAAAATGTAGCAAAGAATGAAAATTTTATCGCTTTGTGTAACTTCACTTCCAGGAAAAAACCCACCCTGTTGCCAACACAAAGTTACACATTTTGTCAAGCAGATTTATTTCTCACATGAAAGAGCTCTCACGGGATCAAGATCTCCTACAGCCAGAGGTGGAGTGCATCAACTTCAAGACTGCAGATTACACTTATTAAAAGCTTATTTCCATGAAAGGATTTTGGAAGGACAAAAGCTGAGTTTTCAGCTGGGTTTTCAAATTTGCTATGACATATTTGAGCAAATATGAAGATATTTTCTTTTGTGATTTTAATTACATTGCTGAGTTATTTTCAGAGCCAAAAATGCTCATCTCTGAAGTTAACTGAACATAAAGAGTAACTTTGCTATGACTGAAAAAACAGCCAAGAGGACCTTCAGTGTTCATATTTTAGATGTTGCTGAGAAATACTTATTATGTTGATAAACTGAAGTTTGCAGATCCCTTCTCATGCTCTACAGATCCTATAAACATAGATCAGCAAGGAAAACTATGTGGAATAGCTGCTAAGTGACAAGGGCAATTTGCACTGGACCAGAAGCCTGTCATAAACATTGCACTCATACATCTTCTGCCTTCACAATTTCCTTACAATCTTTGTCTAGTTCTCAATCTGAAACAGAATACTTTGCTTAATATGTTCAGTGATGTTAAGAAACAGAAGTCTCCATATTTATATAAATTCTTGACTTAATCTATTTAATTTACACACCAACATCACAACAATTCTCCAATACTTTCCATATCTCTCTTTTTGCTTTGCATTTGTGAAACAGAAACATCTTAGCACTCAGTGCTAGGATGCATTTCAGTTCAATGCAGCTCCAGCTTTGTTCTCAAATTTAGAAGATGTGTGTGTGCCTGTGTAGATAAAAGCCCAGTGCATAAGGAGAACTGAGGGGAATATAAAGTCACTGCATTGTTATATTTAGAAGAAAACACACATCACCCTCTCTAATGACCAGTCTATCCTGAAATAACTAATGCCAGGCTTCCCAATCCTAAACTAAACAGCTGAGGGTGTGTTTGCACTGCTCAGCTACAAATATAACCTACAGCAGTGCAGGCTGAGGAAAGAGAAACTTTGCTAACAGTTTATCTTTGTCCAGTTCCAACCTGGTCTCCAAACAGTGTCACATGCCTCTTCCTTCCACTTACCTTGCAGAAGACAATGGTCTGAAAAAGAACATGGTGGTTTTGAAGTCTCCAATCAAGTATACAGTTCTATACAACCAATGTATATGTTAGAGAGTGATATTTTGTCCATCACATGCAAATGTATATAAAATTTTTTTTAAGGCTGCCTCATCTCTTGCAGGAAAAAAAAAATAATTAAAAAAGCATCAAAACTTGTTTCCTCTATGTTGAAAGCAGCCTGAAAAGTTAGATTAGATGATATGTAACCTATAATATCACCATCAATTTCAAACAATTAATTTCAAAACATTTCAAACAATTTCCTTCCATTTTTTTTTGTTTGTTTGTTGCCTTTCATTTTTCTACACCAGTTTGTTGAATGCCATACTTCTATCAAATAAGTCACTTCTAGGCTCGTGGTCATCCCTTGAAGAGCTAGAAAAATATGTACTTAGAGGAGAAAACTTTCCCCTACAAAACACTTATCATGTAAGGATAAAACCTGAGAAAATCTAATTCTATCCTTCTGCTATTTTCAGTTTGTCTATTTTTATTCATAATTACCTCTGATATTCTGATGTCCTCATAAGAAAACTGCGTGGCAGGTACTCCAAGATGGTTGATGAAGTAATCTGAATCTCCCTGTATCTGCACAGAACTCACATTAGATCCTGGACATTTAATCTTTTCCACACAGCTGGAGCTCTGGCTCTGAAAAACAAACACAATTCAAAATTCTGCTTACTTAGTTGCAACCAGATTCTTAGCAGCTCGTATCAATACCTCATTTAGAAAGCATTCTTTGGGCTGAAGCATTTTTTACAAAGGCTGAAACTACACTGGTGCAAACAAGTACTACCTGATTCATATTTAGTAGTGAGTGAGCGTACAAACCTTTCACCCTCTGCTGATGTATTCTGCAGTGGGAATACATTGGACATTCTCTGCTTTTGGACATAGTAGAGAATGAAGATTGTGTTGCAACATGGTTGAGTCTTTCCAAGAACAATGAAAGTGGTATCTAATCAAAATCATATGAGGGAAAAGAGAAGCCTTTGGTGGAATTAGGTAATGTCCCACACCGGGAAGGAGATTGTAAATCATGATAGCACCTTTTGAAAGCACATTCTGAGATCCTTAGTTGCTACTAAGGAGTTAATTATTCAGTTAATAGAATACTCAAACAGCAAAAAGCTGAGACAGATGATCATATTCGACCCGTTGCCTATGAAATGCTGGTAATGTAAAAGATTTGCTGCAATTGAAGAGGAGGTCTTCAGAGAAAAACAAATAAAATTCTAAAGATACAAAAATTAATATATTCTGGATAAATGGCTTTAAAAGGCTGTAGTTGGTGACGTTTATATTTCTTTCCCATAAGGTTTTAATGGTGAAATCTGAACAACAGAATTACAATAACTGTAAGATGAAAACTAGAGAACAAGACTGAGTGCCTCATAGCAGGGTGGCTTTCAAATAAGTTATGTAATTAAACACTAGATAAACAGTAAGCACAAAGACTTTCAACGTGTATTATAGTAAATAAGCTACTTAATTTCCAAGAATGTTAAGAAGCTGAAGTACTACGGATTATTTACCATTAGCTAACACTTTATATGGTATAATATAACTTCCTCAGAGCTATCTACTAAAATACTGTTAGCCACAAGAACAGTGTAAAGATTAGTTTTCTCTTTATACTAAACTATACCAGATTCTGTGCATTAAAGTACCTTGGGCTAGGAAAAAGGCGTAAGAGACAAATCCTCATATTTCTCCTTTTTTTGTGTAATTATTGCTTCACATTTTCACCCCAATGCTATGAAGAATGCAATTGCTTATTACCCAGCAGAAACAAGAGCTGCAGATTCTCCCAGAAAACTATTTTAAAATACCTCCTACCAAAATATGCAAGCATCATCACAAGTTTCTTTCGATCTTCCAAAATTGTAACTGCAATTTATGACAAGCAAGACAGCTTCCATGCTTGGCAGCAGAATGTCTGATCCTTACTGTTACCCAAGTAAGCACTAATGCAGAACAGAGATGAAAGAATGACTGTGAAAAAAATACTGCTGTGAGAAAATAAGTCACTTTATTAAAAGTAGTAAAAGACTAGTGGGGGATGCGGGCCACTGAATCAACAGAGGTGGAGGAGATTACACCAATGCCAATGTCCAGAAACACGAGATTTAAAAGTAATTAAAGTTCTGCAATATCAAAAAATTCATTATTCATTTAATAGCAACCATGTATCAGTTTGGCATTCTGCTTTCCCTTTCCTTTTTTTTTTTTTCCCTCTCCATCAACTAATCTGCCATTTTTGCATGTTTAAATCTAAAATGGTGCCATTTACAAAAAAAAACCCCAAACTTCTTCAGAACTTAACAATTTCATTAATTTCATTCTGATAATCCACAGAATCTTTCCTTTTATACTTGTAAAAAACAATCTGTGACTTCCCAGTTTGGAAAAAAAGTTTTAATTGTAATTGCTATGCACTACTTCACCAGTTGCAGTCAGGTCCTACATAATGATCCTTTAAATGTTACCTTTCATTTAGGGGAAGTCTTTAAAAATGAATCTAGAATAAATTATCAGCAATACACTCTGTAAGAACTAAGTCCCTGTTGTAGAGCAGGAAAACTATACTTATTCAGTTGGTTTACTGTACAGTAAAACACACATAACAGTACTTCTTAGATGACTGAGCTGCTCAGCATGGTCTCCACTGTGTCAATCAAGCCCTCCCTTTAGACTGGAAGATAATCAAGCCCTGTGGTTAGACAGTAATCAAGGAGTGGTTCATGTCAGTGCAAGGATTCACATGGTATTCATAATTGAGTAATTTTATTTCTCTGGAGCTCATTCTGGTTTTCAGCATCATGTTACAGGTTTATATTACAAATCTGGGAAAATCAAGAGTACCATATGGCCCATTAAATACATTTAATTTCGATTAATGCTATAAAATAGACACGATACATCTACAGTTCAATCAAGTGGTACTTCACTGCAGACTTTATTCTACCACTAATTAGAGCTAAGCATTCACAGGTGCCTTTTGCTGCAATTTTAACATCCTGGTATAAAGAAAAGCCTATATTTTTAAAAAAACATATTATTTATTGGCTATTTTTACAATTCATCTTCCACCTAGAGACATTTAGCTAATTCTGGTTACCTCCCTTCCTTTATGTAAGTCCACCTGAAGTTTAAACCCTAGCAGCTTTTGGCAACAGATTAAAATATCTAAGTAGCTTTCACGAGGGCAAATAAAGAACAACCAATTATTCTCACAATGTGCTAGTGATCCCAGCTTCAGAACTACAGCAAGGAAGCTTATTCCTCATGAATAATCAATCACTTCTTCCTGAGCTGTATCACCACCTATATTAGTAGCTGGTGCAATGCTAACACACTTAAGAAGCAGAAGCATGTAGGTCATGTAAATGTATTCAAAGTGCTACAGAATTTATTAATCAATGACCATTAAAAACACAGAAAGCAACAGATTTGCATTTTTATTACTGCAAATGTGTTCTGATTAATCATCAACAACTGGCACAAAAACCAGAGAAGCTGCATAGCAAAAGGTTGAGAAGTACATATCTCCAGTGACCTTTGCCTTCTTGATGCTGTACAAGACATTGAAAAAGAACTGAACAACTTCCTCTGCTGGTACTTCTTCTATTTGATAGCACATTTTAGTCAACATTTATAACCCTGGAAAACACACTGAAAAAAATTATCACCGTGCAAACCAACCCTGTAAGTGTACTAAGCAGGATAGATATGTTTAACATTACACCAAGAAATTTTTTGAGGTAGACCAACTAAAACCTGATTCTTTCAGTTAGTTTTGTATTTAGAAGAAAATAATTAAAAGGAATAAATTAATTAAAAAGGAATAAAAAATTAAAAAATAATAAAATACTCATTTTGGGATACTTGTTTTCCTCTAAAAATATATTTGCTTTACTAAAATCATATACAATCTGAACACTACTAATAGTCCAACATGAAGACTCCTAATGAAATTGTTCCATAGCATTGCAAAATGAGACACAGAAAAGATGTGTTTAACCCTCAGAATTTTCCTTAGTTTTGTTTCTTTGGTATTATGACAGTAAAACATGAGATGTTCCTCATAGGCACACACATTTCACAGAGAGGATTAGCTTGTCACTAGGGAAAAATAACTCCCACAAGAACTAGTGTTTATTTAAAGACATCAGGGACAAATAATTTATCATCATTCTTAAATGCCTCTGATATCCAACAGAGTGCAGGTGATTCTCAAACAGATCACTGCAGCTGCCTGGGATCACCATTAGCCCCTTAGAAATTCTTCCACAATTTACTCTTTGTTTTCTTACATAAAAGCACTGCATCTGGAAATTGCAAGAGTAAAATCGTTTTTAGCCTTTGTGGGAAGATAATAGTGTATTTTCACAAGCAAAAACTGCCTTTTAGATAAACCACGTGGCTTAAAAGAATTGTTCTTTGAAGATGCATGAAGAAACCTGCAAAACAGAGAAGACCTTTTTCACACAGGGGAGCAAAGGGAACTGAAAATTGTGACAATTACAATGCTTTTAAAAGGTCAGAGCAAACTCAGCTTACCAAAGACCCAGTTCTGACACTGTATTCAGATTTCTACTGAACCAAGGAAAAATCATTTTAACTATGCAACACAAGATGCCATACTTAAAACTCCACTTTTACCTTTCAAAAAATATAAAACAGTTCTAGCCTTTCAGTGGTGACTTCCTAGAATAATCTGGAAGTCTAGTACCAGCTGTTATAAAACAAAGCATGGAGAACTATGTATGCTTGGGGTGAAATACTTAAATATATTGTTTTATATTGTACTACTTTATGAATTAAAGTTATATTCCATTTAGTTTACAGCTACAAAACATGAGACAACCATAAAACTGTATTGCTTGTTCAGGGCTTTGCTTTCTGTTACGCAGCAGCTGAGTGTTTTGAAATAATTGTCTTATTTTTTAAAAAATATGGCTATCAATGTAAGTTCCTTATTATAAATGGAACTGAACCACATTTTAGATGCAAAGTTTATTTCAAGCTGGTAATAAATACAAACGTAAAGCAGTAAAAATTATATAGTGTAAATTTATTTCCTTTACTGGACCTTTTCTTCATTTAACTTTACCTACTGACAGTCCCTCTCTGATTCCTAATGCTTTTCATTATTACATTTATCCTTCCTACACCTAAATTGAAGTCACATGCCTCATTAACTCAGATATACTTGATGCCAACACCGAGTGCAAACTGCTAGGAATTTCAATGGCTTTTTTAAGGGAGGTAAAAATCCAGCAGGTATGCTGCCATTTGATAAGAGAATTTCAGAGCAATCAAATATTTAAAGCTAAAATTACACAGCATCAATTGGGTAAGTGGCAAGGCTGCAACTGGAATGCCATCAACACTTCCAAACGTCTGAATACCTTGAATATACAGATGGTTACAAGGTTTGATAAAAGTAATTAAGAAATTACAGAATATAGCTGTGTTTTTCCAAAGTGTCCACTTATCCAGACTCCTCTGATAATCATCCAGAAAACTACAGCATTTTAAAATTTCTCCCATGTTTTTTTTTATCATCACAGATAAAGGCAAGCTCCAACACTCCAGGTAAAGTAACTTTAAACACTTACTTATCATTACCACAGGATTAGCTTTAATCAGTGTTCTACTTTTATTTCTAGTAAAATGCAGAAAACAGCCTCAGATTATATTACAATGACCATCTAGCAAACAGTGTACTAACAGAGGGAATTTGTCTCCACACCCAACTCTGAATACACTGAAAACATTGAGTATGTGGGGTTTTTCTTTTCTGTTCTTTTAGAGATTATATTTTTATGTCTAGTTTTTAATATAAACTATTTTTGAGCATGGAATGGTTGTGTTTGTACTTAAAGGATGCAGTCAAACCATTTTTTGATTATGTAAAAAGCATTTCTTTCCTCAGCTTAATGGTGTTCAAGATTTTTCTTCCAGGCATTCCATAGCAGGAACACTGGGATGTCTTAGTTGTCACATACATACATGTGTGAATATTTAAAATTGTGAGACCTAGGTTTAACAAAAGGCAAATTAATTGGTTTTAGTATAAAACCCTGATAAATTTGGACTTGCCAAGAACTGCATGACTTCCCTAATGTTTTGTGCTATATTAGTATTTGTTGCTGATATAAAAACACAGCCTAAGTAGGTAAAAGGATTAGGATTTGACTACAAGACCTCATTTTCAAATGGTTGATGTTTTATACTCCACGGAAATAGCTATGGCATGTAAATCTCCTTAAATGCCTAAAGGTATTCTAATTTTTTAATATGTGGAGACAGAAATACTGTGAACCCATTTTAGTGTAGTCTAACTCTGTTATGATCCGGGTCTGCCATGCTACTCATTTTGGCATGCACCATTCAAACCCCCCAAATGGATATTAAATAATTCATGCCAATGAGATTACAGGCCTGGTTACCCCACAGAAGAAAAAAGAAGAAGCCACTTGCCACTTTTATGGGACACACTAATTTTATTACTTCAAGAGTTAAAGTATATCTTATTTCAAGATCACATAATTGTCCCAAAAAGGAGAATCATTGTCATGGTCATTCTGAAGGCTACATTATCAATGATCAATGTATATATAACTCCTCTAGAAGAAATGATAATTTTCTTTCAATTCTTAGATCAGAGAGAAGAGCCAAGACATTTTACTGTTTGCCCCAATTTCAAAGTGTTTATCAACAGAGTAAGCATATTGAGTATTGAAAAGTATGGCTGAGACATTAAATTAGTTTCAAACACCAAATTTCACACTAACTTTGAAGAAGATGTATCAAGTCTCTGAAACTCATATTCAGTGTATAAAGTCTATCATTTTATTTTGTGTATAACTGTTATGATAACTGTTCAATACCTAAGAAGGTTGTTGCACCAAAGAACAAGGCTCACCAGTGGAAGAAGGGGAAAAGAAAGATTAAACTTCATCTGTGACAACTTCAATAGATGAAATTTTTTTCCAAATACAAATTACTGTGATAGAAGGCAAGCACAGAGACACTTATTTTTTCTGTAGGATGAGGAGTTGGATCAGTGATTGTTGCAGTCCTTACCAATTTTTGCTTTGTATCAAAGGTGTTTCACATATGCATTTATATGTACATTATACCTCATCATCCCTTATGCCTGGAATCTGTAAAATACAATTCTCAGCTTCTTTATAGAAAAAAAAGCTGATAAATCAAGCAAACTTTATCTTAGCAATTAATTTACAACAATGATCTGCTAATTTACATGGAGGAAAAAGATTTTATGTGATTTTTTTCCCCTCCCAGTTCCCCAGAACCACAAAGAAATATCTACCAGAATATAATTGGTTCCAAAGCACCCTCAATTCTGATCATTCAGTTCCATCTCAGCTCTGCAGACAGCTGCTTTGAAGATATTTTGTAAATAAGATTTATGATACTTTTGTGGTGTTTGGACTTAATTAAATATTTTGAGTGACAAAGAAACACTCTACTTCTTTTAAATAAAGATCTAATAATTTCACAAAACTTGATAAGCAGACTAAATCCATTAAAATTGTTTAATTTGAAGGAAGAGTGAAAAATATGCAAAAGTGCAGATGCAGTGTACCTTCTGCAACTCAGAACTCAAATAATACCAGCAAATGAAACACAGCTTTTCAGACGAGAGAAGCATCTTGATTAATTTAATCGAGCTGGCAATGAAGTACTGTCTATATTAACAGCATACTTTTAATGGAGCTATGAATCCATGAGACAGGAGTTCACAGCAGAAACTTCTGATTCTCAAGCTTAGTTTTTTGTTTTTAACTCAAGTATAAACTGTAATGCCAGCCAACAATTATAACACTAAAAGCAATAATGAGTAAAGACTGAAAATTCATGTTGAAGTTGTAAACTTCTGTTATATTGCATACAATAAGCTGTTACAACAATACTTAATTTTTTTCTTCTTTACAGCCTACTGATATATGAAACTTGGAGTTCCTTTATTAAATGAAAATGAGAATATACATAGAAGTTGGAAGAAGAGAAACAATGCTGCCATTAGCGGGAGATTTGTTTTAAAAACTATCCAGATATAGTAATAACCATCTACAGAAGTTTATCTTCAGTTCTACCTCAGAAAGAAATAACAGGTTTTAGTCAATAACTTCATCTTTAAATGTAAAGATGTTTTATGCCATCTACTACATTAATAGAAACTGCTAGATAGCATGGAACAATATCTGGTAGTGTCATTTTTAGTTTCTTATAAATTAAGTGTTCAACTAATATTTAATAGCTTTAAGTGTCTCTTTTCCTTAGCAGTGAGTTTTCAGCAATAGCAGCAGACATGAACTCTGATCAGCAGTGGCCATACAATCAGTTAAAAGAATATAGCAATTAATTCATGTTTCATACTAACTTTTTTACTTCTTAAATGTTAATTAAAGAAAAAATCATTATTAGCCTTATTTACAGAGAATGAATGCCACCATCAAACAAACACAATTTACCAGTGACGCTCTGCCAAAAAATGGTGATTCACTGAGCAAGCAAATTAGTAATAATTTTCCTTACAAAATAATAGTACACAAAAATATAACTTGGCAGTACTTCTTTCTTGTTAATGTGGACACTAATTAGCACAGTTATATGAAGAATATTTGAATTAAAGATGTCAAGGTCATGGAATTGTTTGAATTAATCTTAACTTAATTAATCCAAATATTTAAATTAGCTTTTTCAAGTAATTTGGTGTTTCAACCAGAATCATATGGAATCCCACTGATAGACACATAAAATTATTATTTGCAGATTGCTTACATACCCCCTTTTGAAAATTGCAACTAAAACAAAGATGTAAGCTCTTTCCATAAAACATCTTTAAGAAGTCGAACATCTAAAAAGCATACTTTATGCAAGTCAAATTTATGCACACCCTTTGAAATGGATTTTATTATTTAGTATGTATGTTATAACATTTTTAATTCATTTAAAATATTAATAAATTCAGCAACCTCAGATTAACAGCAATAAAATCACTATTTTAAAGACTACACGCACCAACACTAACATATCTAAAGGAAGTTCTGAATGCAGACTAGTTAGAAATGTGTATTTATTATAGTCAGAGTGATTCTCTGTGTGTCACGTTACATCTGGTAAATACACAACTTCAAATGCAACTTGAGGAACAGGCTGGAAAAATCAGATTAGGAAGAAAAAAGAAGTGCTTTCTACTGAAGAATGAAAAATGTTACTTTAAAGCTGCCAAAAGATGAAAAAGCTGTAGGGTATGCAAGTATGGCAACACTTGGTACGATGAGCTGTTGAAGTAAGTTTACAACCTCTTAATGCAACTTGAAATTTCTATAATAAAATTTAACCTGCATGCTTAGTTAAAACAGTCCATGTGTATTTGTGGGATTAAAATGCTTAAGCAAAACAACCTCCACCTGTAGTTATCTCAAGCCAGCTAGCATCAAAGTGGTTAACCACGTAACCTCCCAAACCACATGTGAAATAATTTATTTCTAACCTCTGATGCCAGTTGCTGAAGAGAAGGGGATGCAACAGGGTGTAAAGTTGAGTTGCCTCTGACTGGATTATGGAGGCTCACATAAGCCACAACATTTCTTTGAAGAACTCTCTTGAGATCCTGCAACACAAGCACAACAATGGTTACTACCAGGAGTTGTTATAATTAGGAGTTTTGTTCTTTCAATTCCTCCTAGGGAAAAAACGCACACTATGTATTTCTGCTCTGTGATTCCCTAAGTATTACTTTACTACTACTTCTTACAATATGCTGTTAAGAACTTCAAAGGGTATCTTTGGTTATTTCTCTCTATAGCAGGAGCTATAATTCCATTTCACACATTATCTCAAAAAAATGCAAACAGGCCTAGAAGGAATTAAAAATTATGACACTTGTAAGGCCAAAAATTAAAACATTACATACTGTGAAACAACATGAAAACCTTTTAAACTTGTGCCTGACAGAATACAAGCTATAAAAGCAGTCATTATCAACAGTTAAATGTACTAGAATTTTTAGAGTCCATATTCAGGCTTCAATTGAAGGGCTTTCCGAGTATTTTCATTTTTGTCTGAACAAACTATTTCAATTATTATCTCTTTAAAAAAAAAATCCTCTCTGTCTTCTCAGTAATGAGTTACTCTTTGCACGAAGTGGCTCTTTATATTGAACAGAAGGGGTATAACACAATTACATCTGATGTAAAGCTGACTTGAAGTGGAACTAAACAAATTTTGCTTCCAGCCTGGATCTTTTCAATTTGATTTTTTTCACCCATCTTATTTTGAAAAATAATCATGTTGGAAGTATGAGACTTCAATGAGAGCTAGTTGTTTCTCACAATAATTAACTCTTTATTTTATCTACTGTTTTAATTCAGCAGCCATTAACCTCTCTGCTAGCTATTCCTTCAATTTATCAACTGAAGTCTACTGTAATCATATTGGATCAGCAATACTCTGATGAGGTATTTTCTCTCAATAACTTGATTTCTGCTCTATTGCAAGTAAGAGCCCAAGGAATTGTCTGTGCCAGATCATATCTAACTCAGTACAGATATGTAAAAAGGGAAAGTAGCACTTGCCACGAAGACACTGAAATGTTTATGTCATTAATGTAACCAGTTCTCTTCAGCTCTTGATTCAGTTCTCTCCACACTGAGCCTATTAACTAAACATCAGTAACTGCTGAACACTCAAGAAGGAGAAAAAGCCTACTCCAGGCTACTCTTGGGTCTGGGATTTTTTAGGTTTTCCTCCCTTCTCCAATTTCTGGCAATGCCCACTTGGACATTTCTTTGCTGTCTTAGGGAGAGGAATCTGGTCACAAAGGTTCCTTACTCGCAGCCTTCACAGCTGTGGGAACAATGTGCCATCCCTTTATCACACATTCTTTGCTCCATAGAAACTGTCTCTATAGATGTCTTCTATAGATGCATTTGCTGTGGAGTACATGAATGTACACAGACAGATGTCACAGACTAGTTAATGAATTGCAAATTCTTTGTGGTAATTTCATATGATTTTCAGGCTTACAACAATAGCAATCATTGCAATAAGTCCTTCTTAAATTATTTTACCTCTGCCCATTCATATGAACCAATATTCCCAAATGATGTTCCTCCCCATGAGCAGAAAACAATGGTCCTGTCAGGTCTCCAGCCTCTCTTAACCTTCAGCATCACAGCTTGTAAAAATGCTGTGATAATAGCAGTGCTACTGGCCCAGTCCTGTCCACCATAAGTATTCCAGCTGTTGTGATGACTGCCAATGATGACGTATCTGTCTGAAATGTGAAAAAAGACACACACAAAAAATCTTATTTCTTCTGGACACTAAGATTTGAAGAATTTAGTAAGACCTTAAAGATGAATTGTGTTAGTAGTCTGTAATGTCATCAATACACCACAATGCTGTCAACAAAAATTTCTATGATCATGTACAAGACAATCATACAGTATAGATACATAAAACCGTGAATACTACTTAAACATAAACTAGTAAATTAACATACATGTACACTGTTCTAATATTGTCCCTGTGTCCTTGCCTTCATTGTTTCTTTATTACTCTCCCCTCTTATAAATCTGATATGTACCATTTTTACAGCCAGGATTTTGTCATACAGATAATCTAATGAAGTTCCATGCTCACACTAGAGTGTTAAGAAAACCCACAAATGAATAAGCAAGAAACTCTATCTTCAATACATATTAGTGTCCAAAAGAGAAAATAAAAGGTGTGGTAGTACAATGAAAAACAGAGAAAATACACAAAGTATTAGTACTCCCTCACCTGGAAGACTGTGTTCAGTGCTCACCACCCTATCTCAAAAAAGACATTGCAGAAACAGCGGCTGAGAAGCTGGTAACCAGAAGGGTTATGTATCAGGAGTTACACTTCCATGTAAGGAGACATTGAAAAGACCTGGATTGCAGGTTTAGAGAGGAGACATGACAGAGGAATAGAGATAATGAATGATACAGAAACGGTAAGTCAGAGCTAGCAACTTTGATGACAGTGGAAGAAAGTATTTTATAAAATGAAAAGCAAGAAGTTTCAACCTGAAATAAAGAACATGCCTATGTTTACCCAGAAAAAAAAAACAACACTTTTTTTTTAGAGACACTAAATGAAATCTTCATCTGTCAAGGCATAATATAGCATCTACATATAACTAACTCAAAAGTGTAAAGAACCTGATTTGATTCCAAAAGGATGATGTGGTATGAAACCACGAGAACAATTCATGTGATGGATGTGTGTTAAGAAGTCCAAGCAGAGTTAAGCTGAATGTCTTATTTAAACTACGAGGGATGAATTCACCATCAAAGACTCCTTGAAGCATTGCTTACTCCTTGTGTTCTGATGTTTACTAAAGCCTATTTCTGGTCCTGATCTAGACTTCTAGAGGTGTTCTTTCTGTATTTCATTTTACCAATAGAGAGCAGAAGAACAGTTATCACCCGATGACAGATGCACAATTTCTGGGTGTCATTTGGGTCCCAAAATGAGCAAAGGTTTTGCTTTTCTGACAATATTCTTTTTTTATCCAAGGGGATTAATTCTGCACTGTTGTCAGAACACTGGAATGTAGCAACACATAGGTGGTAAAACGCCCACATTTTATATGGCTTAAAAAGTTAAATACCTACTCTGTTATTTTTTGCAGTGACTTTTGATGAGAAGCAATTTTAACTGAACACCAACATACTTTGATTATAAAACCCTTTCCTAGCAAACTAGACTTTTAGCAATTTTGTTCAACAAAATACATGGTGGTGCTGTTTTATAAAGAATCAAAAATGCTTTACAAACAGAGGCTCTGTTATGTACCTACAACACATTCTCAATCAATCAGCTGCATGAGGGGTGTATATGCACACGAATGAAAATTTCTTTCTCAAAGCAGATAAGCAAAATGGAAATTTAAATGTAGATAATAATTTAACATCATTAGACAAAGGGACACTAACACAGATCGACCAGACAGATCAGTGTTTGCCCTGTATTATAATCTCTGTTCAATCTGTGAACAATGTATGTGAAGGGGAGTGGAAAGAAACCTTATGTAAAATAGTGTATGACATTTTGATGGAGAAGAAAGCTACAAGCAGCAGCTTACTGTAGGAGATGCCAGCTGAATGAACAGGGGCAAAACATAACAGCTGGTGCCTCCCTTGAAATTCTTCATCTTTGCACTTCTCTTCACCTTGAGTAGAGGAAATATCCTGAAGCACATTGTTACAGGAAAAGCATAGGAGAAAGGATGGTTGTGATTACAGGGGCAGCAGCTGTCCTTTCTCATAATCATTTACTGAAGCATGTAGAGAAAGAGATCACATGATAAGAAAAAAGAGAAAGAAAGGGCTAGAGATAGAGAGAAAAACCCATCCCTCAGATACTCTTGAAAGTTCTAAGATGCTATAATGTTCAGGGTAGCAACTGGCTGGACAACAGGGATTTATCATTAAAAGAGATTGACTTTATGCTGTCCTCTCCTGTTATACAACCCATTTTGAACCATTTCCAACAGAGCAGCAAAATCAGTGTTATATATTTCAGATTTTACAAGGCTACCCACTATTGTATTTCCTCTGCTCCTAAATGTTTTAATATCTTGATTGGATTTCAGATGGTCATTGTTATTTCCTCACATCAAATATCAAGTAAGATCACCATTACATAGATGTGCTTGTGTGTGTGTGTGTCTGTTTTCAGAGGCCTTTAAGCAAACCAAATTATGAACCCTGGTAATGCTCTGCAGCCTTTCATTAAGCATTGAAGATAAATTTTGCTTTCTTTCTGCATTTCTGGGAACAAAAAGGTGAATATTTCAGGTGTATGAAACTAGCAAAACTACACCAAAATAACAGAGAATCAATGGCATGAAAACATCAAGTATTCAAATCAGTTGAGAAGGCTTGGCTACAGTATCAACCAGGAAGAGCAGAAAAACAAATGTAGGTTTGACACTGATCCAGTACAAAATGGTGCATTATATGCTTGTTAATCCATTAGAAGCTGGTTGCTATGGGTCTTGCTCTGCAAAACTTTTACAGGACAAACTGCTGGCATCTGGGTAGTGCTACTGAATTAACTTGATTATATATACTTAAATTCTTAAGAATACACTGACATAACCTTAAATTTCATTTCTTAATGAGAATGCAGTAATAACCACAGAATGTTAGGGGCTGGAAGGGACCTCAAGAGATCACTGAGTCCAACCTCCTTTCATAAGATGAAAGATTCAGGTCTAGACTAGATTTAAGAAATTATTACAGAGAAACTGATGCATGTTATTTATTACTTTGTTTTGCTTGTGGATTCACAATTGAGTAGATGGTATGTCTAAACATGGCAGTTTCTACCTTTCAAATTCCATGACAGCTATTTGCAAAACATTAGCAAGAGAAGACTAGTAACTTCAAATTCTTGAAGGAAATTAAAAATTAAAAGTCAAGTCACTGTGTTAATTGTTTTCTATGGGGTTTTGTTTGGTTGGTTGGTTTTTGTTTGGTTGTTGGTTTTTTTTAATTGTTCTGGTGAAAAATACAGCATTCAGCACAAAAAAACTGAGTCATTATTTTACTAGCAGGAATCAACTTAAATCTCCTCCACCTCATTTATTCCATCACAAAAATATGAAATGACTGGCCCATCTAAGGGACTGTAGATACAATTTGCTACCTTTCTTCTGAATCTAATTAAAGAGTATTAATCAAGAGAAATGTGATGGTACTACCTGTATCTCCTCTGGGATATCATCTGTACAGCAGAAGCTGGACTGGGTCTACAATACTTTGCAGTATTTGTGTAACCAGCTACAGTGATCATTAATGTTGCAGAAATCCTTCAACTTTCAGGAAAATTACCTTGCAGACAGAATAAACTCAAAAGATCTTCATCCCTATGATTCCCCTGTTATCATACTATCTACATATAGCACCAAAGGGGGCAGGGGGTCTGTGGCTAATGTCACAGTTGCACTTAGAACCTTACTGTTTAGTTCTTAGATATACAGAACAGTAATTATTACTCATCGACTCATATAAAATTAGACAATACACAATTGTAACACAAAACAAGGCTGCAGCAAGTGTGATTAGAAACTTAGTCACAGATTTTTGTAGACTGTAATCCCATTTGACAATTAGATTCTTAACTCCACCAGAGATCATGTTGCCCTATACCTTGATCACAGTGAGACACTTGGATTATATAGTGTTCTAGACTTGAAATATAAAGTTTTATCTCAAAATTCTTCTAACATTAGAAACAAATCAAAACCTTTTCTAAAGTGGTATAGACAGCTTGCATATTAATTCAAATCATGCAATACAGTACACAGTAAAATTAAAATCACCTATTTTGTTACTTCCTATCAAATATTAATACTCCTTATGGTCCACATAAAATTTCTTCCTGTTGTGTAAAAATATGCTTAACTCTAATATCCCCTTGAGCTCATTCTCTGTTTAACCCTTATATTCTCCTTTGTCATAAATCAAATCCCAAAGTGGCTATAACAGTCACTCTTCTTCCTCTGTATGAGGGCACCATCTGGCAGAAGAGAGTCCTCACCCCAGCTATGACTCCCAACCATCATGAGACAAATATTCAATACAAATTATAAAGGACTACTTACCAGGAAATACAGTTCCTTTTAAATACCCAATAACATTAGAAACGGTCTTGTAAGTTGTGGCTGACTGAATATTCAGGCTGATTACTTTTTTTTCTGTTAAAAGATAAAAAGAAAGTAATTTTTTAACAAAGAAAATGTTAAATTTATTTTTCTAGCCAAGCTATCCACAGGCTGCAGATAGAATTCCCTCCAGCCAAAAAGTAAGTAAGAAGGAAAAGAAAGATCCTGAAAAGCAACCAGAGTTTAAAACATGAAGCATTACATTATTTTCTTAGTCCCATTTCAGCAACGGGGTTCAAAGCTGAAATCTCAAAAGAGATCACTGTTCCTTGAGTTAAAAGATCATAATTGACCCAATAAATGCTGCAACAGAATAAAAATAAATTAAAATAGTAGGATTTCCATAATTCTATGATAAGGAGGTCCCTATGACAAAGCCAGACAGAAGTAAATATCTGAGTTAAGAGAGATTAAAAATATTAACTGTCATTTGCTGAAAGTTATGGCCATTTCCTCTGTCCACCAGGTGGGACACAGTAACCATCCTAACTCCTGCAGTTTGTGGCAGTGGAAACAAACAGATAACTGCAAGGAGCTGCTGATACCTTTAAAATGTTTCGTTTGCATTATAATAGACTGTATTAACATTCATCTCATCTGAAAGGTCATAAGATCTATTTGAGAAAAGTGAAAATGTCTCAAACTGCTCTAACTTAAATGCTAGCAATTGTCTGGCAATAAGTCCTGTGTCATTCCAACCTTCAGGGAGGTTCTCTTACAACCAGAGAACTGCACCATCCCTGTGGCAGACTTGTGTTTAAAGGCATCCTTGTGCCAGAATTCTTTCCATGTCCATATCACAACTGCCACAGACCAATTCCATAGGTTGTTTTGAGCTTTATTTCCAAGGCTATTATCCTTCCACAGATGTATTTCTAGCTGTTTCTTTCCTGGCTTTTTTTCCTGAGATGTGGGGAATAAGCAAGTAAGGAGTTTACTGCAACATCTAAAATAAAAACAATACATCTCTACAATACTGTTCTTCAAGGTTCAATTGCTGGTACTTCATCTGGTAAATTTACTTTAAAATTTTCTTAAAACAAACCCCAATATATTTTCATTCACTAGTCTTCATTGGCTGCTCAAACAAGCAAAACAACTGCTAGAATCGTCCTTTCTTATAAAAAAACCCCAAACCATACTAACGATATTTATTCTACTTTTTACTCAAGCACAGCTTGATTACTTTTGCCAAGCACAGTTGTTTAAAAAAAAAACACATCGCTATTTCGCAAGAATCGATCATGGCAACTTAATATCTGGACCTGTCATGCCTTTGGAATTTGGTGTTTGAGTTGTAATTAACTGTGCCCTTCTGACCTAAGTTACTGTAAGACTTCTTAACACCATGTGATGATGAATTGTGCATGTTCTATAAGTCTACAGCTATTATACTAGAATTTCTAAAAAAAAAAAAAAAAAAATTTTAAAGAAAAAAGACAAAATTAAAATAAATCCTTTTGAAGACAACTGACCTTACTGCATTTTCTTAATCAGCATCAGCTATCCAGTCTTCAATTGATGATAACTAAATAGAAAATAAACTTCTGGGCTATTCTGCAATCAGATATTTAAATTCACGATCATTATAATAGAGTAGTCAGCTTCAAGTGACTTGGGCTTAAAGGCTTAGTAGTCCAGATGAAAAGGCTGAAAGTACTCTTCAGAGTATATAGGAGAAATGAAATTTAATATTCTTTGAACAGTTCTGACAACAAACCTCTCTTCCTAATGCTATATTATCCAGATTTTGACAATTTTGTCTCTTTTTTCTAAATTCTCTGGAAAACTATGATGAGACTTTAGCTTAAAATTATTTGTGATACACTTCAGAGTTTTTTTAAGCCAAAAGCTACTTCTGAAATAGAACAGAAAAGTATATATTGTCCATAATTTTATTTATTGACTTGAAATCTGCCTCACACCAAACTACCTTCTCCTCTCACAATTACATAGTTATTTTTAGAAATTCATGGCTATTTCCTATTCATTTGATTGACAATTTTAGAACTCAAAATGGCCAAAAATATGAGACATGCATATGAAAACAACACAAGGGTTTAGCCTAATAGAAAGATACATGTATCTTTTATCTTTTCATGCCCTTCCTCTGGCTGAAAAGGAGAGGATTGATGTGCCCTAGTGCAGCACTTGGCAGAGAACTTAATTTGTCTTGGACGATGACTGTTTAATACAGAAACAAAGACTCCTCCAATTTTTCCTTTTGTATAAATAATGATCCAAATTTCACATGGCCTATGGGCAGATAACAAACAACAAAGAAAATTTACTGCAACACAGGAAGACTTTCTTCATTTATGTTTATAGGAGTGCTTTAATTTTAGAGCAATCATCACAATGTTCTAGAAAATACTCCAGTCATTTTCTGCAAAAAAAGGAAAGTTTCAGACGTGTATAGCTTCTCTATAAAGCTCCACCATAAATTCCTCCTAATTGCCCATTTTTTGGAAAAAAAACCATGGGAACACAGAATTCAGATTAAAGGGAATTAACAACAATGCACCATTCTAAACAAAAAGCAAATCTAATTACTACCTTCCACTAACACAAAACTAACAACTAACTTCAATTCTCACTATTTGTTTTGTAAGTTCTAAGCATTTGATGTTTTTCAGATGTTTCTCTCCATATCCTCCCACTCCCTCTGTCACATTATGTCTCTTGAAAACTGCAAGGCTAAGGGAAAAAAGAGGCAATGTGAGAAAACTATATATAAATGTTTAATCATTACTGATGAATCTGCTGCTCAGCTTTTTGAAACATACTGATGAGAGAATGATGATAATTTTATTCTAACAAATTTTAAGCCAACCAATCATCTGAATTGCTCATTCACCTCTTTTGACAGATAAGTGATGAGTTTTACGTTGAAAGTGAGATCTCTCTCTTAAGCTTCTCCAGATCAACAGGAAGATCACAAATTCAGCCTCCACTGCTCCAATACACATTGCTCCGCTCAGCATTTTTTCTTTGCCTATTATTTTTAAGTACTTATTATTATTAAAGTAATAAAAATACTTATTATTATTAAATAGATATACATGATTTCTTATCCTGAGACCAGTCTTCCATTAAGGCTGCTATTGTACACTTCAGCACAGTATATACATCTATAGTTTCAAGGCAAACTGTACCATAATGCATTCTAGAAGTATGCATGGCTTCCTATCATAGACTCTACTCGCTCTGTAAATTAAGATTTATTTTTTTTTAAATCCCACACATGTTACTGTGGTTCAGAAGCTTTACATGAAATCAAACACAAGCTGCTGTGTTCACACATAGTAAGCTGGACAGGGATTGGTTCTTACTACACTGCTTGGTTGTAATATTTTTTCTTTCCAGAAATTCCCCACCACGCAGAGTGCCTGTTTTCTCAGGGGAATAAAGGACATGCCACACCTCCACAGAAAAAGCAGAATAAGCTACCTTTTAGCTCATTCTGCCCTGCATTCTCCAAAGATTTTTGAGAAACAGACATAGTGCAGCCTTTTCTTAAATTCAGTGTCATTTGCCAGCCCAAATCAGTGTTTTCCTTTAGACACAACTTCCCTTCCTACAATGCTAGCGAGTTTCACATGTCCTCCCAGGAATGGTTAAGCACTTGTTCCTTCCAAAATGATCTTTTCACACTGATTTAGTCTCTGTGTACTGCTTATGGGGAAGATGAGTTTTCCTCTAAAATCCCTGGTATTGCATGGAGAGCAATAGTCCCACCTAACTACAACAACTTAAGCCATGAAAAACATGAGGTCCTTCTGCCTTTCTACAAATGCTAGCACAAGTCATAAAATTAATCAACCTTTTTTAAGACTCGTTGTGCTATATTCCTATTCCACCATACATTTCCAAAAACAATAAACAAGTGACACAGCACATATGTGACAGTACAGTGGTTACCCTTAATATTCACTTTTTGTTTTCTCATCACTGTATTTAGCACAGGATATGGTGGATGACTTAATTTGACTCGTTCTTCCAAGACCACTGCTTCAAGCAATTGATTTTAACAGGCACTATAACAGAAAATACCTTTTTTATGCATTTTTTTCTGGTGAAAGACATACTGGTAAAAACCAAAAAGCAAGACAAAAGTACTGTTTAAACATGCATCTCATCTGCAATGTTATCTGGAAGGTATTTCCTTCCTTCATTGAAAGACTGTGCAGTATCTTTGCTAGAAGAAGTATCTTTGCTGCATTCTCACTTTTTTCCATTTGTTCAAGCAATAATCAGTATTTAATAATCTGTAATATAACCTGACTTTGCTCACAGTATTGTCTCTGAAGAGCTAGTCTGAATGCATTCTTTCATTAGATCTAGGTCTACTCAAGGTATTTTGTTCTTATCGTGATGACAGTTTTCCTTGTAAATTTTTCCTGGGGGGAAAATGTGCCTGAAGGTTCAGACAATAGATTGTTTATTCTATAGCAGATACAAATTAAGGAACACAAAAATACACAGCACTGCTTTGAATTAGACCATTATTATGCCAGAATCCTTGAAGAAGATTTCATAAGAAAATATTATTTGTAGAGTATTACCTGTTGCTGGCATCTGGAGAGGTATACATCTATCTGTTTGGAAAGTGTCCTCAGGTAAGGAAATGAGTTTCTTGGCAAGCACTGCAGAAATTGGTTGTACTAACAGTGTTGTGAGGTTCAGTCGATTTTGTCTGTAGCTCCCATCTTAAATGACAGGAAGAACACAGAAGTTTAGTAGACAAAAATTAGAAGACTTCTCTGCTGCATCAGGAAACCAAAGGAAGCAAATATTTACAACACACTTGTAGTAGTTAGGTAGAAGTAGAAGGTGATAGGTTAGATAATCTTGACATCTTTTCCAAAAAATCTGTGTTGGAATTAGGATTAAAAATACTTTGAGAAAAAAGAAGTAAGAGTTCTTTTTGCCCTGACAACTCCAGTCAGCATATACTTTGTCTAGGAGACTGAGGAAGACTACCTGCATCATCATTAGGATTCAAAACCGAAAGACCAGTGTCTCCAGCAAAGACAGGACACAGCTACCAGTTAAAGCACAATCATTCAGTTTTTAAATACTCATGGACCTGGTGCTGTACCAACTGCAAAACAGAGCAGTGCAGTTTCATAAAGAAACCAATGTATTGAAAGATTCTTCCTCGCTTTTCCCCTGCTGGATGCCAAAGCCCTTGGAGCACACAGTACTTTCTGGATCTGTGGGCACAACAAATGCTGTGAGAATAATGTAAATCTGAGATTTTTCTTGTAATGAAATTTAGAGTTATAGGATGAAAATTTTCCAAGAAACTTCCTCTTCACAAGTCTAACAATCTAACTCTGCCTGGGCTAAAACCACTAATCACTTAAAGTCTCTAGAGAAGATACAGAAATGCAAAAAACCCAAATCCCCAAACAAACAAACCCACAAATCAATTATTAAGTTAATTTCAGGAGCACAAGAAGAGGAAATCTTTAGACGATTTCTACACAGACAGTGAGGATTATATTTCTGCTTTTGCAGTGACTGTATTTTGTGTTTTGTTCAATTAAAGCACAAACCTTGAGCACCAGTTTCCATACGTTCAATCCGTGATACACACTTGTAACAATGTTTCATAGCATTATAACACATAACTGACTGCTAGTGTTAATATATCCTGAGGTTTCTGAAGAGTTTTTACTAGGAGAATTCAGCAGTAATACTTGTGTACCATATGCCACTCCATTCCAGACTAAAGTACAATTTAGCTGTCATTTCAATGACACCTACAGGGCTGAAAAATCAGAGCACATAAAAGAGTCCCAATGTCATAGTTCTCTAGTCAAAAGAATATTACTTTACCCACAGGTCCTTCAGGATTATGCAATTAAGCCTTTATTTATTTTTTCTCTAAAAAGCTTGTGCTATATCAACTTTGTTAATTTTCATTTGAATCCCAGATTCAGAGAAAGATTGGACAGAATATTGTATTTAATCATTATCTTCCTTTTAAAGTATCTTTCTGCCAGGATCTGATAAAACTGCATAAAAAATTATTGGTAAAACTCATTTAAATAATTCCTTCTATGACCTGAAACACTGTTTTAATGATGGACTCCCAAAAATATGGAAAAAAAAAAGTAGATTCTGACTAAACATTGAACCATACCGTAGATACCTACATCTTTGACTTTCTGTTGCATTAATAATAAAGCAGCATTAGTTTTGAAATATCTGAAGTGAATGGCTCATTAATTTTTCACCTTAAGCTTAATAGAAATTTGACAAACAGTTTTCTGCTGAGAACAGTCACTCCAAGCAGGACTTCACAGAACACATTGGGAATAAATGAGAATAAAGTAACAGAACGAAGTGTGTTTGGTCAAATAAGATGGTTCTGTCATTCAAATTGCCTGAAGTGAAGAGTTAGTTCAATACCTTTCTGTGAAAGAGGTATTTTTCCATTTACACATTCCCAGCCTGTCTTCTGTCAAGTGGTGGTCTTATATTAAACATGACAAAACCCAAGATGCATAAAGTAACACACCATAGAAATTCAGACTGTTTGTGCTCTGAAGCTGTACACAGCTTTTCCCCAACCTTGCTGATACATTCAACAGCTTCTGGGCTTCCACTGGTCCTCACGAAGCTGGACACAATGATTTTGTTATATTTGCCTATAAACAGCCAAGAGTTAATGAGACTAGATATTCACTGACAGACACAAAACACCTAACATGATTTTGATATTGCTTTGTTTGACTAAGTATATTCACTGTATTCTGCTTACATCACATTTTATCATTGAAGTGGATGCAAATCTGGGTATATATTACTCATGCTGTCTCTTTAAGCAGATTTCTGTTGTCCTAGAAAATAAAACCAGAAATTCTTTACTTGATATGAGAAGATGATGCACCCCTAGAATTCACTGTTGTCTTTTTCCCTTCCTCTCAAGGTAAAATGCTTAACCCACATGAAAGAGAAAAAAATGTCATTCCCTTGTCTCTTTGTGCAAATCACTCCTCTCAATGCCTAGTTTAAACTACCTTAAAAATATTCTAAGTCTTGGGGTTTTTTTTTTTAAGAAAAATATATTAAAAAGCAATACATTTTTTAAAAGCAAAACTTCTTTGACATACTCACATCAAAATACATCAGAATCCCTCTGATAACTTCTAAAATTCTTTAATAAAATGGCAAGAATTTAAAAAAAAAAAAAAACCAAACAAATTTTCACAGTACTCTCACCATTTTGAACGTACCTTTCCACTTAGCTTGTTACCACAGTTAATAATTAAAATGACACAGAAGTGGCCAAAATAGTGCAAAATTACATAATTATTCTACATGGAAATATTTTTTTTCCTTTTTTACATGTCCTACAATTGTCTAAGTCATAAAAAGAAAAGAGCAATCCTTCCAAATTTTACAGAGCTAAAACATATTCTTGTGTCTTGGTGACAATGGAATGCACCAAGGGAGAAAGGACAAGGTAATTCTCAGTGCTTCCTGTGTTAGCAAATGTTCCTCTTACTACTGAACTGAAAGAAATTCTCCATTGCTAGATAGCACTTTGGGCCATGGGACATGCAAACTACCATCTACCCTTCTGACAGTGATGGCACATATTCAAAAGGTTGCAGAAGTTGCATCAGTTACAAGACACACACAAAAAAATAAGCTTATTTGAACAAAAATAAGATATTCATAAATTTACACTGCATCACATTTTGGTCTTTGTATGCATGCTAAATTCAAACTAGCATCTTCAAAACTTGGGTGTTTATAGTTGGATCCTATTTGAGGCATTCTTGACATCAACACATCTGCTTAGCAGCTTCTAACTTACTTAAATTTAAGAACATGGTACTTCACATCTTAAGGGTTTGTGTGTGGAAATAATTAGTGGTAAAACCACTCAAAAAACACTACCCATCTAAAAAACTGACCACAAACTGCTGCAACCATATGACAGGAGTCTTGAATGTGATAATAAGTATCATTTAAGACTTCAAAAACACCTACTGCGTTTCTTAATTAAACTTTAAATCTTTGCACCAGGTTAGTGATTCAAATATAGTGTAATAAAATATTTCTACAAAAAACTCACTGATATTTTTATGGTTTTGTGAAATATGTAGATATGTTTGCCCAGCAGAACCAAAGATTTCTCTCTCTCCTGCAAAAAAGATCCAGACAGCCAGAGAGAATGGATATCCCACGCAGCAGTGAGACCATTAACTCGCATATCATAATCACATAGCATCTCCTGTATGAATTCTCTTTCCTTAACCACTTCAAGAAATAAGCAACTTTTGGCACATTCAAGAGTTTACAGGTTGGTCTTATAGCTTGTTCCCTCATGAAATAAACCTTGTTTTCCTACAGTGGTGATGGCCACTACAGTCAAAACAAAAAACATGGAATGAGACACTGATACAGATTTCCTTCCTCTCAGTGATGAGCAAGACAATAAATAGCAAAATAATTGTCTTGGTTTAAGTGAAATATGTTTGCAGCAGGCAGAGTATACATCAGGTTACATATGCCATCATTGTTCTGATTACAAACTAGCATGGAGTCCTGTTTACCCACAATGATGAGATTTATTGTTATTAAAAATAATAAAAGCCCTATAACACTCTACAAGGAATGGAATGGAAATAGAAAATCTCTAAGAAAACACTGAAGGTGACAGGTTTAGGATACCAATTATTTTGTTTATAGCACGTAGTGAACACTGCAATGACTCAGATTCATATGCTGTCTGTATATATTTGGTAGACAACATGAAATAAAATTACATACATTATCTGTGGTACACTGTGCCTTTATTACAATAATATATATTCTGATTTATTCTTCCATATTTTTTTGAAACCATGGAAAGTCACATTTTGCCTTCAATTGGATGACATATGGGGTCATCCAAAGGTTTGAAGTCTCTCCCTTTTCCCACAGCTTGTTTTTTATTCCTCTCTCCACACTGCAATACCATTAATTGTGCCAGTACAAATATCACAGTGGCCACACTAGGAACAACATCAGCAAACTTTCATGAAGTTCTTTAAAGCTTGATCAGTTCCCCAACCCCTGGGCAAAGAAGTGCTCTTAAAGAGCAGGAAGTAAGCTGGGACAGGGAGGTAGATGGGGTGCAGGAATCCCTCTAGTTCCTCCCAAAATCTCATATTGTCAAACCACAGTTACAGAGAACAATCTGGGACTGTAGTTTGGCACAGTGTGAAACTAAAGATGCACTTTCAATTAAAAAGCTACTCACAGGTTTTAAAACAAAACAAAGCAAATCAAATCTTTACAGTCTCAACTTCTCTAGGTTTCTTATTAAAAAAGAGAAAAAATAAATCAACCAACCAAAAATAACAGAACAACAACAACAAAAAAACAGTTTGTATTGTGATGTGTAAGGGAATACCACTTCACCTTAAATTTTAAAAGTCAGAGCCTGCTAGTACAACCTTCACATAGAAAATAAATTATTACTGTGATTTATAAAAGAACTGGCAAATCTACCCTAATCATGCAATAGCTGAGTAATGATTGATCAGAAATGAGATATTAATCATAGGTCAGATCCTCATGGCCTGCATACACATGGATCTGCAATCAGAACCAAAAGCAACAAGAAACCTCTTGTCAGTCCAAGGTCTGTTTTAAATAATCACAGCACATACATCGAATCAGCCTTCTGCATATATTTTTGGTTCCTCCCTGCAAGGGTTGTTACAAACCAAGAGTTCATCTTCACTGCCTGCCCATATGTGAAAAACGTTGGTTTACACAGGCTCTGTTGACTCAGACTTCAATAATGATGATTGCTCAGTTGATACTTGGAAATATTTCTGGAGTGGTGAATGAGGTACTTCTATTCTGTACAAATACTCTGATTTAAGGTTAAAACTCTATGCATGTTGCAGTCGGGTATCAAGGTGTACAATTAGGCTTTTTCTTTTTTTTTTTTTTTCCTTTTTGTCTCGGTACTATGTTAATGACTGTCAAATCAGGATGGCTTGGGTTGCTTTCTGTCCTTATTCTACATAGCTATGGAGCTCCCCCTTGCTACGTTTGTTTTCTTATCAGCAAAATATTTCTGCAGCTTTTAATTCCTAACTGTAGATACTAGTATTTTACTTGTAAAAAAAAAATAATACAAGCCCTTACTTTCTCTTTTGAGAGCCATCTGTTAATCTTCTCAGAGAAATTAGCCATTTTCCATACTGGATCTCTGAACTGCAAATATGCCACCATCTGCAAAACCTATGAAAATAGTCCCTGTTGGAAAAGGTAACAGGCTCATATAAAATTACCAGAGAAGTTTGAAACATGAAGAGAGAGCATTGTCCCTGTACTTTATGAAGGCAGATTGTAGCCCCTCAACAGAGCAGCCTGGACAATATCAGAATTGTGGAATCGTGGAGCTTGGAAGGGACATTTGGAGTTTGCTGAAGAAGAAGCTGCCAGCATAAAGCTGGAGCAAGTTGCCCAGGACATTGTCCAGCGAGGCTCTGAGCATCTCCAACCATCACAACCTCTCTGGGCAACCTTTTCCAGGGCTTGGCCTCACTATACAAAAGCTTTTCTTATACTTTTTTGTATTATGCTGATGCTTAATGGCTGGCAACAGTGATTTAATGGAATTCAGGATGCTGCTTGCCACCTTTGCTGCCAGGCATAGTAGATATATTTGGTCAAGTACCAGTAATAATTTGATTACAGTTACTGAAGAAAAAAAATATCCTGACACGTCAAGCTCAACTGACAGTTTTCTAGCATGAAGATATAAGTTTGCTCAAGATCCTTATTCCTGTTTACAGTAAAAGGTTGAGAAAGAGCTATGCTCTGAAAATGCTAAAGTACTGACTCAATGGGAATCTTTGCAATACATATTAGTTCATTTCTTGGATTAGAGAACAGAGACAACTGAACTATAATCTATTTGCAGCACTCCTCAGAGATAGAAACACTGGTATTTAATTTAGTTAGGAAGTTGCTTATGTATTTGCAATGTTTTATTATGTTCATGCTGACTACTGTAACTGCTCTATTCAGCTTCAGAAGGCTATTACAAATACCCACGAGAACTGGATTTTATTTGGAGCACAACAGCACATCACACATGAAAATTCATCCAAAACTCTGAGTGAAGTCCTCAGCCCCAATGCTTCCTTACCACCTCTGGTAAGAAAGTTTGGGAAGGTCTGAACCTGTCCTGCCACAGATGAGCATGCAAAATAAATCTATTTGTTGAAATTCAAGGACAATTTGAGTTAGAAAGATCAGAAGAAACAAAATTAGGAAAAAAAAACAATTAGGAAATACTTAAGAAATTAATTTCTAATTTTAAAAATTATTTCAAATGCCATAGATAATTTTTTTTCTCTGTAAAATAAATTTCTTACTCAATTCAAAGGAGACTTTACAGGTATAAAACAACGCATATCCAGATCTCCCACAGATGTCCCCTCTTTTACATGAAATAAAAAGGCACAACTCTCTACAGCTCCCTCAGAGAACATGCTCTCCCCAGCTCATTTCTTACTGCAAGACTGGAAGGACACCACAGCATTGAACTGTCCTTTGTTCCTTGCATAGTGTTAAACATGGAGAGCTCACTTGGGTCACAAGCAAATCATAAAAACCTTTTTTTTTTCTTCTGTTTTTACAGCAAAAAAACAGAGGTTAGAAGAAACCCAAAAGAGCAGTGGAGGAGAAGAAATCACTGCATACTTGGTTTTATTTTGACTGTTGCCCTGAAGTTGAATGAATTTTAAATGACAACTTGAAGCATGTGGAACATACACCTGGGCAAATGTTACTCCTCATAGTAGTTGCACCCCAAATAAACCAATGAACACAAGGCAACTCTCCTCTTTTCTGTTTTGTTTTTTTGTTAAAACATGGAGAATACAGCAAGAGAATATAACAACAGACTACAGAATATGCCACTTCTTTTCTGTAAACTGTAGCAAAGAGCTTGCAGCTTGCATCAAGTAAATTGTTCTCACAAGCTGAAACTGCAATCAACCTGACACTTCTCTTCTTTAAAAACCCACAGGTCCATGGGAGAAACATTAATCAAAGAACTTCCAAAAACTATTCCAAGAAGAGGAGCTCTTTATGCTATAGGCCAGTATCCAAGAACAACATTAATTTATATTTTTTTTTCTCCACTGTTGCAGATATTTGCAGTGGTGGTATCTTGAAAACTTCATAAATGTGGGTGGTGCTAACAATCATTCTCCCTTTCAATGGCTCCTGTTAAAATTTATTCTCCTTTGATATGTGTAAGGACTTTCCCTGTCTCTGAAGATGGAACTAAGATAGTGCATTGGCAGTTTCTTATGGATTACAAAACATGCTTAAAACCCCCCCATGTCACATGAAACAGAGAAACCCCCCAGCTGCCACTGACAGTGCTCCAGAACCAGAAGCAGCATAACAATATTTCTAGAAAGCATGGTGAAGGGAAGTAAATCTTCCCTGTAATGAGAGTTAACCAGCTGTGACATGCTTGTGTACTAACACAAGCCTTGCACAGGACTTTTTTCACCAGGAAAGACACATCATTAATCTCTTTCATCACCTAATCATTACTGTAAAGTTCATTCAGCACTTGTTTCAAAATATGATTGACAGTCTAACCTTCAGTGTTGCCTTTATTCTAATTCTACCACTTACTGTGACAATTCAGTTCCAAAGATTTTTTTTGTCTGAAGTTGCACGAAGCTGGTAAGCCATAAGCACAACTTCACAGTGGAAAATAGGTGGTCTTGACTCCATCATATTGACAGGCAAAAGCATCAAAAAATACAGAAGTATGGTTCATTGAAACAATGAAGAAATACAAATAAAAAGAACACACGGCCTCTCATAACAATACGGGTTAAAGCAATTATTTTCATAAAAGGAATGTGTCATAAGTAATCATCATTTCCATGTTATTTCATCTCCTTCTCAGTACTGGCAGAAATAAATAGATGCCACATTTGTAAATTCCATTGGCACTGCTCCATTCAAGTGACACTTGATGTATTACATGATTGCCTTTACAATATGTAACCATTTTTTTGTTGTTGTCACAGGTGCTGTATTTCATGCAAGTGTGAAAACTAGCATTTGCAATTCTGTAATAAACTTTCCTGCCAATTCTGCCCGTAACAAAGTTGCAATTTGTCCTCAAGTATCTTTTTCTGCTCAGAAAAAATATTTATAAACACTCAAAGATCAAATATTATTTTCTGATGCACTTGCTGCAGACATTTCATTCTCACACAGAGGATGCTGAGTGAGAGCACTTAAGTCAGTAAGACAGAACTGACTGAACAGTTTAACTCTCCATCACTGTTTATAATGAGGCCAAAATTCAAGTATTCCTTAACATGATTTCAGGCTACTAATTCATAATTTCATTTTACTTCCTGCAGTTCAATTGCAGTAAACAAGTGTAATATTTAAGTAATAACGGATCAGAGGGCAAAAATATATTTCAGCCTGAAATATATATAGATATAGATATATATATATATATATAGACAGACCTGACCACCTTTTAGTTCATGTCTGGCTTTTGCACAAAGGAAAGGATGCTGTGAAAACAGCAAAAACTTACTACATTTTTTTTTACAACATTTAACTACATTTGTTTTTACAACACTATTGTAATGAAAATTAAGTTCTCTTCAATTCTGGTTTAATTTGGTTAAGCAATTCTAAGCCTCTAAAAAACGAACTGAAAATGATGTTTGGGACTAAGCATGGAGAGAGTGTTTGAAAGATGTTTCTCTACTTTCTTGACCATGGCAGTCATCTCAGTGCTGAGTACAGTGAGCTAGATGCTGAGAAGATGCTAAATGCATTTAAATTAGATAGGCTTTTATATAAAAGACTGTGCATTCTGCTTGCACTGATTTGATAGAAAACACAGAAATTAAGGAAATACTTTTCAAAAAATTAGTCCCCTTAATTGATTCAGTTCTCATAAAAATCCATCTAACTTTTGACTGGCAGTTGAAAAAGTGGCACTGATTCTTGAGAAGTGTTAAAGGGCTATGAGGAAACACAGAAAAGTGAAACCAGAAACAACCAATCACCCAAACTATTTAATATATTAATATGAATTTCTTAGAGGCTATGATTTATCTTTCTGACACAATTCTCTTGTACAAACAATTAGATAGTACAGGACCTCTACTGATGAAACTTCAAGTATCTATAAACCTGTTTAACTTACTCACAAAATTAGATTTTGAGTTACGTGTTCAAACTTGTCTAAGTAACAATTTTCCCAGCAGAGCTTATTGAGCAGAATTAGGTATTATGCTAGATTAATTGAGCTAATTGTACTTCCTTTAAAATCTGTTCAATAATTTGCTGTCTCCTACTGTAAGCATGTATTTCAGACTTTGTCTGTTACCCTCTAGCTTGATACCTGAAGACAAAAAGGCACAAATAACTATTTAAAATCTGATGAAAAATGTTGTACTTTTCTACCACTGGTTGGAAGTGTGTTCGTTAATGCTGGTTCCTTGTATTCCGGCTACTGAATTTTAAAATGAAAGTTTTCTTCTGTTTTCTAGAAACAGGAGAAACCTCTACACGCCTCTACAATTTGTATAGCAAAAATTTCTTCAAAAATAACAACTGCCTGATGGAAACGGCCAAAATGAAAACTAAACAGAGATGTAGGTTATTTAAAAGTGCTCCCATGTCCTTAGAGTAAGAATATGTTCAGCAACCAGAGCAAAACAAAGTACTCAACCCTTGCAGCTGTGAGGAATGGGCCTGATGCCTCATCACTGATGTATATAGCAGCTGGGATTCCTCTATCTGTTGTTCTGTTATGACACAGCCAATTAAAAGATTCCCAGGACAGAGTTTGGGAGCGTGAGATCGACAAAATATACTTTCCAGAAGAAAATCTGAATCAAAGTAGCACCTTTCTTCTGAAGGCAGCTGAACATCTATTGACTAAGATCTATATGTATTCCTTGTGGCTGCTAAAGCCTTAATCAAAGAAACACACTATTTCCCCTTACAGTATATCACCACAGAGTTGAAAGGGAAGTAAAACAATGATTATTTTTTTTAAACCACTGTAATTGGAAAAGGAATATTTCAAACGTGCAGAGCTCTGGCAGTGTATCTTTGTTTTCAGTTCATTTTGTGAGACAGTATTATATCCATAAACGAACCAAAAATATTTCTCATTAACTGCTTGCTGTATGGTAAAGAACATAGTATTGCACCCTGCAGAAAAGTACATTACCACAAAGTCTAGATTTAACCATAAATTTAATCAAAGTTACCTTAACCCCAAACTACATTCCATCATTGTCATAAATGAATTGTAAATACACTTCAGAGCACTTATTAATTACCAAGCACTTCCATTAAATCTAAGCAGACACAAAAATATGCTGATATGGTTTTGATAGGCATCTTTTAAATAGCATTAAAGAATAGCAAAGAAGTATCTATGCATACAAAACAACAGTTTTCTAAGCTGAAGTTGCAACTGTACCCTTAAATATACATTTAAAAGTTCTTATTCTAAAAACAACTACACAGTGTGAACAACTCTCACAGGGTACATTAGCAGCTCAGCTATTCAAGCACAAAATCAGCTGGAGTATTGTTCTAATTTTTAGCACTCACACTTAAAAAATCCAGCAGTTGGATAAAACCTAACAGTCCAAGGAATTGAAAAAGATGAGGAGGATGCAGTGTATAGAAAGGATTTAACAGTGGGAATGATAAAGCTTTCTTTAACAACACAAAAATTAAATACACTAGATAATAATTACAAGAAAAATATTGATGGAAGCATAAGAAAAACATTTCACCAATGAAACAAATCACTGGCCTGGTATGCTCAGCCCTGACATTTTCCCTGACATTTCTGAAACAACTGAAGCCTTCCTTCCACAGTTGTCATTTCCTTCCTCTCTTTAGTTCAAGTCAGAGACTTAGATCCCATTTGAATCGAACTTTTCTGGATGAATGCAGTCAGTCTCTTCAATCAGAACATAACAGTCTCTAGTTAAGAACAATTTACTGAATAAAGCTTGCTTTTTGCAAATTACACATGCAAGATGTTGAAGTCACCAGCCTCAATCAGATCAATGGACTGAAGAGCCATCAGCATTTCTTAGGAAGTACTCCATAACCATTAGAGCATCATTATCAATCTTGGGAAGACAATGTTGAAAGGTGTTAATAGAAGCTGCAGCATGTATTGCCTTCAATGCACTCCTTTTAGAAGTGACTTCTCCAGCACAGTAACAAGGAAGAACCTGAAATAGAAGTAGGTGAGTTTGCTCTAATTATCCATTTGTGCTTCTTGCCATCTAATTGGTCTCACAGTAAAATCACACCAGAGGCAGAAGTACTCAAATTAGCATCCAGATGCAGTCAGAGATACAGTGTATGGGCTCACATTATAGTTACAATAAGAAAGGTGATTCAGCTGCCAAAGTGCTCCTTCAAGTCTTAAAACAGGCTGGATATTGCTTGATAAATCCTACTAATGCAGGTCAGTAGAAGCTTAAAATATACAATCCTTTCCATTACTGAAATTTAAGATCATAGACTCTTTCTTCTACCTTACTTGAGAGTGGATTGATGAAAAAATTCCATCAGGTTCTAGCTGGAAGGGAAAATCACGTTTTTCATATTTGGAACACATCAAAATCTAGTCCAGTACACATTAGTGCCTCAGGTCTGTATGTGGATGTTTTTTAGATATTTATTTAAACATTCAGTTATTTTATGCTCTCTGCTTTATTCCGTTCCTTTTTTTGCAGGCTAAGAATTTCAAATTCAGTCAAATGAGTTCAAATTCAGTCTCACAAATGGCAGCTACAACACATGCCTCAGTTTGAGGCAATTTCTATTATAAAATATTAAACTACTCCAGTCTTGAAAGTATAAATACTTTCAGTAAGCTACAAGCAGTATACTTGTAATAATATCTGTGTCATGAAGACTTCTTTCAGCCACTCTGTTTACCTTGGCTATTAGGTGCTCAAATCCATACTGTGAGACAAACAATCTAATTCTTTAGAATCATAGCAACACAGAATGGCTTTGGTTGGACCTTAAAGCTCATCTAGTTCCAACCCTCCCCACATGGGCAAGGACACCTCCCACATGAGATGTCCTCATCCCCACACTGAACAACTGCACTTCTGTCAGCCTGTCTTCAGAGGAGAGGTGCTCCAGGCCTCAGAGAAAGCATTATTGTAATTTCCACTATGTAAAAATCCTCAAACTTCCAAGACCATGTAGAAGTCCTATCTTTAATTGCTTGGTTCATAAGCATCACTTAGAGACAGCTGTACAAGTGTAATGGCCCACTCTTACTGTTCGTTGTCATTACTTCCATGAACTGTAACTGGTCTAAGAAACAGATAAACAGAAAATAAACACATTCATGAACTAAGTAAAAAAATTATTAAAAGCCAATGAAATCCTTTCTAATATAAGGGAGCAGAATGAAGAGATGACCAAGAATTACTCAAGAAAAAATACAGTAACTTTGGTCTGGACACTAATCACAGTTTGTCTGACTCAGTAACAATCTGGTACAGCACTGACAGCATTTCCTTCTTGAAATGCCTTAATCCCTCTACATTCATGGAGCAAATAAACTAAAAGGAGCGTAAAAGAAAAGCAGAGTGTTCTGACAGACTGAAAAGAATTAATCCAGGAATCAGAATGCTTATTTTCAACTAACTTTATGGTCATTAGATTACTTTATGTAGTACACATCAATCGCTACCAAGAAATAATAATAACAACCATCCAGTTCTTTGGGATGGTTCTTTAATAAACATAACCTTTGAGATTTTAATTTTATTTTGATTCATAATGAATAAATCGGAACACTTCAGGAATTACCAGCTATTCTGACTTTTTCAAAATCAATCTTCCACAATCATTTATTCATTAATTACTGCTTAATATTATAATGTTTCCTTTTAGTCAGTGTTGTCTAACCACGAACCATGTATAACCATTTTCACACCATGTGAACATCTTGAAGAATAAAGAAATTATATCTGCATAAACAAGAATAATAAACTATGTGTGCAGTATTATGCAGCAAACAAATGCAGTTATCAAAGGACAGGCTTTCAGAAGTACTAATGGCTAAGACAGCAAGAAGGTTAAAAGAATGCTGGACTGCATTCTGGAGATTTTATCTCAAGCAGAGAGTTATTCTGAATGCTTCCAGATGCGCTTTTAATGTTTTTTTTGGGTAGATTAAGCTCTTCCCTCTGCAGATAGGATACTCTGGTAGTAATGAATTGGTAGTTCTGCCTCATGAAGTACTGGCCAAAATAAATCAGGTTAATTTTTTACCCATACTCGAGTTCTGAGCTCCAGAAAAGGACAGTGAAGAAGTAATTTTGCAGAATACTGTCCTACAAGCTGAGTCTAGCAAAACACTGCATTGTTCTCATATGTGACGAATGAAAGAGTGAGATCATCTGAGCAGCCACCGTACTCATTAAAAATGGTACATCTCACTCTTCACAAGAGTATGTGGGTTACAAATAGATAAATTAAAAGATTAAAATAAATCATGTGGAATAAAGAAACATTATTGCAACACAGCAAAAGGTACCTCCTACTAAAAAACCAACAAACAAACCAAAACAAAACGAAAACACACACCAATTACAGATCTATCACTTGACAGAAGTCAGGAAAAAAAAAAAAAAGAAGCCTTGACGTACCAGTATCAACCTAAAATAACCCCAAAATCCAGAAAGCTTAGTATAATTCTAACTATCACTACTAAAGCTACTTGGCAACTTTTGTCAAAATGTGTCTAAAATCACAGATTAATCGAAACACAAGAAAGTTAAACAAATAACTTTTCAAAAGAGCAAATAGCTCAAGGTTTAAATAATTTATTTTCCAAAACCCATTTTCCATGCAATTTCCTGGGCTACAAGACTATGGGTTATTAGCTTGCTTTTGATTTCCCATATACATTCTCAAAAACATTTTTTCATCAATAAATTATTTTTTAAATGCTGGTATATTCTGAAATTACCATTACCAGTTTAACTATAATTCTGTACTGTCTCCTATATTCTTTCAATTTTACTCTCAATTATTCAACACAGTATTACCAGAATGTGTGATTAAATGTTGGAAAAAAGATATAGTAACATCCTTTAGAAGAGAGAGTAGCTCTACACACTACTATTAACAGGGTGGATGCAGGAATAGCTTTTCTTAAACACTAGAGCTTGTAATAATTCCTTTTGTTGCCACACCAATAGGACCTGAACCCTAAGTTGCTCAATTTTCAAAGGCCACAAAGATTTACCCCATTTTAGAAGGAGAGATCAGGAGGGAGAAGAAGGTAAGCTCTATTTAAATATTAAAGTCTTTTGACATTTCTCCTTCTAATTACTTTCTTCCCCTCTCCATTAAGCAGTAGGTATGTGGAACCTTACCAGAGGAAAGGGAATCTGGGTATTGCAAAGTCATGTCTACAGTATAAAACCAGCCCATGTGAGGATTCCTACCTTCTTATCACAGCTGATTATTACAGAGGTTCCAGTGCATTTGTGCAGCTGCTAGTAACTGATTTCTGCTTTTCTGGACTATAAGACACAGCTTAAGAAAAGCAGCTGTAAATGTGTATCAACAGATTTTGAAATACAGATAGTAGAAGGGATACATTATGCTACACAAGCAACCTCATATTTCAGAAAACCCAACTGATCAATCTGACTGCCAGGCAGTTCCTTTACTTGTAAGAATTTGTCTTAGCTAGAGCAATATTGGGAAAAGCAGAAATTTCTGAGGCTTAGAATAGCTTTCCTGTGCCCAAAATCTTGAGCAGAGTCAGTTCAAAGTCTTTAACTTCTTCCCAGAGTGATAACTTGCTTTCATGTAGAATAAATAATTTTGAACACCATGCAGTAACTGTGGCACCTACCAGAATAGTATGATGGTCACTGTAATTGACCTGCCAGAAAACTTTCATGTTGCTTTTCATTCATCTTGCCCCACAAAAGAATCAGGAAGACTATTGTAATGTAGCAGCTACTACAAACACTACTGGGCCTTGAGGCTTCTTTTATCCTTTTCTCGTTGTCATAATTTCTCAGATGTGTCTCATGGGACATATATCTCCAATTCAGACAGTTTAATTCCTTTGGCACCCTCCTCAAATCTACGAACTACCAGGACCATTCCTTACAGTCAGAGACAAAACTATGATTAAGTGTTACAGGGCATGTCACATAACTGACTAATGCCTTTAACACCACGTGTCAGAAATTCTTTAACAAAAATTCCAAAATATATTTCATTCTGTCATCTTCCTCACTGCACAGCACCCAGTACTGTATGAGAAATATTTAATGTCTGCAATCTACAGCCTATAATATTGTAAGCACCCATGTTTCATCCATCTAATTCTCTCAAAATTTATAGGTCTCAGAAAATATTCACTGATTCTCCCAATTCAGACACTTACTGGTATTTGTATTCCTTAGATTGGGTCATGAATTCATAATTGACAGTGTGTTGAAATGGCATTAGGTGGGCATGTTGAATAGAATCAGTCACTTCTTCCTTTCTTTGTCAATTACAACAGGAGTCACAGAAGCTTTCCCCTATTTTAGTATCAGATTAAGATCAATTGAAATGGCTGCATACCACCAACATGCAGTATCTCGCTCTTTATCCTCAGGAAGACTGAAGTCCTTTAAACTAATGATCAAGAGTGAAGATCAAGAAACTAAACATATGGCATAGTCACTAGTAATACTAGATTCAAATAAAAACATAATTCTACAACAGCTGATTTAAGACAAAAACTGAGTTTTAGTTTAAATTGAAAACCAAATTATAGCTCTGTCAAAACACATTTTATTCCCACATTTCATTTTGGTCGTTAATATTTTGGGTCTGAATTTAAACATGAAAATGACTATGCAGAACCTGCTCAGGCCTGACTTATTATATTGAGCCTAGCATTCTGTTTCCCTTCCTATCATACAGACATATTTTATGAAAGTATTGCAGACAGACAGCTTTTATCAGATACACCACAAGGGAGAACATTACAAAGTACACTCTGGGTTTTTCTGGCTTCATGTCACAGTGCCCAGGTCCTGTTATGTCATCTTGTCCCAGGTCACATACATCATTCTCTTTTTCTTAATATCTGTGTCAACAAAAAAACTGCCTGCTAGGCTGAAATTATTCTAAAATTTGTTACATGCTCACAGAAGGATAGCACAGTTCAGTTTGGAGAGGACCTCTGGAGATGACTCAGATCAAGTTCCTCACACACCTGTGCAGCTGCATTTTAGGTATCTTCTTTAGACAAGAATTTCTTTGGGCAACTTGTTCCCGTGGCTGGTCCCCCCAAAAGTAAATATAATATTCACAGCACTCATATATTGGTGCTCTCCCAATAAATCCAAAGAAAAGGCAATAAAAAAATCAAAGCCTGGGTTTTTCTCATCTTAAGACAAAAGATCAAAATGTCTTTTGAAAAACTGATCCACAGTGAGGTACGCATGAGAGAAAGATCTTTACAGATCACCGAACTTTTATGAAAGCTTCAGTTGCCCATTTGTGCAATAATACAACCATCAGGGAAAACTTTTTGTAATAGCTACTACAAACAGTGATTCCCCTCTCTGGTCAGAGGTTAACATTTTCTAATTTTTTTTTTTATTCTATAAAATTAAAAGAGAAACTGAACCAAAGGAAAGTACATTAATAAACACAAGTCCTGTAGAAATAAAACATGAAGAACCTGACACAAAACAGAAAAGACATGAAAATTCAAGAGTGATCTCTTCTAGGATCACAGAGATTTTAACTTAGAAATCAGTGTAGATTTGTATAGCTAAAATATACTTTATTAAGATTTATCCTACTATTTGTAAATCTCTTGCAGTATTTCTACATATGCTTTAGGATTTGTAAATCTATTATAGGATTTGCAATTCAACATTTCAACTTACAAAGCAAATGAGAGAGGTACCTAAATCCTATCTTAAAGCACCAATTGCTACATCAGGGCTTCAGAGTTCAGAGTTCCAGGTCTCTTGTACAAGTCAGAGGATAAATCCAGACTCTAGAAATACAGATGTGTCTCACCTAATAAGATGAAATTGAAAAAAACAAATATGAGATTGAAGCTGGAACTTGGAGAAAACGTTGTTGAGCAGCTTAGGACCACTGCTCCTGCCTAAGTGTTTTTGGCATGCTTCTCTTCTATACTTTGATGTATTGTACTAACATCCAAAAATTATTTTAAAAGCATGAGTCATGCCTAACAGTTATGAAATCCATGGAAGGTCTCCTCCTTTGCATTCTGTTTTGGGATTTCATTTATTTTAATTTTTTTAATTGGACAGCAGTCAAGCTGCACTTCTAGTATCCTGAAGCTCACACTGTAACACTCACTTAAAACCCAAAATGCTCGCATATACCTAATATGACTACAAAGTAAAATTAACCAAATGGTCATTTGATACCTACATTTTTTTATTACTGAATTGATTGCCTTCAGATACACTCTCCCTTTTTAAAAAAGATCAAAAATATTTTCAGAAATGATCTGTTTAACCTTTATGCAGTTCTCATTACACCCGAGTCCCCTAATTTTAGCTCAAGAAACATTCCACTCATACTGTTTTCAGAAAGCCAATCTTCTCTCTTTCTGGAGAATGTTTAAAACATTCATCAAGATAGTCATGCCAAGTGATATATCTATTTTATCATGGGTTAGCAGCACATAATACTACTGCTCAGATAAATATTTTGCCTCTTACCAGCAAAACTCCAAGTTGCATCTGATATAGCAATTTTGGGAGAGAGCAGAGTTAACTGCAAAGGGAATTAATTCTAAGTCTTACCCTACCTTTAACACTTCTTTTACTACTACAAAAGCCAAAATGTATTTTATACTATGCAAATTTTGCTCCTGCCCAAGTTTGAACTGCTGAAAGCTGGGCTATGTGTGGTTCAGTTCTGTCTGAGTACACAAAATATTGCTGAAAATCCCTTGCAGTTCTAGATTAAACTTGGCTTGGCAGAAACCTCACGATGGACTAATTGAAAGACTGCTGATGCTTGGAGATCAAGAAAAAAACCAAATAACATAGGCATTTTAAAATGTGAGTAGGCCAGCTGCTCTAAAATTAGTCTTCTTGTTAGGAGCATTATACCAGAAAGGAATAGATTGTCACCATGTGTCAGTTTTAGCTGACATCTGCGAGAAGAAAAAGATTTACCTTTTTAGTAGGCAGCACAAGCATTTGTTCACTGCACTTTTTCTACGGGTTATGCCTACAACACCATATTTTAAATAAATCCGCACCATATTTTAAATAAACCATTACATCACTATTCTAAAAGATCTATGACTTCAATAAGGTTTTAAATAACACATGAGACTTCACTTTTTTTTTTCCACTAATACAATAAACCCACCTGTCAGCTATGTAAAATTAGCATATAAGAGGTACTGGAAGTTACACACATTTTATACATATACTTGTCCTAATTGAAATTGAAACAGTTATCAAAGTTTCAAAGGTTTATTCCAATCGTTCTCATAGCCTAGTTTTGCACCTGAAAAACATGTCAGATAACAAAAATATCTGCCAACAAACTGTTTCTCATTCTGGCATTGTACCCAACACAGCAAATATTGCCTGGCACCACTGCACACAGGACTACTCCAAAGGCACCACAAAAAGAGTTTTGTAAGCTGTGACTCCTTGTTACAATTTTTTTCCCATATTTAGAAAATTGTCTTGTACTGCACAGCTGGCCTCTGGCCATCATTACTCCCAAATACTTTTTTCTGTCACTCTCCCTTTCCCAAAATGAAGCTTGGTGCATTGACAGAAGAAGCAAAATACTTGATGGGAGTACAGAAGATGGAGCCAGTTCCTTCTCCAGTGCTATTCAGTGTATGGAGAAGAGGCAACAGGCACAAACTGAAGTACTGGAAATTCCCCTTAAGCACAAAAAAGGCTATTTTATGGTGAGGGTGCTAAGCACTGGAAATGTGTCCAGAGAGGTCCTGGCATGTGATTGGAGACGCTCAAAACCAAATCAGACAACATCCTGTGGAACACGCTCACAGATCCCTCCCAAGCTCAATGGTTCTGAGATTCTTCTCTCCTGTGCTAAGGGCTGTGACCCCTCAGCTGGTATCAGTACCAGAGATATCTGTTCTGGAGCACACCATCACTGCAATCACATCCCCAGCATTTTGGATGGCTTTGATATATGCTGTTTACCCTTTTCTTTCATAAGCTTCCTTCAGCACTCATCTTGTCCTTAGCCATTCAATCAAACCATCACAACAGCTTCTCTTTTCCCCCCCCCTGGGTAGAACATTCCTCTACCTCTGAAGTAAAGGAAAACAACACAAGTCTGAAAAAAACTCCACAAAGTACAAGAAAAATACTTATGAAACCAGCACAACCACAGCAGTGATGGATTACTTATGACTTTTGGTGTTCTGCAGAACACTATGGTAGTACATATACCATATGATAGTACACATCTATGTAATGGAAAAGCATTTTCTATATCTCCATTTTAAGATGATTAGATTTTCTTTTGGGGCAGTTTCTAGCTGTCTGAAAGTAAGAGGTACTATTGTCTTTTTTTTATGCAGCTGCTGAATGTGGTAAGCAGAGACATAGGACAGAGATCAAGTTGAATTAAAGATGTTTTGGTTTATTCTAGCCTGCAGTATTCAAACTGCATTAGAAAAAAATCAATTATAAAACTAATTGCATCTTTAATTGCTTAAACAATAAGCCAGATGCCTTTATGGTGGTCTTGATACTATGCAGGTGCACCTGCAGGTGTTAATTATGCAACATGTAAGTGTTACATTGTAGTATCCCAACTTGTGCACAGGAGTATGAAATACCACAGAATGATACATGCACACAAATATTCAGGAAAGCTAACCAAGCTTTATTAGCAAATAGGATTTCTTCAGTTATACATATATAGGTACTATCCGCTCTGTCTTCCTGTCAGGGGTACCTAAACTACTTTAAAATCATTTTGAGTCTTACATTCTTCCCTTTAGCTTCTATAGGGCCAAATTATTCCTTGAATCTGACCAGAATTTGTAGTTTGAGACAGCTGTATTGCTGGCAGCACTTATAACTACTACCATTTACCAGAAAAGCCTGCCTTTTACCCTGAGGTGTCATCTTAGTGGTATGCTTGAGAGAAAGCTGTCATCTCCAAAACAGATATTTGCTTTGTACATATGAAATAAGTAAGGAAAAAGGCACAACTAATAGTGAATTGGGTCCATTATGTTCAAAATCTTCATTGCTAGCAAGCTATTGCAATACCATTGGCAGTAATTCCCCCGCTCCTCTTCTAATATTCTGATAAAATATTCACATTTTTCAATTCAAATTTCTTTCCTCACCCCCAAGATAAAATTATAGGCAACTTAATAGAAGGCAGAATGACACCTCACAATATATATTGAGGTCCACACACTCAAACCTGGAAACCTAAAATACCCCCATGTATTTTCTCAAGACCAATTGATTTTGCAACACCAAGTGAAAGCCAGACAGGAGGAAAAATTAAAAACCACATAACACAAAGAACTCAAGAGTATGTTATTTGGTACTTAAATACAAATATACTTGCTTTATTCTTCCCTGCAAAAACTGAAGACAGGGGTTGGACTAGATGATGTCCAGAGGTATCTTTCAACACCTAACATTCTGTGATCAGGGATACAGATACTTTTTGAACCCTGAGTGTTTGAAGTATTACTGAAAATCTGCTGAAATTATTACCTAGTGTGACTACTATTATTCAAAAGCAAGTATTTCCCAGAGATTTACTTCTCTATTACATCAAGACTGACTTCTTCCATGCAGAAAATAACACAATATATCAGATAAAGCAGTGTATTTGGTAATGATAAAGTGTGTGTGGGAGGGTTTATGGCAAACACTAAAATTTTGTCCTAACTAAAAAATAAAATTATCACGAGTATATGTAAATCCATATACATGCACTTCTAAATTATAATACAATACTGTAAGTTTTTCTTTCTCTCTTGCTTCTGTCTGTCCTTAAGGAACATAAAACAAAACAAAAAAAAAACCCAGCAGCCTGAATATTGACAGTTATTTTACACTGTTATATTCATATCTCATTTATCTGATGTTAATAGTAATAAACACAAATTCTGAAAAAAAAAAAAAAAGAAGAAATAATACAAACATATTACCATAATTCCACAGCTGCAAAGATAACCATAGAAAAACTAACCTTGTAGCTGTGTTTTTTGTTCTTTGAAAAACAGACAAACCAGGGCTGTGAGCATCTTGAAAAGTCATGATGATTTAAAACAAAACATTTTTGGAACATATGTTGAATATGCAGAGTTAAAACTGTTACACAATGTTCTATTTTCTACTTGAGTTCTGCTCAACTGGTTGCTTCAGAGGAGTAAAATACAGGAGAAGACAGTAAGGACAAACTCAGAGATGTGGCAGGAAGCACATAAACATACAGAATCACAGCCTCCAGATACCCACCCAGCCACACTCTCACTTCCCTTGCTCAACAGGATAGGGGAGAAAATAAGATGGAAAACCAAACGGTCAAGACCAGGGAGAGCATTTATCAATTACCTACAAATGCAAACCCATTAACTATTGCCAATTATGAGAGATTTAGATAGCGAGAAACAAAAAAGATCAAAGCAGCACCTTCACCCTGCCTTTTTCCTGCCTTTTTCACTCCCTTGCCTGTCCAGCAGACTTGGTCTTTCTTAAATACATTTTCAGAGGCATCACCAACTTGCTGATGGGCTCAGCTGTGGCCTGCCATGGATCGACACCTCACCAGTTCCTTGTCCCTTCCTCTCAAGTCAAATCCTATCTGCAGTGTTAGAGGAACACTCAGGTCAATTCCTCTGCTTGAATAATGTTCACTATTCCCAGTTCTAGGGATTCTACATTTCCCCCACATTACTGGTTTTTCAAGCAAATCCCTGTAATATGACCACCTGCTAGCAATGACCTGAAGAGTGGACTATTTCCAAAAATGCCACTTACTGTTATAACCCCTGCATAACAATTCTCTAAAACAACATTACACTTGAAACCTCAGCTGATAGCATAAGACTGTATTTTACAGCTGTAACATTTTAAATTTTATAAGCTCACAGTATTTTCTATGATGCTGTCTAAATTCCATGAAATAATTCCTATTCTACCACTGCACAGATAGTGATTCTATTATGAAGTACCTTATCTCAGGGGCAGGGTTCTTAATGCTTATCACAATACCACTTTTCTATTTACATACTAGGATTGACAAATACATTCTATCCGTATTTTTGTTTACTGAGCCATTTCATGTGTGGAAACAAATTTGATTTAAAATGGCTCTGAAGTACAGCAATGGAAAAATCTAGTATGTGTCCACAATGCAAAAGTAGGTGAAAGGAAGTGCAGCATTCAGAAAGCCCAAATGGAAAAATAAGTAGATGAGGAAGTTACTCAAGCTTTAGGCTACTCTTCTCATCATTTTCAGGATAATTTTTGCCACATAAATCTCTTGTCTCCCTCTCAAGCTTCTTAAATCCATACTTTTAATTCTTTGAGGTCCACCCGCTGGATCAGTTTGATTTCAGAAGTAGGAAGAGAGACAGAAGAGTTCTAAAAATGGAGGATACTACTCTTTGGCAATCAGAATCAGGAAGTCAACTGATGCTCACAAATGCTCATATGTTTGTTTCAGGACTGATAGGACATGGGATTAGGAGAGTCTTAAGAACAGAAGCATTAAATTATCAAAAAAAGCACTAGAAACTTTTACGTTTGTACTGCTCACTCCCCTTCCCACATCCTTAATTTTTTTCCCTTTAATAAATAGACATTAAAAAAAACACATTCCACTCACAGGTAGCAAACTTCTCAAACTCATCCTCAAGCTATTTCTGTTCATTTGAAAATAATTTATATGCAAACGTGCAGCATTTAATCTTCATAAAACAGAAAATTTGAGCTATAATCTCATGAGAACTCCAAAGTTCTCTCTGAAGTGTTACATAAACCTCATTTCAAAATGTTGCCACCTTTAGAAGAGATCTGTAAATGGTATCATGTTCTGAAGATTTTTAATAGCAAAAAATCTGAAGCAGTCCAATACTCTGAGATGCCACAGAGAGATTTGTTTTCAGACTAAAAGAATGTAAGAAACATAGGCAGCAGCAGAAAATACCAGTTTCTTACCTTTTATTCACCTAGAACAAGCCTAACGTTGGATCACTCCCCCAGCTAAGAACTTCCTACTGAAAGGGAAAATGGTGGTAGGAGCAGTCCCTGAGGTAACAGTATCAAAGATATCAAAGATATGCCAATAACTTGAGCAGAAGCTTCTAATAAACCCTCTTGTAGTTCAGGTGACACTCTGTGAACCAAAGCGATGGGGGCAAGTCTACCTGTCTGGAGCTTTTATTCTACATGTAGTCAGTTTACCTACCTTAGACAAAAGTGCATCCCTCAGGCAAAAGTCTGCACTGCAGACATATATGGAGTTGTCCCAGGCATAATTAACCTCAAACAAATTGATTCATAGTCTCCAGAGAAGGTAATCATTATCAAAACCACAAAAATTCATCTGATCTACTGTCCGCTGACAGAACCACAAGAAAGTTTTCTCAAGTGTTCATTTGAGCTCTTTCCAGCTCATGATGGCATTCAATGATCAAAATATAAAGAATTTTAGGAACATGATACTCTCTTCCCGCTTATCAATGTTGCTCAAAGATTTAAAACCACAGACAAGCCACACAGATGTTTCTAGCAGAAACCACCCATGTCCTTGTATCACCGTTGATAAAGCTTCTGTTTCTCAAACTGGAGATGGGCATGCACACTGCTGATGAGATCATTTACTGACAGAAAACCATACACATAAGGTTTAGACACTGAAGTGGCTTCTTCATATTGGTTTATGTGTTTTGATTAGCTTGACTTTCCATGTAGAGTAAATAAAACACTAAAGAGCCAGACAGATAAGGGACAAACTGTTTTTCAAATAGCTCCATGAAATGAGCAGGAATAAAGCTTGAAGTGTTATATTTACCTCTGTAGCTCCCAAAGCACTTTAAGAGCACTGGGTCAGGTACACTGAGACACTGAGAAAATGTGCAATTTCTTTCCCACTGAGCTGTCAAGACATTCACGCTGTGAATAGCTAACACCCTTCTTTGACAACCACCAAATATTTCTATTTTCTGCCATTCTAGTCATGAAGTATCTCACTTGATTTAGTGCCAATTCAAGCCAGACTTTAGATGTCAGAGCTAGTAACTGGACCAAATATTCTCGATGAAACCTTGTCACAAACTCACAGACTGCTGCTTAATACATTTCCAAATAGTTAGATAGCTAAAAAGGTTGTAAAGCTGAAAAGGCAGCAGAGAAGCAGAACACACATTCACTGAACTGCCAGAATGGAGATGTAAGTAGCACAAGTCAAAAACGCTGGTGCTTTTACTTACTGTTACCATTGCTTTAAAGAAAAAAAAAAGCTTAGAAAAAAACTTACAAAAACCCAGTTCTTTATTTTTTTCATATTTTGAATTTTTTTAAAAAAAAACATAATTGATAACCATGTCTATCCAGCTATAAACATTGCTTTTCATTAAATATTTTAAAATATAACATGATGATTGCATTGTATTTGCACCTGTTGGCCAGAAGTTTCCTCTACCAACATCATAAAATTGGAAGACAGAATAAAGGAAAGAATACTTCTGCTGGGAACAGATCCCATGGGAGCTGCTCAGAAACTTCACAGTCTTTTTTCATGGGATAAGATTAAGCAAGCAGGAATATTGTTACAGTGTGTGAACACACAAATAGAAAAAGCAACACAATAAATTATTTAGAGTACAGATTTTGTTATAGAGTTTAAAGCACTTTTGTGACTGCATTCCATCCTTTGAGCCATGCTGCATTACACAGTGTTCCCTTACTCAGAGTTTCTATTTCAGGCAGGATTTGGTTCAGTGTTTTAACTCTCAGACTTAAAATGTATAGAGAATTAAAATGTCCAGTAACTGAACATGCCTTGGATAGTACTTACCAATACTGGCATAACCAGGTGTTGATGGATCTCCTCCACTGTTCAATGAAACCATAAAAGCTTTATCAGCAAGATCTGTAGTCTTTGGTAAGTCACAAGGATCAACGTAAAGAAGAGCACCACCAAACCCAGCATCTTCTAAAAGAGAAAGCTGAGGGAATAAAACACAGGTGACTATTAACAAAAATTGTATCTGAACACATTATTTATTTTAATTACAGTGAGATGGAGGCTATATCATGCAACAGACTCTAATCAGACTCTCATGATACTATGTTTGGTACAACCTGAATAAATACAGGTGCAGTTCTAAACTGCTTGCAATATAAAACCAGAAGCTATGATTTGAAAAGACAAAATACCCACCACCACCACCTGGCCCCAAATACTTAAAAGTCATGTTTCCTAATTAATGTAAAAAATAATTCTTTTAAATTACATGTCGCATGTTGTGGACACAGATTGAACTGTTCCATCTTCACATCTTTCATTGTTACAGTCAGGTGAAGCTGGTGTGTAGGAGATTATGCTCAAATGAGGCACTGGCCATGATTCAGCAATGTACAAGGAAAGTCACCTTTTACTCTGCTCACCCTAGACTCACTACCCTAACATATTTTCAGGTGTTATAAATGCCAACTTGAAAATGCCTTAGTTTTTAAATTCATCTCGCTCAAACATCCTGAGTAGAGCTCCCTTTCCTAAAAACTACAGCTTTGGGGTGGCAAATCAGGCACACTTTCCCAAAGTCAAGGATAAAAGCATCCAAGCACCATAAGTTACAACAGATTAGAGATATTGTGATTCACCAAGATGTTGACAGTATAGTCTGAATTCAGAAAAACAGATGCAAGTGAACCTGTAAATAACTTCTGTAATCTTACATATCTTATTCAAACAAAATCCCTAGATGAAAAGTGATAGTATAGTCTCTGAGAGGAACTTTATTCAGATGAATATGCATGTGCAGAGCAAGAATTTCTGTGACTAGCACAGATGTTTAAAAATGTGAAGGATAAAAATGTATTAGAGACCTAAATGTAATGCAGGAATAAAAAAAATTCCAAAAAGGTAAATTAGTTTATTGTTGTATCATTCTGTTTCCAACTCATGTTAACTCTCAGATAGACAGCCAGAATTTGATTGCAAAATAAAAGGAGTGGGGACACTATGGGAGAAGCAAGACACATCATAGCTAAATGATGTATCAGTCGGGATTTCAAGTAACAATTGTCTTTTCCTGCATTCATATCCAGTAACTTTTTATTCATCTCCAGTCTTAATTAATAGCACAGGAGATAGGAAGCACAGACACAAATGCAGTCTTTTTTTTGTCTTTTTTTTTTCTTTTTTCTTTTTTTTAGGAAAACAGTTGTAAAAACTTTGTACTGAACAAAATTCACTATTAAATACCTTTGTTTCACTGAGAGAAGCTAACTAGATGGTTGTTATTCACAAAGTGCAGAACCACTGCTGCCATGGCTACAGTCTCTAGTAAGGACTTATGTTGTACATATGAAATCCTAAAAGAACCTTCAGATTTCAGCTGTAATCCCTGCTTTTTAACTTTCCCACAGTGACATCAGAACTATGCCAGCAATAAATGAGTGTTGCTGCCTCCGCTTCCATCTCTTCCCTTTCCCCTTTATCCCTCCCCTGAAGTTGTAACCACTGTGCTTTATAAGGTGTAATGCCAACACCATTACTGATAAATATCACCCCTGTAAGACTTCTTTAGTCTGCTTTCTGGGCTTGTTCATTTATGTGTCTTAAGCCACAGAATGATCGAAACACTAGTTAGTTGACAAAAAGACTTATTTCACAGGAGGAAATATCTCACCATATTCCTGCAAGTGTAACGAAAATGGGATACTGAGTGGACAAGAGGCAGATCCTGATAATTCACCACAGTAAAAAGGCACCACTAAAATCTGGAGAGCCTAACCCTTAACCTTCTATAAGAAAATACAGTTTGGTACAGGCGTACAGTTCTGTATAATGACTGACTTTGTAATCATGGAAAGTTCTATCCTTACTCAAAAAAGAGTTGCACACACAGTGTTTGGAAAAGTTCATTTAAAATACAGCAACTTTCAAAGGCATTTCACCATTTGTGTATACATTAATGAGAGTTTTTCAACATGTGATAAATGAAACTCTAGTGCTGGAACCAAAATGAACCAGATCTCTTCAATTTACTATAGGTTTCCTTTTGTTAAATTTTACTTCTGAATATTAGGTTCAATACAAGTCCAGTGGCATTTTCTTATGAGATCTTATTCTGCTTTCAAAGGTGACATAAACCTGATGACTTGTAATCGTTACATAGCAATTAAAATGTATCAGTAAATAAAACAATATAAACTAGCTGCACACAGTATTTATGATTTCACTTTCACCTAGCTATCATCTTTCCAGTCTGCATTTCAGAAAGACCTTTAGCACATCGTGCTGTCTTAAACCAAAAGTTCTACAAACCAAACCTCTCATCTTCAGAATGCACTCAGGTGCACACATTTCACAGAATTCAAAGTGTAATCTTATGTTGTATCCTCACTCTTGTACACAGAGACTTACATTAATAGATGGCATCAGTCTGTCCACTGAGACTGCTCACAAGTTTTTGAAGGCATTTCTACTGTACCACCTACAACATGGCAGAACGAGGCTCCTGTGTAAATCAGAATCAGAGCAAGTATGCCATACGCTGGGAGCTTCTGACTGATGTCAGTACCATGGAGATTATATACCCAACCTTTGAATTGATTCATATGAAAACCTGGAAATTTCAGTCACACTCAAAAGTCACAAAAAAGAACTGAGATGCTCTGGAGAGGGGTGGCCTTGGTATATCAAAGGCAACAAAATTTTAAGTGGTAAATTAAGCAAGCATTTACCTTCTTTCTTAACTCTATTCTTATTATTTTTATTAAAAGCAATAAAAATAAGTGTATGAAAATAAATCTGTGGCAAAGTAAAAGAGACCTAAATAAAGAGATTAAATAACCTTTACCTAAGGGCACTTATAGAATGCTTGAGCATTCTGTATTTTCCTTAATACTTTTTAAGGCTCAACAGGGCAGTTTGCACTCCTTAAATCTGCACACAAAATTACAAAAAAAAATATTTTACACACTGTCTGCATCACAGTTCATTAAACAAAAAAGGCCTTCAAGTGTCAGCTACTAACACTACAGCAAAATTTATATTATTATTCTACCATCTGACCTCTTCCATATAACTTCAGGCCAAAAGTCTTCCTAAACCAGATTAACAATTGCAATGTTTATTTCAATTCCACTCAGGTGCTAACACACAGGAAAAAACCTCAACCTATCACAGTCGGAAAATAAAAATTTGATATTTCTCTTTATATGTTAATTGCCTGCATGTAATTGTCATCACCTTTTCTCTGCACCTTCTAGGCAATCAACACAAAAATGCACGCAGAATTTTATATTCAAAGTCATACGAAGCATATTGCATATGAAATATTTAAACAAAAATCATTCTTAAGAAGAATAACTAAATACAAAATAAAATTTAAAAAAACCCACAATACATAAATCATGTTTCAGAGGAGGGAAGAAAATATCTCAAAAAAAAGATGAAAAAATACATGTATGTATGTATTATGTATAATATTTATTTTATGTATATTATATTTATGCTTAAAACCAAATGTATTCATAAAAATTTGTGGCTCTATGTCCTGTTGTCATTGCACTTCAATTCAATGGGTAGGACTAGACAAAGAGCAAGCAGTTTTTATCTCAATTGGTAGTGCAATGTGAAAAAAGACATGGTTCATCAATCTGAGACACAGTTTTACTAGCTCAACAAGATACACATTATTGATTAGTCCTTTCTACTGAAGTTCCAATTAAAATCATGATGCTCTGAAAGGAACTCCCACCTCATTCTACTTACTGGAAGTACATAAAATTACCAAGCAAGGGGGAAGTGCCATTTAAAGACAGAGAAGACCTAACTGACATATTTTTATTTCTGAAACAGGCTGCTTGAGTATTGCAGGTTAAATTAGATGCCACTGTCCTCTCAATTACCTACTATAAAACATGGTTCTTGGAAGATGCAGTGGTACTACAAACAAAGGCTCCAGGCAGAAAAAAAGTCCAGCTATGTCTACATTTATGTACAACTCTTCCAAGTTGCATATTTTTAACAAGTAAGGTAGTAAAGGTCCATTTTGGCTTCTGCTGGATTTTATAGTACTGCACTTCATGTTTTATCATGCTTCTACATTTCCCACCACAGAGATCTAGGGACAGTTTTCAAAAGAAGAATTTTGTGGGAAAACACTATTTGAAGAAGTTTTGGCTTTTGCTGATCAATCCTCAAGGTGCTGCGTTCAGTCAGTAAAGAAGATGGAGGCAGTAACCAGTTAAACAGCTGAATCCATGGGGATTATGACAAGAAAGACATTTTTCCTATTCAGCTCAAACACTGCCCTTGTCAAAAGAATAACACCATTGCTGTACTGAAAAAACAGAACTGGGAAAAGAATTAAGCTGCATAATACTTAAAACCACTAGAAATGCAGACAACAGTGAACTTATAAATGATAGGCTATTCCCATAAAGGTTTCTTAAGGTGGAAAAAAATGCTACACTGGATTAAACAAACTGTTTGTGACACACAGTGTCATATATGTTAACAATCCAAAATCAAATACTCTGCCTCATGGCAAAACCTAAAAACTCTGATGGAGAGCAAAGAAAATGCAAGGCAGGCAATCAACACTGGGAGTCACAGTACACATCCAGAGACCAGCAGCTCCTGTGCTGCAAAGCTGAAAGTCACACCAACAAAAGGAATAAAGTGATCAATAAACTAGAGCTACTATAAACTGGATCAGGAGTTTCCAATGATTCATGTACAACACTGAATTACAACTCAGCCTATTGTCTACTAGGTTGACCAGAAACACAGAAACCAGCCTATGGACAATCGAGGAAAATCTCTTGAGACCTTTTACCCCCACCATTTCCAAATCAAAAGGCAAATTTGGTTTAATTCTGTAATTCATTCACAGCAATGCTTTTAATGTCATGGTCCTGAATATGGTATTAGGCTTATAAAGAACTCCATGTTTTGTACCATTCTTTTTTCTGTTTGCTGACTGCTCATCTTCTATACAGTTCTATCAGAGAAAAGTAATTTGTTACACATCAGCAGCTTTTAAAAATGGAATTTTTCACAATAGGGTACTTGGACAATTAAACATAAGCCAGATACACTGCTAGTTGCCTGCATTAGATTTTAGCAACTTTTAATACAAATTAAGTGCATATTTTACAGCCAGATCTTGCTTACCACTGCTAAAGAAATTCACAATGTTCAACCCAATTAAAAATGAAATTGAACTACAATTCCCTGGAAGCAAGGGCTGATTGGACTCAATAAGCTTTACTTAATTTATTTCAGAATCAAAATAACCAAATTGCTTACAGTCCAGCAAAAATATTTCATTATTTGATGAGTCCATAATACAAAGCTTTTCATTTTGCATTCCTACATCTTCAGGACACACTATTCAGTGTTAAATAACCATGTAGAGGAGCACTGTGTGTATCCTAAGTATCATTAAACATTGAATAAACGTTAAAAGAAAAAACAAAAAGACTGGAAGAATGTGCAGATGAGCAACCTCCAAAAAGCAAATAGCATTTCCTTTTTCGTACTGAAATTGTTGCTTCTGATTTTGTGGTTATTTCAGCCTATGTTTAGACTGTTTAGAGAAAATAGAGCTGGAGATCCACGATACAAAAAACAGTTATACAAAGATATGATTATGATCTTGGTAGAGCATTGGGAATAAACTCATTAGACCTTAGTTATATTTTGAAGTATTGTACCAAATGTTTAATCCAAAATCCACCAAACAGGCAAGAGTCACGGGCCTGAGTCAAATCTGCCTATTTTCCCTTTAAAAAAAAAAAAAAATTATTTATTTTCCTACCACTAGAAAGATGAGGTGATGCCAGCAGATGCAATTTACAAATGCTGTTCCCAGTCTCACGCACACCTTTGTGTTTGTGTCACCGCCCTGCAGGACACAAAAAGCAAAGACTGCTTTCTCAGGTGAGAAATTTCACCATTCCAGCAGCCATAATGCTACAGCCATTAGAGAGGCCTCAGACGTCTGCAGTCCATTTCTCCTCACCACTCTCGAACCCAGAAGCAAGCTCCCAGCCAGGAGACTCCCCAGCCACGAAGCCACTTTTAACATCATCTTGGTTGCAAATGACAGGACACGGCTTCACTTCAGACCTCTGGAAACGGCACCAGTGAACTACCCGGTGGTTTCCACCCAAGAGCAGGGTGTGTGGAAGGTCATTGCTTCCTTCGAACTTCTCCACACTGAGTTTCCATCAGAAAATCAAACATGTTTAGAAACCAAAATATTCTCAGGGCAACCTCCAGTGCTAGAGAGCATCGTGGCCTCTTGCTCTAGGGAAAATATAGTTTGCTTTGCATCAAACGTGCAACGCAACGGAGTCGCCTCGAGGCAGCCCAGAGCCGGCAAAAGTTCCCGCCCTCACCCCAGAGCTCCTCAGGGCCTGAGAGGCCTCACCCCTCTACCCCCCCTTCTGGAAGCTTCTGGGTTGCCGGGCAGATTATCCATAAATGGCAGCGGGTGTGGCATGGCTCAGCCAATCCCGCTCCTGCTGGGGGGTGGGGCGTTTCCTGATTGGTGCCCTCGGGACTTCCTCAGAGCAGGGGCGCCATTTTGGGGGGTTAGAAAAATCTATTTTAGCCCTCATCCTTTTGTCTCTCCTTGTTTTTTGCTAAGCACACCAACACCACCACGCCAACTCCATGCCGTTACGCTGCGAGAGGTTGGACTGCAGCACCCTGAGCCTTAGCATGAGCTGAGAAGCAGGATCCTGCCCTGGGTTAATACACAGGACAGGACCAGAACTCCCATAGGATGCATTATCAGCTCCTATTTGTAGCTCTTAAAGTAAAAATGGAGGCCTGAATGTCATCCTAACGAGAAGCGATTAGATTCATGAGTGGTAATACTTCCTACCTACGAATAAAGTGCAAATAGGTGTAATTAAGGGATCTTACCTGCCACTGCTGTAAGAGCTATTAAATATATATTTTCTCAATTAACAATTATTGGTGCCTACTCATTTAACCTTATCTTCCATCCAAGATGAATTTCCATTTTCCAGTTTTGACAATTCTCCATTCTATAAGGAACAGACATTTCAAGAAAAACCTATATCACAATTTCCCCGTTTTGTCCTCAAAATACGCTGTGAAGTATTCAAACTGAGACTGACCTACACAGAAGCCCTGGGAGTGTCATGTTGGGATTTCTCCCAGTGGTGAGCTGCGAGACCTTCCATGTAGACTGGGACTGCGAAGCACTCCCAGTGCATTGGCACCTGCACCACAGAACTGTCACATTAAAACTGGTAACCCGACAGCATGCAGGAAAACGTAAAGATTAAGAGTGCATACACTATGATTTTGTTTTCCTGATGTTATTAATTTGCCATAGATACATTCAATTGACACCATAAAGCAGATAGTTAAATCTGTGTTTTATCACTCTGACCATTTCTGACACTTACGAGTCAAGGCTTTTGTTAAACTCAAACAACAAAAAACTTAAGGCAATATCACACTACTTTTATGAAAACAAAACAAAAATTTTAAAATGTTAAAGCATATTACCTAATTGTTGCCAGCAATCAAACATCAGTGAGCCCACAACAAGCTCGTTTTTCCAGTTCTAAGCTTCAGAGTTGAGTACTTTATTTCTCAGTGACATGCAGTGGAAATCAGTAACATGGGTATCCTTTCAGATCCAGGGACAACCATCCCTTCTGACAGGGAGGGAACCGATACCTCCCACTTTACATTGCCAAGCATCAGCCTTCTGAAGTCATTCAGATTGCCACAGACACCGTCTGTGTCTCTGCCCATAAGGGAAACCCCCACAGCTAAGCAGCAATGTAAATCATCTCCTGTACTGAGAATACAGAAGAGGAGAGTAATTTGTACCTTAACCTCAGGACAGGGTTCCTCAAATTCTTACACTATATATGCTATGAGAACTGGGACGTGGGCTGAAAGACTGAATAATTAATTCAAGATGTAATAATTACACTGTTAGACACAATGAACAGCAGAAGTCTGTGTGTTGCAAGCACCAAAATGCCAGAAATGTGTCCCCTTTTGTCCATTTGAATTACCTTAGCTGTTTGTTACAACTGCTCCTGGGGATTCTGAATGACATTATTCACTTAACTTCTGCATTAATTCCACATAATTGACTGCATTTATGAATGGTTTCCACAAACAGTTCTCCAAGCAAGGCAGGCTTTTGATATTTAATTGCTCCAGACCACCAACCAAAGCAAAAGTACACACAAGAAATGAAGACATTGACGTTGAAAGAAGACTTACATTGTTTCTACAGTTAGGAGTTAAATAGTCAGTGAGACTGAGGAAGTACATGGAAATACCTATCTGTAAGAATCCCTCCCCACTGTCAGCTCAAAGACTTTGAGTCTTGCTAATCTTTTCTCAGCTTATATGTAGCCCATATTTAGGCTACCCTTGGGATACTATGAGAATGTTTCTCAGTACTGAACCTGACAGTCACTAGTGTTGAAATGTAAATAACCCAAATCATCCCACCATCTCCAAGATTCAATTAGGATTAGGACTTTACTCCCTCTGTGACTGCAGATATTATATGGTATCTATCAAGATATTGTCAGATGTTCTCAAAACCCACATAACAACCAGTCATAGATTTTTAATTAAGGTATAAATTCTGCCTCAAATAATTGCATTGTAGGAAGTCTGGTAGATTGTTAAAATATAACTGCCTTCATTAGACCTGTGCAGAAAAATGTCTTTTCACTTATTTTATTATTCTCGCAATTATTATCTTGGAAGATGCTGTGAAAAGGCTGCCTATTCCTTTCAAAGTACAAAACCTATTCTCTGCTCAGCTATTTTCTGTGATATTACATTGCATCCAGGTTTCATGCTTTTAAAATAATGCCTTGAACATAATATAAGTCCCTTTAGATATCGTACAACACTTATGTATTTCTAAATTTACATCTGGTTTAATTTTATGTTCCTAAGTGGAACATATAATGATTTAGAGTATGCTATATGTAAGCCTCAGGCATATCTATATATCAGCTAGGGAAACTGCATATTATTAATTAGTTGATGAATATTTTACTTTCATTTATGGAAAAGAGCAGTGTTTAACTACTTGGTTAGCATGCCTTTAAGTAAATCAATACTCAAAATGACCTTATTTATCTTCTTTATTAGAAAAACAGTCACAAAGCAGGGACGATAAAAGAAACAGTCATAAAGAACATTTCACAGTGCATAAAGTTATTTCAAAAACTGTAAATACTAAAGAAGTTATTAAAAACCTTACCAGTGAAAGTTCTTTTTAAATTATCAGCACTAATTTCCATTCCTAAGCTCCCCTAGAAATCCCAAAATTCATTTTACCAGCTAGATTTTTTGCACAAGACCTTCTTCATGAAGTGTTCTACACTGAGCATATCTTGAGCGTTTATTTCATATTGAACATCAAGGTTTATAGTGAAATACGTAATAAAAGTGAAGTAACACTTTATGCATAACTCATGTACAGGAAAATTGCAGGAAATCTACACAAAAGATGAAAAAAGTCAACATATGCAGCTTTTTTCTTCCTAGGTCCTTTCTTATCACTGCTTTCCACTAAGCATATCAGTAAAACAGAGTTTTGGCTCCTTCTGTGACCTACTAAACAGGCCATTTCACAAAATGAAATAGTAGAAAGAGCTACATGAAGGAGGTCTAAGGCTGAAGTACTTGATGAGAACAGGACTGGCAGCTGTATTAGTTTGGCAGTCACAAAGCACTACCAAGTCATTCATTCACCATCAGTTAAAAAAACTGGAAAAAAAAAAAAAAAAAAAAAAAAAAAAAAAAAAAAAATCAAAAGCAAAAACCACCAGCTCTTGTTCAATAACACTAATATACAAGTAGTTCCAGAATATTAACACAAAATTATGCCCTTGCTTTAAAAAAAAAAAATAAAAAAAGACCAAAAAATACAAAAAGTGAAAAATGTCTCACTTTTAGTTATGAAGAGTTTTTATGCAACGAATAACAAAGAAAGACCCCAACAAAAGGTCACTCAAAGGGTGGTTAAGAAAGGTGAGCTATCAACACTGGTCCTCCCCATCACTCTTCTTCTCAACTAGGTCACAGAGAGCAGCCATGGAAAAGTCATTTTAGCCTTTCTCTGACAAGATTTTGGGGAATGCAAGGAAAGACAGAAAGAAAATACGTTTTGAAACGGTGAATGTTAAAACCGAACACGGATCCCTCTGGTGTTCACACTGAAAAGATTTAGAATCACTTAGAGCTCCTAGAACTCCACTGAATGAATTTCTAAAGTACATAAACACAGAATACTGTATTCAGAAGATGAATTTAAAAGAAATACAATTAAATCCATGATCAATTAATTTCTGTTACTCCACTGTTTTCTCTTGAAAGGACTTCTACTGAAAGTTTTAAAAGCATACATAACTTTATTCTGAAAAAAAAAAGCCACCCCCACCACAACAACAAAAAAAGCAACTAGAAACTCAACTAAAAGCTCAGTCCCAACACAATCTTATGCTGCAAGGCCATGCAATGAATGAATGGCTTGACAGACAAATAAAGACATAGGTATCCCCTAGTGTTTTGCACAGCACAGCAAAGTGTAGAAACTCAGGGAATAGTTCCAAGTTCAGATAAGAATTTTCTCCTGCAATGTGTTTGCAAGGGAGGCAAGGAGTGAAAACAGAATAAAAATAAATTTCTCTTCTCATAAATTCCTTTTCTGTAGCAGCAGAGTGGCAGTGACAACTAATCTTTGTACTTGCCATTCCTTGCAGTTGGTCAGAGAGGTGTAAAGAAAGGCAGTTCAGGGTTACACAGAAAGCTTACTTTTACACCATTTATAAAAGGAAAATTCAACGACAACCATTATATTTAGAATATTAATGGTTACTGAAACCTGTATGTCAAGTGTCCATTTAATTGCACCAGCTTTACACCAGCACTCTGTTTCCAGAAACTTAAAGTGGTAAGAAACCAAGAGTCAGGGCTTTGTAAACTTCCATGTGCAGTGAACTGAATTCTCTCAGGAAATAAAAATGTTTATTGTAAATGTTTGGATTCCTTTTGATAGTAAATATTGAAGATAAATTCTAAAATAAAGTACATAAAGAATTAGTCAGTTTTAAAAGTAGATACATCTCAGGCCATCAGAGACAAAAAACTATGCCATCTTTCCAAAAAAAGCCTGAATGCCAACAGGAGATACTTACTAGCTTAGTAGTTATGTTACGTTACTTAAGAGTATGATGACAGGAGTTTTAAAACGTATTAAACATAAAAACATATTTCCTAAATGTGCAGTTCTACATAAAGAAAACCTAAGTATCGACATAGTGGAACTCACCACCAGAAAAATATATAAAAGTATAAAAAGGCCCAGAAGTGGAATACACAAATTCATGGAATATTCATGAAGGTAACTGTATCAGCCCACATTCTCTTCTTCATAAAGTTACAACAGCAACATGGCAATTTTTGAGGAAGGTATACCAAAGGAAAAAAAAAAAACCAAACAATTTTGTACTTGCTTTGTAACTCATACACTTCCCCTAAGCATGAGCCCTGACAGCTAAGGGTATCAGCCTGACAGAGGACATGCCTTATGTTCTCACAGGAAAAGATGGAGAGTGTTTTGTGTTCAGTAAGAACTTCTTGACAGAAGACTAAGCAGCTGATTATTCTGGGTGAGCAACTGTCTGGGCATTTCACCACGACAGTTTATGGTGACACTATTTGAACAGTAACAGGACCGTGCCGTGGCCACAACCTTATCATCATATGAGATTCTACCTGAACAAATAGCAGACATGACTTCTTTTGCCAAAATGGGCTTGTTCCTGTCAAACACACTAAGCAACACACTTTATTGTGTTTTACCCTTAACTATTTAATGATATTTTAAAAGGAGTTTTAATGTGCTTAAAGACTGTGTTTCTGTATTCCTCTAGAGCAGAGGCAGAATGCTAGAAACCTGCCTTATATTGAATTGTATCAAACTTATCTCTCTAATGGGAAATAATGTTTGCCATATTAAGAATCAAACTAATTTTGTCATTAAAACATAGGTTTTCCAAAAAAATGTACTGTAAGTTTTATTCTGCTTGTTTGCTGAGCAGAAGGGAGAACTAAGACATTTAAGCTGCTCTTCCTCTGTTACCACTACTATCACTGAGCATTGAAGAGTTCTCAAAAATCTCACTTAAAAATGCAAAGTGAGACCCATTTTACACTTCCAAAGGGTACAAGTTTTTTTTTTAAAAAAAGTGCAATTATGTTGTATATACAATGTTGCAAGAAAGTAAGTTTCTGGGTATCTGGATATGACAGCCTCACATGCTAAGATCCCAAGCTCTTGATATCAGCTAATTTCTAATGAACTACATTATAATCAAAAGGAGAAAAATGCAATTAAATACTCTGTAGTGAAAATACTTGTTATTTTATCACACTCTGTATCATCCTTCCAACTCCATTTTGCTGGCTAGGACAAAATCCATTTTTAAAGATACTCCCCTAAATGCCATGTATGAAGCTCTGTGTGAGTATGGTATTTGCACTGTTCCTAAATTGTTCAAAACAAGAAAGATATATACACTAGGTCACGATTCTCCTAATGCATCCCAAGTCTCATCTCCCTGGGATCTCATTTTTATGGTTCATATAGAGCACCTTACAGTGGAGGCAACTTGCATTGCCAGGCACAGCAAGAGCCCATAAAGCCTGCGTAAACCTCAACATTTATCTGATATTGTAAGCATCAGATTCAATGTATCACACATTTAGGTGACCAACTGCATCGCTAGCAGAACCTGAAATTGAGATGGCACACAAGGTTACTGAGGGAAAGCAATGTCCACAGCAGTCAGATGCACAGGACTAATTAATTTCTAATCCGTCATAAAGATTTCTTCAAGCTGGTACCCAGGAGTCGCCTGAGGTAGCAGGTTTGGACTTGCCTTTTTCTCTTATACTCTATAATATGATAAACAGCAATGGGACATTGCCGGGTGGTTAAGTGGATTAAATGTTACCATTTTTCCTCTGAGATTGCAGTAGAAGGCCTGACAGAAATGAGTTGTCAGGTGAGTTTCCCCATGGACATTTTATATCATAAAACCATCACACAGAACTGAATACATAGGCAATATAGTCAGTTTCCACTCCAGGGAAAAACAAGATTGACTTAGAAGTGAAAAATAGACTTCATTCTTATTGCAAGGGTGGACACTCTAGGTTAACTCAAGGTCACTTCTGAGGCTGCATGGCAAGAGTTCTTATGATGCCTGCATAACAACTAACAGTGGAAAAACATAAATAAAAGGTTTGACTGTCAGCACAGGCACTCCTCTAGTTGTCACAAAATGCAAATACTATGTCCTCCACCTAAAATATTACCTGTACCTTGACATAATTCTGTGCAGTGCTGAAAAACCTCAGTCAATGCACGTACTACCATCATTTACAAATTACAAGGCTGTGACCAGCAACAAGTGAGTTGTTGTTTTTTTTCTTTTTAGTTGTTGTTTGGTTGTTTTTTTAATCTCACAAAGAACCTGATTTTTAGAGAAATATGAAGTGTAAAACCGATGTGATATTTAGAACTACTAAAGAAAAAAATTACTCATTGCTATATGGCATCCTAAGTCAATTTAAGGGAGTAGCCCCCACTGACTTTCAGTTTAGGTTCCAGTGACTGTGATAGTAAGACTTTTGATATCTCTCCCAGTAAAGATGATGAAGCTCAGGAATCTTTTCACATGCACTTGATTAAACATTTGTATCAAAAAGCATCAAAACCAATGTTTTTTGTTTTGTTTTGTGGGGGTTTTTGTTTGTTTGTTTGTTTGTTTTTAAGAAAAAAGAAATCCATCAGTATGAGTAATTACAACTCCAACTTCAAAAATGAAAAATTATTTGGTTTGCTAAGAATACATCTAATACTAAACCAACCAAGCAAAAGAACACCAAAAACCTTTAAAAGCCCAGATAAAACCCAAACCCATGAGAATGGGAGGATAACACACACATTGAAGCAAGATGCCTTTGACTTAGAACTAGATCTACAGAAAACTAAAAAGATCAGTTCAACTTTGTTGCACGTGTTGCTGTCAATTATTCCCTCAGATCTAAAGATGAGATTAAATTGCCTGAATACTCATATTGAAATGCACAATCTTTTCCTGTTAAGTGAAAACATGTTTGTTATGGAAGAATTGCCTTCTGCACAGAAGGTTAGTTTAATGTTTTGGCAATCAAAATGAAATATTCCAAGCAGCTACTGCGGTACTTGGAAAGAGGGTGCTAATTATATTTGTAATGATGGATTCAGTGTTTTTCTTTTCAATTCATGCAGAGGCATTAAGAGGCCCAAATGGCTAAAAGAGAAATTTTGACTTCAGTGTTCCATGTCTTCTTCAGCATTATATTAAGAAAGAGAAAATAAAAAAAATACAATGCTAAAAGCCACCCTCCCATCCCAAATCTTCTAAAATCCTCAGAAAAAGCAGTTTTATATTTTACCCAGCTATGTTCCACAAAATCCAGCTATAGAAGATCTGAATGAGTGCATCAAATAACCCTACAGAAAATACAAAAAAATTTCCATAGGCTATAGAATATAAAGCATAAAACCCTCATTCCACTGGTGCCAGTGAAAAGGTTGGTTATCAGCATTCAGCATGACCACATTGCTACTCCAAGTTCTGATACAATGCAAACTGCAGGTGTATTTGAAAGGGCAGAATTCAGATTTTCATACTAAATCACAAGTGCTGATTTTGTGAACCCATTCCCACAGCTGAGTCTCTAAAGCCATGCAGAAGAGGTGCAAATTAACCAAGGTCTGGATCTGGAGATATTTCCTGAACTGTAGGTCCAGCTTCAAAGCTATTTCTGTTCAGAGAACCCACTGGTTACTGAACCATTCTTTCTTAACTGTGTTAACTTAACTGCACTAAAAAAAAAAAAAATAAATTGTTCTTCAGTGAGTAATCTGTGACATTCTGGTTTACCAAATAAAACACTGATTCTAGGAACCAAACTATTTATTTCAAAAATCTCTTAAATAAGGTTTATTTAAATAATTTGTTCAGCAAAAATGATTTTTGATACCTTTTGAATCAGTTCACAGACACACAGAAGAAACTGATTAAGTAGTAAACTAAAACCAAAGAAACAAACAAAAAACCCCAACAAGCCCAAAATAAACAAACAAACCAAACAAAAAACCTCCAAGAAAAAAGATTTGAAAGAGCATGAAAACTTCAGAAAGTAGTCATAACTTCTTTTTACCAAAATAATAAACTGGTAACTACTACACAACATTCCATACACTTCATACCCACTACAGAATTGGAAAAGTATTTATAAAACACTTGTTGCCTGAAGAAAGACCTTCTCCTCTGGTCACTATTTTAGAAAATATAAAATAACCAGCATGTACGGTAATTAAACTTTGCAGAGTTGCTCAAGTAGGTAGTTCTGAAGTCTAAAGGCATGGGTTGCAGTGCTCCTCCTAGTCCAGTGGCTTCCCCTTTCAAAGAATGAAAAGGCATTCTTTGGCATGTTCTGACATGAAAAGGCATGTTCTGACAGGATGAGATTTTATATATTCACTCCTCATCTCTGCTCAAAGCCCCTGTATTTTCTCTTTACTTTTTCACTTTCTCAGCTGTTCCTGAAATCAAACAGTATGTGCTAGAAACACAAAAGATGGAAAAAAAGGCCCAAGTAATTGGTCTGTCAATGGCTCTTTTGTTAAGACCAAACTCAACTAATCTGAGGGGTCAGATCAATTAGCAGCTTGAGTAGAAAACATTGTCTATAATCTCCAATATAAGCAGCAGAAAAAGAGCCAAGATGATTTGCAAAAGTATGGTTACTGCATCTGCAGGAAGAGAGAATTTAAAAGGTTTAGATTTTGTGACAGAAAGATAAAGTGTTGAAGTCACTCCTATTGCCCTGCACACAATCAGCTGATCAGCTCTGTGGATTTAGGGCTCCGAGGTACAAAATGAGGCAATGGATTTCTTTTCTCAGCTCTGCTTCAGAGCAACTGCCTCAGAGCAAAGCCATTTCACTTGCTTAGGACACAGCACTCAGCTAATTGGATGACTGCATTTACTACGCATTTTTTTAAGGACTTGATAAAACAGAAAATTATGCTTGGGCTCCACACCTCTAGAATCCAAGAAGAGTTTCAGAAGAGCATGGAATTTAATTTTTAGGAGTCAGACATCCTCAATGTTTGAATGGAAGCCACTTACTGTCTCACTCAATTTAAGCCGATGGTACTAAAAGGAGAAGATCTGCCATAAAATGGGTAGATTCTCCCTCAGGAAATAGTGATTCATAATGGGAGCTGGGCTAATTTTTCAAAGGAAGCATTTACTATATGTAGTCAATGTGCAATTAAACACCCAATTGAGTATATGAATATTTAGAATTATTTTCCCAAGAGAAAGTCAAGGCTTCAGTGTTACTGAAGGTTACCAGGACTATCTACTCAGTCAACTGGCAGAGAGCTCAGAGTTTGATTCAGCAGTGGCACTTTGGGAACTTCTGTACCAATCCAGAAGAGGAAGACAGAATAGGAACTACAGCTGGAGATACAACTATAAAACAGCAATGACTGCTGAATAAATTCAGGGAAAATTCTGTGGTATCAGAAACGCAGAGTAGTCAGTAGCTACTTCTGCTCATTAACTTACACGTCCCCTGATTTACTCTGCTACTAGCACATTCCTCTCCCATTCAAAAAAATCCAAGTTTTCTAATCTAAAGGGAAATAAGTAATAACCAAAAGACTTTTTACTGACACAACAAAAATGTTAATTACTTGAGAATATTGACAAGTTGTGCTACAATTATTCTTCCATCCAGACATCAATTGCTTTTCTCCTATCTCACCTTTTGCATATTCTTATTACTGTTTACAAGAGCGAATTACCCCATTTATACTGTACAAAAAAGGAATTCTCACTCTCCTTTTATTCACTTCAGCACATTTCACTAAAGGGGTGGGAAAGCAAAATTTTGTTAATTATTTTATATTTAATCTCGACAGACACATACTGGATTTATAAGTGCACTGGCACTGTTTCACATTTAGGTGGTACCAGTCATGGTACATCATTCTTCAAATGCTAAATTAAGTACCAGGTAAAATGATTCTGGGTAATAAGAGCCTTCATGAACAATAAAGCTCAACATGATTTGGTTCTAACGAGCAATACAAAACCACTCTTTTGGATTCTTTTGTTAATGATCAGCTATAGATTTCTCAACTCAGTGTCATTCCTCAAGTTTCTTTCCCCTAGCACCTTACACAGATGGAAAAAATACCACATTCCCATTTTTTAAATGCTATGTTTTAAACTAAGTTTACTAATAAAAAATAAAATATGACTTCAGAATGAAGCATTAAGTGATAAATCTGTGCAGAGAGACTTGTTTGTTGTTTTTTTTTAACTTGTGTATGTGTATTCCATGGGCTAGGAGTGGATTCCTAAGACTCCCCAACACCCAACAGATTTATATCAAGGCAGGGTGTCTCCAGACTTCTCTATTATGGGCTGTTCCTTCTGTTCAAAGGGACAAGAAGAACTGTTATCAATCAAAGAAGGAGGAATACAAGCAAGATGTCTATCAATCTCCTAAATTTCAGGTACTTTGAGATGAAGAAGACCTGTGGTCTTTGTTCAAAATAAACATAAATTTTCTCAGTAATCACTAGAGATCAAATGATCATGAATCATGAAAGCAGGAAAAGGTAAACAGGTGACTAAAACAATCACTCAAAACACAGAATTAATGGCAGTGTGAAACCTCAATTACATTAACAGCTTTTTGGTACTAACTATTGCCCAGGAAATTTTTTGATCCCTTGGTAGAGAAATTTTTCATATAAGGAGTAGAAAAAGAAATTAAAAGGCAGCCTTCTTCAGATAAGATTATACCTAAAAGATCAAAGAAGCTGTTTGAGGAGGGGGGAGTTCAGAACACAAGTGAATGAAAGGCAATCTTCTTGGCTGGGAGGGAAGGATAAAAAGAGCAGTAAAAGCAACTGACCTGAATGTGAGAAACTCCAATAAACTCAGAGGTGAGAAAAGGCTAAGGGAAAAGGATCATAAATCAAGAAGTAATTCTTTGAAGACAAAGCAATAACTAGCATATTTTGTAGTTAAATAGAAAACTATCAAAAAATCTGGTCATAATCAATCAATCTGAACTCGGCTTGGATTATTCAAGAGAACCTCTCAGAATTCTGGGAATATTTCTAGAATTCTATCCATGTTTCCTCTACATATGGCTCAAATTTTTAAGAAGGGCTTTGGGAGGGCATTTAATACCATTAAAAGCCCCATAGCACTAACATGGGAAATGGGCCAATAAATACTTTAGGCACCTTGGAAAAAAAAATCCATTCTATAAAACAAGAAAAAGTGTCCTTAATAATGAAATATACATAAAGTGTTGAAGTTCCTTTAAAAAAAAATTGTTCAATATTTTTTAGATATATATTTATATGCCCACAAACTGAATATATATATATATTCACATGTATCAACATATACACACATATACGTGTGCATATAAAGGGAGGGAGGAAGGGATGGAAGGAGAGAGAAAAAGAGTCCTAGTTAAATGGAGACTTAAAATGTAGTCTTCACAGTTATATGTGCTAGAAAAAGTACCAGAGGGAAAGAGATAAACAATGTAGACAGTAGAAAAGTGAAATTACTCTTTCCAAAGTAAACTTGTTTTAAAACTAACCCAGTTTTTAAATAAAGTCTTTCATTGCAAATTGCCTTTATTCTGGGACTCTAATAATTTCCATTTAGTAAACCCTCATCCCTAAGTGCCTGCCAATAACTTCTGCATAAACGTGCAATCATCCACATTTCTAAACTTTATGACAGTTAAAAAGCAATTTTATGAATATTTATGAAGGCAGTAAATTATTAACATAAATATAGATATTTACATTAGAACAACATCTTCATTTAATAGCTGTGGAAAAAATGCTAATATGTGAACATTTTAAAGATGAAGTGGTTTGGCCTTCAGGGCTTTTGTTACTCTATTAAAAGTTAATTTAGGACAGAAATTACAGCTTTTTCTTGAATCTCAGCCCCAAAAGATTAAATCATGATTAAGACTTACAACATTTTTCAAAAAATGAATCTGGTGATGGTATTTCCAGAGGCTGGATATGGAAACATCTGTGCAGATTTCCCTGAATAAAAGCCTCCTCTGGCTTCTTAAATGTGCTCACAGTAGTGACATTTACTCAGGTGAACTTTAGGGCAGAGGAGCTGGGTGCCAGTGAGGTGGTTTTCAGCAACCTTTCTGTCACCACATACTTTATATGATTAGAAGAGGATGTTCTTGTCTACAAACACAGCAGACAACTCAAGTTGCTCCTTTTCAGGATGGGTTTCTACACCACAGAAGTGATTTGCTTAATCAATAGTGATAAATTTAATCATCTTTCCCCACATTTATGTAGCCTCCTGATTCAAGAACATCAGGGATTCTGCTCTGACCTCCTCTATATATCTGGCTGCTGAAGTTCACCAGTAATCTCAATAAGCTGAGTTCCAAACCACAGATTTTCCTTCCACCCAGAAGACAAGGAGGTAGTCACTTTCAATCTGAAGATGTGAGGAAACAAGTATCCTACCTTATATTTTATGGTAGGTAATTCCATTAGTTTGCACTACTATAAGAACTTGTTACCCCTGTCAATCTGGGTGCTGGGAGTAGTAAATTCCTAAATTTTCAGTTGCATTTGGAAATTACTTTTGCCATGCTATAACTTTCTGCCACTTTAAATATTAATTTTGTAATAGACTACAGAGTCTTGCTCCTTCTCTGTTCTTAACAGTGCCATATCAATGGTAAAACCCCTTTCTAATCCTCCATTCTGATTTAGAGAGACGTTAAGACTTTTTAATGCAATCTTTTCACCACAGCAATGTAAGCTCTACTTGTTTCCCCCACCCCAAGCCAACATTCTTTTCAATACTTTATCCTGCTCGAAATGTAGGGTCTGTGTTCATTTTTTTTTTTTTGATAAATTATCATGTGGCTGTAAGTAACATATTCCTTATTGAAAAGGTTCCAGCTTAAGGGATTGAGATGTGTGGCTCTGCTGACACTGGAGGATATTGCCCACTGCCATAGCTGCTGCCTCCCTTGCCCTGATCAGTTACTCAATTCTTTGTCAGCAGAGCTGAAGTACAACACTCCAAATAAAATCTAAAAAGATCTTAAGGTCAGATTTCTACATATCTTATCCTGACCAAGCAGGTTAAACCTGTGAACCTTACCACATATAATCAGAATTACTCAGGTTAAGGATTCGACTGCATATTCTAACAGAACATTAACTTCAGGTTTTTCTGCATACTCTAAATACTCTGTGTATTCCAACTGCAAGTAACTCCAGGCTCTGAGCTCTGTCTGCCATTTTCAGTGTCTCTGAACATAAATGAGAAATGGGTCCAGCCTGAAAGACCAAAATAAAAGCTTCTAATTATTTTCAACCTTTAATCTCCCCCATATTCTGTATCGTATCAAATATCCACAAAAGACCAAACTAAACTTCTACAGCAAATTCCTGTAAGTAATACAGTGATTTTTCCAAATATTCACATTTGGAAATTCACTTGGGCTTATTTCTATAAATTATCCTCTGGTATGGTACATCAAGCTGTTTTCTACTGGCACATACTTCTTTCTGTTAATGTGACGTAAAGACTATAGACATGTTGTTCAGTTTTCATGGAAAGTTTTCTGCCAGCAGCAGTTTATTATTCCTTCCAAGCTTTTTCCAATGGACTTGGAATTAAGAGAAAGAGTAGTTAAGATCAAAAAAAGAAGCCAAATTAAAAACACAAAAGGGGAAAAAGAGGAAAAACACATGAATAACAGCAGTCATTGATGGCAGTAAGAGAGGTGAAAAGCGTATTCATGTGAAAGGAAAGTGCATAGCTGAGAAAGACTTGATTAGAAACCCTGTTATGGTGCTGAATCCTTGGTGCAGGATCTATAAAAATAAGAGCCAAATCCAGAGTGAGATATTTGTATAATATAAAGTTAGAATAATGAGAAATTAAAGACTATTAAAATATGAAAAGTACAAATAAAAATTATAGAAACTCGAAGAAAACCCATAAACATATATATGTATAGTGACAGCTCTGTTATGAACCAGCATTCTGTTTTAATGTGATGTAAAACCAAGCACATGGAAGACAGAGATAAGGAAAATATAGGCTGAGAGAAGTATCTGCTGAAATAGAAATGTGAGACTCAATTAAGTACAGAAACCTAAACTCTACGGGCAAAAAAGATACAAAAAGTGGATTCAGTGGTGAGATACAGGGCCCATTTAAAGCAGCAGGACTTGCTGTTTAAGGTAACTATTCTCTTGCACTTCAAATGTTTCTTATGAAAGAAGAATCTATTTCTGATACCTTCAAACATATCTTCTCATACTTTTAATAGCTTACAATTATTTTACAAGCACATTCTTTAAAAAAAAAAAGACAGTTTACAACCTCAAAAAGAAGAAATAACAAATAAATGGCAAACTTTCTACCTGGCTAAGCAGAACACAAAAAGCAGGCTTGGGGAGTTGGATTTTTAGCTCAGCTCCTGAGTGTCCATTTGAAGTCAATCTCCTGATCATACCCCAGTCTGGTTCCTATTGTGTAACAGACCCTAGATGTACAAAATTGATTCTTTGGGAACAGCAGAGGAGCACCGGAATTGTGAAAAATATACATCAGCCACCACTCAGCATTTCCTTCTTGGCACCAGACCACAGTCAGCCCAAACTAAATGTTCCCAAGATGCATCCTGTCCTCAGCATCACCCGTTTTTCCCTACTACTCCAGGCTGCACTACCTGATAATAGGAAGTGCTTATCGGAACACAAATTAGATTTGTAAAAAGTCCACATCACAGACACTACAGACAATGCTATTATACCAAACTGCATCTTTATCAAATTCCTACTTTATGACACCAATTGCTAGTTCATTGTTTTTTGTCAGCTAGCAGTGAAATGCAATATAAGATCTATTGGTGGACATCATGCACAACAGCCAACTTCCAACAGTGATAAATTACCTTTCGCAGGAGTAATTAGATTGCATCTAACTAATTTAAGTAAACAGCTAATGCTACTCAGGTAAAAATGGCATTTTTCTCAAGACAAATATTTTTGCTATAGGAGAAAAATATGAAGTGGTTATTTTCAGAACCCAGGCCCTGATTGTGGGTTTCTGTGGCTGACAAAGATGATCCTGATTCTCTTAATTTTAAGATGTGGAGATATTGCTCTTTTATAATTGTTTTTGTGAGTTGGGAACAAATTGTTTAAATTTTTATTGGGCTAGCGTATTTTCTGAAAGGCAAAGCAGCATTTTTGCCTATAAAGTATTTGCAACAGAAGGCAGGTACTTGACATTCAGAGTTTAAGTGAGGTTTATGTGTTGAGTCTATTATGTCTAATGAACAAGTGGACTACAGAGCTCCATCTCTGCACTCTCAGGTCAGCACTGGAGCAGGAGAAGGAGCAGTCACACACATACCCATGTACACCAAACCCACCCACAGCTGCAACCAGAGAAGAAGGAAGGAGGAAGTGGAAAAAATGGATGGTTCTTGTTCTGAACTGGTGGTAACCCATCCACAGACCAGTAAACCCAAGCGGTTTTACAGGAGTGAGTGACTGACTGTTAAAATGGCAGGGGGAATAAATGCCTCTCAGTGCCTCAGGGTAGTCTGGTTGCACATCTTACACAGCAGGAACCAGCACAGAAGTTAATGCTCTTTTGCAGCTCTCAGTCCCTTCCTTCCCTCTGAAGTGGTAAGGATGGCAGAAAGAACCAAGGCAGCAAAAGCACCTTCTTGACAGAGCAAGGCTGTATATGATGTCACAATGACATCACAGAGTGTCTTTGGTTGGAAGAGACATTCAGTCCAACCTATAAAATCAAATTATGAAGTCATTTCTCAAACCAACTATAAACGAGAATGTTAGTCCTGCTGTAGGCCCAAACCAAGACGTGCACACTATGCTACATCTCAGTCTCAGTGCTGGCAGCAGCACGTCCACAGAAAGGCCCCAGGTGCTGAGTTTCCAAGACTGGAAAGACCCTCAGAAGCACAAGGTCAGGTGAGCACATGCTGTGCTCTGCCTCCTCTCCCAGCACACTTAAACCACAGCCAGAGGCCAAGTACTACACAGAAGTCTGCAAAAACAGAAGAGTTCAGGCAGTGCTGTAAGAACATTTTTTTGCAGAATCAGATCCAGCTATTCTTGATCTCACTTGTCTCCCCCCACACTCTATTATTTCTTTTAGAGATGACTTTATTTGCCAAAAGGCTTACAGTGCATGTAGAGAAAATATGGCATACTGCTGGGATGTTGCAAGATACACAGCAAAATGAACAACTAACACATAAAAGGCACTGCAGATGGAAGTGGCTGGTACTTGGGTAGAATCTGAACGCCAAAAAATCCTAACTTGCAGGGAAACAATGGTGAAATCTTAATTTTGGTATTTTAAAACTGAAAAATACAATAAATCAGCTGAACTGCAACAAAAACATGTGACTAACCTTATAAAGCAGAGGTGATTGTCCTAGCTTCAGAAGTGCAATCTTTTTGGTCACATTTGTAATGGTTTGAATCCGGATCAAGTCTTCCACAGTCCCATACTGTATATCAACAAGTTCTCCCTGTAAAGAGAAGACAAATTTCAGGCTTTACCTAGAACCATGCATCCTTGAGAGTTCTCCTTCCACAGAAACCAAGTTGTTTGTATAAATACAAGCAATTGAGCAGAGTTCTGCTATTCTCCTACCCTCACTTCCTGATTATTATTGTTATACAGGAATACTTGCATTCCTGAGCTTGAGAATTCAGTCTGACAGGAAAATTTCTATCTTTGCAGTTTTCACTCGTAATACATCAGCTGTGATAAAACCCCAATTTTTGTTCCAGTGCTTTTAATAACCCATGCTGATTCTGATGAGTATTTCCTCTCATTAACCACAGGAATGTATTTAAAACTATCTAAGGGGTACTAACTCACCTCTGTTAATTTTCTTTAAAGAAATCACAGTCTTGTAAAGCATTTCAGAAAATGAGAGAATTATTAAATTGGTTACTTTTGAAAACACATGGATAATACATATGCTATCAATATATAGGGGTTTTTTTTAATACATAGTTCATATATATGAACTACGTTTTGGTTTGTTTGGGATTTTTTAATATATAATTTAAGAATGAACAAAGGCATTTTTCTCACAATGGAGTGAGCAAATATATAGCAATGAAGTCTGGTAAAGACCATGTATGAGGATAAACACTCTTGCACATTATTATTATTATAGAATGTTATGAAGGTCTAAGGACACCACCAAGGACATTGTGGAACCTCTAAGTCCCTACACTAAATTCACATAAAACACAATAAGAAACAAGAATTTTACATGAGTGCTTAAAAATTAAAATAAGAGGAGAAGTACAAGATGAAAAAGCTTCTCTTCAAGTTCCTTTTTGGTAACTTGGGTATGGATTGACTGCCAAAGCAAATAGTTATCATTTTTCCACCTCAAATGAAGAAAGAGTATTATCAAGTGTACAAATATGTAAGCATATCATAAGAATTATTCCTCTCTCTTCCTTTCCTCTACACTTCAATACTTTAGTAAAAGTTGTAATTTAAAATAAAAATATTTTGCACTACTTAATAACAACATCTCATCAAATACAGTAGAGCAATACCAGCTCAGAGCAGCCAGCTTTGGTTTTACTTATAGTGGAGTTTGATGAATCGGTTTCCCCATTTCTTCTAGCATAAAATAATGTGTTGAAAAAATATACCTTTTGAAATAATGTTAAAGAATCCTAGTGAATCTAAAGAGTGATACCCTCTCAATAATCCACTGAGAAATTAAGTGCCTATTCATGTTTCAGGAAATCCTGTTTCAGTCACAACATTTCTAACACGTCTAAAATTGAATGAAGATTAAATTTTCTATTCTTGCTTTTTTAGAAATGCTTACAACATGACATAATCCTCATTTTACACATTCCAGATTTTAAAAAAGCAAAATACCCCACCCCCAACTAACCATACTTGATAAACTGCTTTCCTTTAGTAGGATAACAAAGAGATCTCATCCTTTCATCAGGTGCTGAAAAAGAGCATTTTTGTTTAGATATTCAAGGGTAAATCCTCTTACCCTGAAACTGGGGAACTGCTAAAGAATGAGTTGTTTTATCCACTTGAATTAGGTACTTAATCTTTAAATTTTGACATGCTAAGATGCTCAAAAGATACGACTATTTAGGAACAAATTGCAATGTGCTATCTGGAGTTCAGTAGTATTCCCCAATGCAGAAAATGAAGCAGGAGTGTGTAGTAAGACAAACTTTTTTTAGAAAAAGTAATTATTTTATGTTAGGCTTGCTATTAGTTTGAAAGTCTCAAGATGATGCTCAATGACTTGTAAACATTCTATCTTAAAAACTATGATAAAACCTCCCCAACACAGAAAAGACAAGCACAGTGAAAGCGCCACGATCAAGGCAATAAGGATCTTTTCCCAATTTGTTCTTTTTATCTACAAAATGAAAGAGAATAAAAGAGTGTACTTCATCCAATCATGGATAAAAAAAAGAGTTAGACAGGTCTTGGAAAGGAGAAGCGTGAATAACTGTATGAAGCAGATGGCAGCTGGGGTCTTCAAGATGCTGGATACTATTTTAAAACTTTGCTTTCTTTGCAACTGCTGAGGCAATTAAAAAAAAAAAAAAAGTTAAATAGGCCAAAAATAATAAGGGAAATATGTCTGTCATATCACATTGCTGTCCATCAGATGAACTGTATGAGGAAAAGAATTTACTAACAGTATTATAGATCTGCATCCATCCACTGGCTAAGAGGCAGATTGCAACTGATTTGCCAAGGGCAAGCAAGACAGGAAAACAATTAAGGGAAGGACCCACAGAAAGAAACCCTCAAAGGCATTACATCCAAGAAGGCACGTTTCTCACAACCACCAAAACACAGATGGAGTTAGTTCAGATTTATCTGGGGTTCTGCCACCTTAAAATACAGAAGAAGTTCTTTTCCGTAGGCTATAAAAAGGCTTCGATCTTAATTCAGTTTTCCTGGGAGCTGGTAGGGAAAAAACCCCTTTATTCCCTGTTGATAATACTCATGCTGTTAACTCCTCCCTTCTGTTCCAAATCCCATTCTTTGCGTTTATCTTTAGCAGAAGAAAAAACTAATACTTGAATATAACTTCTCGATTCATAACATCCCATGAGATATCAAAGCAACAAATGTAATTTTTAAAAGAGTTTCTAATTAGATTTAAATGCAAATCTAGTTTTTCAAGTTTTCAGAAATAAAAGATTAATATTTTCAGTCATATTAACTTGATACTTATTTTACATCTTTAAGAATGTTGCTTTGCTTATAAAGCATTGAAGGACACAATATCAGATGGCGGAAACACTATCAAATTTCATTATTCCAAACTTTCATTAAGCAGTGTTGATTATTTGTCACCTCACTAGTGAAAAAAATTGAAATTCTAATGATTCTTTATGTGTTTAATATTATTTATATCCTCCTCTTAACTCTTGTGAGTTAATCACAAAGATATTTAGTACCACCAGTCCCTAAAGCATAAAGTCACCTTGAGCACACTTTCCTAAGAAGAATCAGTAATCTGCATTTGCCAGTCTACTTGGTTTACCTTATTGAGAGGTAATTACTCATGCAAATATACATTTAAAATTTACACAGACTAAGGAACACTGAAACAAAACAGCATTGTTCATCTGTAATGTGACATCCTATAAAATAAATCCTAAGTTACATAGGTACAGAGTAAATTATATTGGTGTGCTTTTGATTCATTTTAGGTAAAACTGAAATATTTCATTTTAAAACTACCATACATTTGGTATCATAATTCCCTAGAGAGAAGCATGTCAACTTTGCTCAGTTGTCCCATTTTTGGAGTTAGACTTGGTCTGTCGAAACAGAATTATCTAGGAAAAATAGCCTTAACCTTTTTCAGGTTTACGATTTCTGCCACAATTCTGAAAGTGTTTTGAAAGAGTGGAATTTTCATAGGCTGAGAACTCTTTTCCCAATCACCTCTCACATGAATGCAAGCCTAGTGTAGTGAAATGCAGGCTTGCAATGCAAGTATGTGAAAAGAAGTTGCTGTTACTGCAAGTACCTAGATAGAAAAAGATAAAAAAGACATCTACCAGACAGATGCTGATAATCACACAGAGGCACAAGAGGAGGTAATCCACTGCATCAAGAGAACACTTGCACTTTCAGAAATGTCAGTGAGAAGTCTTATTTTCCCAAGTACAATAAATGGTGTCTCAGAGAGTACTTAGAGCCTGTGCTTGGCCAAACATCACACACTTGAACAGTCAGTGAGATGCCCCACCACACACTGCTGGAAACACAAATCTGGCTGGTAAAACACCTTCTTATCAAACCTTCATAAGATATATAGTATAGGTGTCTAAATTAGCTCTTTAGTGAAAAGCTTGGAGAAAAACACATTCTAAAATTACAAAGACATTCAGATGAAAGGACATCAATAAAAACAGGTAACATACGTGAGAAATAGAGAATTGAAGTGGCCCAAATGACCACAATATCCAGACAAATATAAAGAAGGTTGAATGTGAGAACAGAATAGCTCTGTGGGATTCAACAAAGAGGTATTTCTTTTTTTCAACAACCTAACATGTAAATAACATTTCCCTTGCAAGAGATTTGTAGCAGGCGGTTCAGATAAAATGGAACCAGGGAGAAAACCCAGTTCCTTGCTGCTTCAGGCTTTCACATTTCATTTTTAGAAATGCACTCAATATTCTGGAATTGTCATCTGGTCCTTAACTATGACACTGTATTCTGCACTGCTTAATCATCTGAAGGTTTCTATATGACTGCACCATTTATCTTTTTTTCAGAAAGAGGTCATTGGCAAAATATTTTATTTTTAAGCAAAGATTAAATGAAAGTTCAGGATAAGGCCCTGCCAGGCATCCTTGCTGTAGCATTAGCAATAGCTTGCCTTTATCCTAATTGTGCCAAATTGAAGTTTTTATCATTTAGCTCTGCAATAATATTTCATGGTACAGTTTTCAAGAAGTTAGGGACGTTATTACAGAACTAACAGAAACCTGAATTCAGTTCCTTCTCTTGCCTGATAGGCTCCCTCCTGCCCAAGATGTTGAACAATTAATGAGAAGAAACTAGAAACTGGGAGTACAGAATGTGCTACCATAAATTCTGATTCAACCACAAGTTTCCTTAATGACTCATCTTCCAACCACTTCCAAGTGGTCTCTTTCCTAAATGAACAGCAGACAATGATTTTTCTTCATCCTTTACCATGTTTGTAAAGCTTTCTACCTTGCAGCTAATTCTAGATTTTTTTTAGTTTGTGGCATTACATGCTTGTCATCCTTTATTCTAGCCTGAAGATTTAAGAATGTTATAGGCAAAAGGAAAACATGAAGAAAGACATGAAGAAAATTTTAGGAATAAAAATTTTGGTTAGAAAAATGATTTGTGATTCCTTTGCTAGTAATATAATTTCTTGCTCTCCACACTATTCCATCCTCTAAATACTCCCCAAGTAAAGATTGTGCCTGGCAAGCATTGACCTGCAGTGGGAGGAACATCTCTCCTGGATGACAACGCAGCAGGAGTTTTCCTGCATATTTAAGCAGCTTTGCTTTCTAAGTAGCTGAGGCTGTTGCCAGACCTCTTCTACCCTTATTCACCTTTGTCTGCCCCTGGAAGACATCAGTGTGAAGCAGTGAATCTTCCCATAGACAAGACTAAAGCTATAAGGTAACATAATTCAGTGGAAGGAAGATAAATTACTTAAAGCATCTTCTTTCTCACACTCACCTACCCTTGGGCCTGTCACAAGCTGGTGACTGATTAGTCACCTTCTCTTTGAACTGCAGAGCACAGGAACATAAGAAACAATTATGAGAACAGAACTGATCTATCTCACAATTAATCCACATTAAAGCCCTTTTAATGAATGAGATAAACACAGTAACTAATATTCATTACATGAGGTGTTAAGACACAAGATTTATTTGTATTTAGGGCAAGAGACAGCATATCAGGAGGAAAAAAACCAGGAATGTCTATCTCTAGAAAAAGGGAGGACCAATGTATTTTCAGCTTTTTTTAGCTTGCACTGATTTTTTTGTTATTTATAAACAGATACTCCTCTCCAGGGATTACCACTGGTGGGCAGAGTCAGAATGCTGTATTGCCAACCAGCTTAAAAGTAAAATTCTGAATGAAAGTTTTTTCTCAGGAGATTTTAGCCCAGCCAGTAAAAGACTCTGGCATTTTGATAGTTCCATGTACACACTCAATGCACTTCCAGCAAAATGCACTTCCAGCAACTGGACGTGGACACCAAAATCAGAGACTTACCTAAGGGTAGTAACTGAGCCTTTTTTATTATTATTATTATTTTTATTCTTTTTTACATTTTTAAGAATTCAATTTTTACATGTTTTTTTTTTTTCAGCTAGCTGTATCACAGATGAATGTTTTTTCATCCTGCCCTGAAAAGGTTTTCAAAAAACATTTCCTTCAAAGGGTTTTCTCTGAGAAAGGCCTTCTTCTGTTTTTTTTGGTCTTTCCTAACATTAGAACTCTGTGTCCAGGTTTACAGTATTCCTCAAACAAGTCTCTAGAGAGATTTCATCCTTTGTTGTATGTCAAAATTCTTCAACAAAGAAGTCAGACAAACCACTAAAATCTGTTCTCATCCAGGAATTCATAAAATGGCTATTATTATTTTATTATTATTTTATTATTATTTATTATTATTAATCTCAACTAGCATTTAAAACCTGTCATATATGCATTTGTTGGGGGTTTTTTTTGTTTGGCAAGAATTTATTTCCACTCTCAAGTGGTCATCTCATAGGATTATATTTGGACTTCACATCACCACATCCCAACACAGAGATAAGAAAATCTTCAGACTTGTTTTGGGTTCTCAATGCTACTTTCCTTTCAAACTATTAAAAAGACCTTAACAATAATAATAATAATAAAAAAAACCCACCCACAACAAAAACATTCAACAAGATGATATTATTACATATAGAAAAAATCAATTTTTAAGGCTTTAAAACAATGTCCGATATTGACTGTAAAAGTTATACTGGCAGGTAGAGATAATTCCTAAGATAAATCACATTGCTAAGACTTCAACTGATAAGATTTATCATGAGGCATCAAAGATTAAAGTAGTCACTCCTGATTTTCTTCAGCTGCCAGCTCTAATTCACAAGAGACACTGCAATTATCTAGACTTTTTCTCTAGTTACAAAAACAATCAAGTGCAGCCAGTCAGATAAGTGGTTTGTTCTTTTCTAAAAAATTATCTTATTACAGTGATTCTAATCCATATTGTTATGGATGACTGACTGATGCCTGGGTCTTCTAGGGTCAGAGTCTTATGGCCATGCTCACAGGTGCTGGATTTGTAGACAGAGTAAATTGTAACCTGCCTTCAACTCCAGATGCTTTTGTATTGCTAATGTTCCTTAAAAGGTTTTAGCACTTCCTTCTCTTCCTCAAAAATAAAGTAAAAAATTAAAAAAAGCAATGGTTTAATCAATATTGTATTCTACAGTCACTCATCATGAAGCTGAATGGCATTTTAACAAATTCTTTATTGTTTATGCATGAAACTACTATTTTTTTAAACAATAAAGTTATAGAAGTTATGCAAGGATTGAGTATTATATGAATACAAATATGTGTTGTTACTGTTCTCATTTTATCAGTTGTTGTTTCTTATGTTATTTTTCTCATCCTAGCATTTTTTAAAAGCTGCTATTATTTGCTTTACAGTCTCTCTCTGTTGGAGGAAAATTTTGATTTTGTTTTAAGTATAAACAAGATACCTCCAAGGCAGCTTTATACCTTCAAATTATTGGAGAAATTTCAAAGAAAAAGATCCCTAAAACCCAAACCAAACAGCTCACAGCAGAAGCAGCTTTTTGCTTGGAATTCCTCCTCTTCAGGAGGTTATTGTCTTTGCAGACTTAAGCAGGAAAACCACAGGTACAATGTTGATAGGTTCAAATTTACTAAGATGTCAAAGAAATTAGAAGGAGACAGATATCACTGCCTAAGGAAAATGTGCCTTGTGATCTGGCAGAAAGACTTCCACTTGACTTGAAGTACCTTTCTATTCCAGTTTGCCAAACACCATCAACAAACAGGCCATGAAAGAAGAGTAAATGTGTAGGTATCAATACAGATAGCTACTGAACTGAACAGGTAATTGCAACTTGCCTGGTCTAAATTACACAATGAAATAACTAAAGAGAAAAATATTTCTCAGAGATCTACACACTTACAGAAGTTATTTCCACTTGTATTCTCTCACAGTGACTACTAATAGGTACAGTTCAACTCTGGTTAAAAACTGTCATTCTCAAGGACTTCCATACAAATTTTTCTTGAGCTAAATCCTGAATGAAGCAACAAATCTATTTCCCAAGACCTCAGTGTTCACACCCTTTATTTTTAGCATACAATTGGAATATGAACAATGTTTATGCATCAACATTGTTCTTTGTCAAATTTTGTAGAGAGGTTTTACTGAAAACTGCCTTTAGCCAATTATGGGCAATGGCATGGAAGTGCTCAGTGATCTGTTATATCTGTAGATATCAAGATGGATGACCTTTTGCTTTTTTGCATTGTAAAAAAGCTTCGTTTATTATTAACAACATTGTAAGTAAAATGTCATTATTAATATTTTATTAGAAAAGTATTAGTACAGTATTGACTTGCAATTATAAAACAGCAAAAGGTTTTCCAGCTGTGGCCATTTGCATCTTTGAAACCCTGCCCTTCAACGATGTGAAAATCTTGCAGCAATATGGGCTTTTGTGCATGATGAACTACTGTTCTTTTTAGGGAACTGTACAACTGTATTTATGAATGGTTACGTGATATATGCCAGAAAACTGACAGGATATTCTGCAGGACATCTCTTCAGTGATCCTTTCTCTATTCCTTGACTGCAATTTTAAATTATATAACCTTCACGTTGCATTTCACAATCTTCTATATGTAATTATTATGGAGTGGCAGCTATGCTGCAGTTAATGTTGAATGTTGTTTTCTGTTTAAAGGTCAAGCCTATTCTAAAATCCACATTCTTAGTGAGATTGTCCTAAAAATGTGTTGTGCTTGGTGCCTGCATACTTGCTGTGCAGATCAGCGGTCTAAATTATGATTATTTGTGGAAGAGGTTTCTGAGAAACTCTTAAATAAATAAAATATAAAGCTCCTCTGAAATGTTTAAATGTTACAAAAATCAGATGATTCTGCTCATTTGCGTGTATGTGCTATCCAACCTATAGCCCTAACCATCTGCAAACTGATTTTAGTTGCTAGGGATTCATTTTTGCTAGTACATGTCTCTTCAGAGAAGAAATGTTAGAAAATGTTAATAAAGATTATAATGAAGCAAATTGGCGTGCCTAAAAGAATTAAATGCATGCATGTACCCAGATTCCCTCTAGCTTGATATTTTGCACCAATGTGCCATCAAAAATGACTGAAAGACTGAGGGTGAGCTGCTGTGATTATTTAATCTGAATTTTATGCACTCTCTGCCTTTGGAATTAAAGATACGCAAGCAAGCATGTTGCAGAAGGCACATTTGGCAATTTTGCCTAGGGATAAAAATAACCTAGGAAGATTTTAAAAATATCTAAAACCAACCCACTGACACCAGTCTTAATTCAGAAATATTGTTAAGGAAATTACCACTGATTAGCTAGAGGGAAGATAAAAGTCAATAAGGGTGCACTAATTACATTTCCACCACAAAGAAACCAAATCAAATGAAAGCGAGCTGTTGGGTCAAGGACTTCCAGAGGAACTTGCAACCTTTTAGTGCAGAGCTAGAAATACAGAGAGCTGCAAGTACTTCAAAGCAACAGTGCTGCAGCACTAGTAAAGTTCTAGGGGAGAGGGGACTGAAAGGCACACAAGTGGGGAGCCTGCAATGAGTGGAAAGATTAGAGAAGAAGACTACTCCCATCCTCCTGCAGAGTGAAGGACTTGGGAAAGAAACAGACAGATGGAGAGAGAGAAGACATCACAGCCATAAGAAAATAGGGTATCTGATAAGAAGCAAGCAAGCCCTCCTCCTTATGAAAGAGGATCTGACAGCAATCAGAATACTACTTCCCTTATTCCCAGCTTGCTAAGATTGAAGATCATTGACTGAGCTTAACAGATGGGTTTGTACTTCTCATATTGCTTCAGGTTGCATTAATCTCTGCGGTGGCTTCTCATTTAGCTGAGAAAGTGTCACCAAAACAAGTGAACCAGAGCAGGCTGATACACCATCAAAAGATGCAGAGAATCTCCTCTGTATATTGTAGACTGAGGCAAAGATTCAGCATTCTCACTTCCCTTCTCCAAGCAGTGCCTCCAAAACGAATCAAAGACACCACTGGCTGAGCTGGGAGTATAAATGCCTAAAACCAGGAGATGCTTCAAATGGAGAAATGGGTAGAAACAATCAGGGAATGTGGACAATGGCAAGTGAAGAGAAGTGGACAAAGTGAAGACTAGATGTTGGGAAACCTGCCTTGGAAATGGGAATGATTCATGAAAGCATCAAATCCATGCCTTCACCTGCATTCCCATTTCCAGAAAATGCCAGGACTTGTGCAGTTCATGCATTCTCCCCTGGTTCCTGAACTAACACAATCCTTCCAGTGTGTAACATCCAGGAAGGAAACATGATGTTTTGCTTAGCCTGCCAAGAGTGTCCATGATAAAAAAAGGAAAGGTTGGGGAAAGAGCAAAGGAACCTTCAGGCATGTGGTGCATTGAGCAACCAGTTGTTCCTGAAGAGACAGAGGAATGAAGTGTAGTGTGAGGAAATGTCATGTAATGGAGGATGCTAAAAATTCCTGTTTAAAGTATTACAGCATATTTAGGATTGTCAACATTTCTTTAACATTCCATAAAGCAACGAGTGAATAAATTTAAGGTGAAAGGAAGGTGAGGACATAGAAAGAAATTTCAAAATAGGGAATACAAAATAAATACAATTTTCATTTTGTTTTCAACGGTCTGCCCTTGCATGTCCCAACACACCAACCACTACAGCTGCTAAGACCTTCTCTTGAAGTTGCTAAAAAACCAGGGGACAGAGCACACCAACAACGTGTAAAAACTGAACACGTGTTTCTCCCTGAAGGTTCCTAAGTGGGTCTGCTTTAAAGCAACCTCCTGGATGACCCGAGTATCACTCATCCTTCTGCTGCACTCCCAGCCAAACCGTATCCTCACTCACACCTCACGGCACCCGTGGGATGGCCACCGTGTGTGTTAGCAGATGGGCTACAATCTGCACCTACACTGACACGGTGCTGAAAGGAGGATGCTGGATTTCTGGGGGTTCACACACACCTCTCCTGGGCTCTCACCAGCAGTGCTCATGGCCACTGCTCTCAGAGCACTGCACGTGGAGGCAGGGAGCAGCATGTTCAGACTCACACCACTTCACTCACTTGGAGACTGGCTTGATACTGCTTGGCAATGCATCTTGCTTTAGTGGATAAATTTGATGTGATGCAATTTCCCTTTATCCACACACTCTGCTGGGCACAGTGCCTTTCCTGTTTCCATCAAGCAGACAAAAGATTTAAACTCTATAAAAGGTAGCTGATACTTAAGTTTTAATAAAAATATATTTCATATATGCCACTCTTTCCTTAGGCTGACCTAGTATATGATACATTATTTACATAACTGCTGCAATATCTATTTTAAAACCCACTAGACAGATCTTTCCAGAACTGTAGGCTGCCCTCTCTGTCATTGTGATGGGTAAACAGTGTCACCTTTTCAGGGCCCGATGAATTACAGAGGAGCAGTGAAGTGCACCATCAATCACAATGGCACTAAGTAGGTTTTTGAAGTAGATTTCAGATCACAAATGCTCACATTTTTACTCACAAATGCTGTTTAGACAGTTACCAGAAAGCACAAATTGGACAGCTCATATACAATGGCCACATGATGAATGGACATGACAGATGGTCAAAGAAAATGAGTCTTGCTACTTCACAGATAACCTTGTCAACGTGAAAGTAGAACAGTATCTCTGCTGGTAGTCAGACTGCAATAACTTAGTGGGTTTACTTGCTTGAGCTTCTAGCAAAACAAATATACAAATGAGATACAGAGAAGCAGTATTAGCAATTCAACTTGATTATGTGACATACAATAGAAATTTTCTACTAAGAATGTGTGACATTTGAAATAAATTATTCAGATTATAAGTAGCTGTTACCAGAGCACCTTTTCACAGGAAAACCCTCATGCTTTTGCAATCACAAACCACTGCATGATTTTCAAAACACATAACTTGTAGCTGCACTGCAAGCAATCAAGTCAGCCTCTGATAGCTGAACCCAGCAACAGCCATCACCTGCTACTTCTCATTTCAAGTTTTTCTACTTCCATTAGTTTAAACATAGCATTGAAATCTGGGGAGGTTACATCACTACCAGTATATTCGTAGCCTATACAAAAAATGAAATTTCCATTTTAGGCAAAACTCTAGATCTATGGACACTTTGGGTAGACTCTTAGAAGAATAAAAGAAAAGATCTAAGTTCTGTGAGAATGCTAGGTACCTCAAAGACCTGACTGAAGAATTGTGCACAGAGAGTCACTCTTTGGCTCAAGTACAAGCTTTGAGTTTTGCCAAACCCTAGTGATGACTACATACACAGTGTGTGTGATCCCCATTACTGCATAACTCAATCATAGATAAAGCTGCTTTGAAATATAACTGAAAGGAGTACACGTGTTGCTGGTAATAACATCAATGATTTTTCCTAGAACATTGAATTTCCTTTAATATGATGAATTTGTTAGTGACACATTTATTTTCAAGAAATAAATCTCAAAGGCCACAACTGTACTTTTTTCTCATTACAGTTACTCTTATTAACTTAAAATGAAAAAATTATATTATATGTTGAGTTTCTAAGTGATAAGTGCAAGAAGCCAAACTCATTCATTAGTACTTTCTACTTGCCCATGGGAAAGGTAAAGTATACATCATATGCAGGTTAGGAGTTACCCTTGCTTACTTCATTTCACTTCTTAACAATGAGCCTTAACCTGATGTTGCTGGGTTTACAGAGCCCCAGAACAGAAGCTGTATGGAGATGATGACCACTGAGACCCAATAAGGAAAGTAGGCAGGTAAGGTACATAAAAACAGAGATGGAGACAAATGTCTCATATTTTCTACACTCCAAAGTTATATTAATAGTCCATAAAATGAGTTAGCATCATGTAACTCCTCATTTTGACTCATTACAGGATTCCCACAGTGCTCTGTATGTTATCAATAAAAATTACAGGCACTGTTAGAAATGAAGTAACTGAGTATTAAGATATTCACAAAGTATAGAGGTATTTTGGAAGAGGCATCCTCCAAAGCCATTCCTAATCTGTTCCCATATAAAAACACCAAAAAGGAAACCCCCTGCATCATTATAATAACACACAATATTTTCAAAAGGAGGGAGACAACAGTAATGCAGTTAGCAGTGAAGTTGTGGGGTTTTTTATTTCAGAAATATTTATTGAGATTTATACTATCTCAGCTAGGAAAGTAAACAGAAATGATGACCCCTTCATGCATCCTCAATATATTTGGAAAGCAAATATAGGAAGGCAGCCAGTGAAGACAGTAAAGAGGATAAAACAAAATAATCCAAGATCCTATTTCACTTGGCAAGTAACAAATCCCAACAGGAAGGATCTTTTTGCTGACAAAACTTCCGAACAAAAGCTACAGAAAGATAAAAATACAATTTGAGGTTTTCAAGAGGAAACAGCAGATGTGCCAACTGAGTTGCCACAGAAGAAAGTATGTGAGATCCACAACCATAACTCAGGAGCTCCAGATATTAGCCCAGCACTCCTGCCAGTCTCACTGCAGAAAACCTCATCTTACCCTCCCTATCCAGACATCCCTCAAACCAGTAGCACTTATCTATCAACAAGCATAAAAAGTAGCACTAGACACAGCTTTCAGATTTTTACACCCAAGAAAAAGATGCCAATTCATAAGCTGAGGTATTTTTTAAAATAAAATAAAAATAAAATCTATCCTATGAAGTGTTCAGGTCTGACTAATTTTTAAGCTTGAACTGAGACTGGCCACATCCTATTTTACCTAAATATGTTTACTTTAAGGCTGGGCATTTCACCATGTGCACTTTGACAGCCAAGTTTAAGAAAAGCTGATGTTTCCTAACTCTATTTCACCACAAATGACAGAGACAAATGGTTGTATTACCTCAAGAGTTCCTTTGGCAGAGTAAGCTGCATATGAGTACAGGAGGTCTTGGCTATGAAGCACTTTGGTCTCTCTGTTGCACTGTTGTCCACTAGGATAAAAGCATTCAGCACTGTTTTTCAGAGTTATTGTATTTGAAGAAGAGCCCGGTAGGTCAAGCAGAACAGAGTAATTTACCAGCTGGACATCTTCAAGGCCTTGGGAGGTCCACTGAACCAGAATTTTCATTGCAATGTCTACATCATCTTCTCTAGGAAATTGTAATAAACTTCTGAAAAACAAAACAAAAGAAAAAAAAAAATCAACAAACTTACAACCATAAGGAAACATAGTTTTAGGTCACTTCTCACCAAGCTACTAGATGCCATAATAAGAATCTGTCCTTAATTTTATTTGTAATGTATCAACAGACATGGAAAAAAAAAAAAAATCAACCCTCATGTTGTTTTGCAAATAATTTCATAGCACTTGTGAAACAAAAGCAACCACTTTTAGGGAAATAAAAATGAAAAAAAAATTTCTAGGAAACATATGCAATTAAAATATAAAGATCTTACAGAAATTAGTGCAGTAATTATTTTAAAATCCATCACTGGTGCAGAGCAGGCTTCTGATAGAGTATTAATTTAACCAACCACTGAATATGAAGAATGCAATCTGAAGTAACATTTCAAGGATGTCAGGGAGGGCGTGATGCTGAAAATTAGTTGCAATTATATCTTTGGCTTAAATTCATCAAGTAAAGCAAATTTGCTAAACAGAATTTATTGTTCCCTCAAATATTGTTCTAGCTGTCAGAAAGTTTTCCTCAGATTTCCTACCTGCACTGAAATATTAGCTGAGCCAACAGCTTGGCAGCATATGACACAAGCCTGGAAATCATTTTGGCAGAATCTACCAGATGGGCCAATAGAGACTTCAGATGGGTTGATCTGGGCTTGTACCACTGGGTTTGCATCAGTGTTCAACACCTGCTGCCAGATGGACCATAGGAGGAAAATGGCAATGGCACTAAAGGACCACCCTCCTCCCCAACAAATGCCAAAAAAATAACAGACGTAGAGTGTATTTGAAACAACCTTAGAGGACAGACACACTGAGGGGGCAGCTAAAGCTTTTCCCTATTCACATAGGCAGGCACTTATGTAGGCAAAGCAGAGCAAAAACATAAACCACCATTATTCAAATAAAAAGCACTATCCAAGTGCAATACAAGAAGCATACCGAATATTTGCTGAATGTTAAGAGGATTTTTTTTTCTGTGAAGCTCTCAGAACTGAGAAAGAAGACTAAGGATCAGAGAGATATTGATTTCCAAACACAGAGATACGGACACTGACAAACTCTTTTTCACAACCCTCTCCTCACAAAAAGGCCAATTATATTTGGATGCTTTAGGGTCCTCAATAGAAAGCTTAAAAATTCCCTGGCTGTCCCCCACACACGAAAAGCATTGATTGAATCATGCACAGTCTTTTTACAAAGTGTTATTGCAAGCAACAGGTATTTGAGAATCCCAGCAAGTGCTTTACAGACACCCCGTGTTACTTAGAACCTTGCTGGGAAGCTGGAGGCAGGATGATGCTCCAGCTTCCATCGGGGGCTGCACAAACCCCAGGGAGAACTCTGCCAAAGAAAGCTTAAAACAGAAGGCAAACACAAAGACTCCCTTCTCCACTCCAACAAAACCATCTTATAGTTCAACAGACCTTTCAGAAAAAGAACACCTACTGCCTAGACAACACAAAAATCTTAAAAAAGGCAAAAGGTGAAGTTATAATATCTATTATAGCCTAGAAACAGCTCAAAATTGTATACTACATATAAATGTCTAATGCCCCTACATTATACAGATTAAAGAGATATTCCAGCATCCCAAAGATTTTTTAAAATGGGCACTATTTTGTTCATTAAAGGAATACATTGCATTCCAGTCTGCATTGAAATAGCAAAGTTATTAGAGCACAAAGTTCAAAATCTTTACAAGAACATTGGACTTGAGTTAAAGACTTCAGAGATATTGTCAGGAGGAATAACTGTCTTGCAGATTTAATATTTTAAAATTATATAAGATAAGTCTTCATGCAGTCTACACAAAACAGACGAGTTAATCCAATCTCTAATACATAACAAGTTTCCAATTTCATCTCCTGTGCCTGCTAATGTAATGATATAAACTTGGTCAGTGCAGAAATACAGGAAGTTGTTTGATTAACACAATCATTAGCAGAATATCCGCCTTTCCCTCAGGTGGTAGAAACATTAATAGAAGAAATGATTGCAAGAAACTTATCCCAGGCTAAAAAGGTTATGACACATTTTGATAAGAAGTATTCAGTTACAGGAAAAGGAATTAAACATTAAAAGAAGATGATACAATAAGCAAATTGCTCCCTTAGTAATAGATGTAAAGTTACTTTCCACTTCATAATTAAATAAGCATGTCTTTGAAACTTCTGTGACAACATGACTGATTAAGTTAAAGAAATGAGCACACTTGCTATTTACTCCATAATTTCTTTACAGCCTGTTAAGATTACATTGCAAACTATGAGTACACGTTATATTACAATAACCCAGCACATACTGGACTACTTTGATACATCTTATGAACAGTGCAAGCAAGATTATTATTATTTTGTTTCAGATTTCTTAAAACGATTGACTGTTACCCAGTCCTTAATCTAATTCTGCTGACTGCATGGACTTAGAGCTACCTCAACTTGTTATTTTTACTACACACTACTTGGTTAACAAATACAACATGTAAACCCAGTACTTTCTAAACCAGAAGAAACTTAGAAAAGCATAAAGTCTTCCTGAGAGCCCATCCTGAAAAATCGCAACACTTCATAGTCCTTCTCTACAAATTGTCAACAACTTGCTTCCTAAAACTGCTAGCCAGGGCACAGAGATTCATAGTCAAAAGATTTAAGCAGTGGAAATAAAACAGTCCCCTGGGATACTTATGTTACTCATTTTTGCAAGCAGCTGCATTCCCAGTGTGAATCAATATGATTGTGATTGTCAATTTCCATTTACAATACAGCTTTAATATCATCCACCAAATTTCTGATTCCCTTTATATTAAAAAGATACTTTATCCAGCTACTTCTTCAGGTCCAGTCAACGGGAATAACCACAAAGTTAACAGATACATCTCAACTCCTGTAAGTCTGTGTAATTTGTTGAAGTGGGGTCACCATGGGCTTAAGGTTTGGCCCCAAGTTAGAATCAACGTTAGCAGTAACAGTCTGAGTAATACTGTGACTTGACTGCATGCTCTCAAAGAGATTTCCACCAATTACTTTCCATTACCTTCTAATATAGATCAGATGTTGAACTTCCAGTTCACAGAAATTGTTGATAAATTGTTAGAATTTGAGGTAAAAACCACAAAGAAATATAATTTTGGAATTTTTATGGCCCGATTTTTCAGCCGAGTAGCTGTTTTCAAACTTTGGGAGTCATAATGAATTCACCAGCCAACATTTTTTCTGAAGCTACAACAAAGTGTTATCTTGCTTAATATGATGTTTCTAATAGTTGTGAGTAGCAGATAATTAAAAAAAAAAAAAAAAAAATGCAAGAAACACAATATGTAGGGTTATTAAATTTATAGGCTTCCACACACAGGCCTTTTTTCCTACCCACAAATTGAGTTTTAAAAATATTTGCATATGTTCAGGATTTCAGAACTCGTTTCGGTCCATTAAGGGCTGAGATGTGGCAGTTCCAGCAGTGCCGGGTGAGCGCACAGCACCCGCAGACCAACTGCTCAGCATATGCACCAGTTTATTTTGCAGTTGAGGTAAGAGTATTTATTTGTATCCACTGCAGATACTGTGGCCAAATAAACGCATTCAGGAAATGCATTCACCTGCCCAAGGCCCATCTGCCTGAATTTTAATAACATGTTCCTGTTAATTAGGGTGCTCAACCGCCCGGTCTCCAACCCGCACAATCAGATTTCCTGTGCTCTGAGCTGTCACCCATCTGCTGAATCACAGACTGGTTTGGGTTGGAAGGGACCTTAAAGATCATGTAGGTCCAACCTCCCTAAATAGGCAGGGACTCCTCCCACCAGACCAGGCTGCTCCAAGCCCCATCCAACCTGGCCTTGAACACTTCCAGTGCGAGGGCATCCACCACTTCCCTGGGCAACCTGTGCCAGTGTCTCACCACCCTCACAGGAAAGAATTTCTTCCTAATGTTTAACCCAAATCTCCCCTCTTCCCATTTAAAGCCATTACCCCTTACCCTATCACTCCATGCCCCTGTAAATAGTCCCTGGCCACTTTCCTGTAGCCCCTTCTGGTACTGGAGGGTCACTATAAAGTGTCATCAGACAATTCCGATTTTTGCAGGAGTACTTGACCATATGAACCCCCACATACCATGCTATATTTAGCATATATATATATATATATCTCTAAAAATATATATATATATATTTATTTTATTGATTTTATTTAAACCTCTCAATTCCCTGACTTCTTTGTCATGGGATTGAAGCCCTCAGCTCTCAGCCCATGCTGGTTTAAGTTGCCTTTTCTGTTTTTGTTTCTATTTTGTTTTAATCTTCATAACAGGACTATCAAGTACAATACTACTGCCCCACTGCATGAGACTGTGAAATGCCTTTTCTATTTTTCAAATAAAACTAATCAGGATAGTTCAAATCTCATTTGCCAACACCAGGATGCAAGCCAAATTTGCATCCAGGCAGCTGGTGGATGGCATGGAAAAATAACTGATTCTCTCACCCCATGATTCCACAGTTTATTGAAAAACAAGCAATTCATTGTTCCTCTACACTAAACATTACAAAGTCCTAAAATCAGCCATAAGTAAGCTTTCCAATGCTTTTTAAAAGATTTGGATGTCACTTATGCTGACTTCTAACCAGGATCTAAATGCTTTAGAAGGCCAATAGGATTTCCAACAAAGGTCTATCCAATGATTGTCCAGAAGAGGGTAAAACTAGGGCAAGCACACACAAAATCCCTTGGTAACTCTTCTAACCTATTTTAAGCTTAGAAGATTTTTGAAAAAATCCATAGCTCTAAATATCTGTGACTTCTTGGAATCCATCTTACTTTGCAGCAATAACAAGCCATTCTAAAATGAAAAAGGCTCTTTCCAATCTAGTTGTTTGATAAACAAAAATTCTTCCAGCTACACAATTGTTTATTGTGGAAACAAACAGCCAGGGCAAAACCCAATGCCTTGCCTATCCTAGCATCAGACACAGAAACAACCTAATAGTGTTTTTCAATTGTATTAATGTAACAGCATGGTCTCCATTTTCACACAAATTTTATCAATCTATTAATAGAAAACTACTGATTACATCTTACTATTGATGGAGAAAGAAAATTGTTAAAAACTGTTATTGAATGATGTAAGAGCAGCAACTGAAGCAGTCATGCAGCTTATGAATTAATCTAATGAGTTAAACACTATCACACCAGGGTCCGTGGTCAGATCCATCAATAACTCAACTGACATTTGCAGAAATCACTGCAATGAGTCAAAGACATCCAAGTTTTAAAATGTAAATATCTGTCAACATGCAAGCCACCTGCAAATACATTAAGTTAAAAAAAAAAAAAGTTCAGTACACATTCACCACTTACAAAATCTGTGAGCTTACATCTGAACCCTTTCAGTTTGATTTTCAGTAATTCCTGATATTGTAAGTCACAATTTCAGAAAAAAATGCACATAAACTGTATCCCAGCACAAGGGAGATTCTTGTTTCATCCTTCTTTTTATATCCTACAGTAATGTATCAAGTACTCTCAACATTACATGTATCAGAAGCATCTGCAAGTGACAGTCATAAAAATCCCTCACCTAAGATCCAAAAAGTGTTGCCTACGTGCACTAGCATTTGAATCCAGAAACTTCTGGGCAAAGAAACACAGAGTTAATTCAGATCCTTTGCAAGTCAGTAAAAAAGACTTCAAAGGCATGCAAAATATGTTTTCTGCATTGTAAATGTGATAAAAACACTTTTGAATACATGGGATCTTCAAAAATAAAGACCTTAATACAATTTTATCTCCAGTATGGAAAACGGATGGCAAAAGAGGAACATTACCACAGTATTTCATGAATAAATTTGCTTATCAGAGCACAAAAATACAGTAAAATGCACTGGCCAAAGTGAAGGTTGTGTGAACATGTTAATTTGCAATAGGTTGTGCACATGTGGAATCAGCTGAAGTTCTGCTGTCATGGATTAAGTTGCTAAATTACTGCTCTTTCATCACTTACAATTATTTACTTACATGTAGGGAAATCCACTTACACGTAGGCAAAATCTGAAAGGAAACGTACATTGATATGAAACCAGATGCCCAAGATCTGAAAGTCCAAAAATGGTGGAAGTTTTTGAAAATGCTTTGTACAAGCAAATCAAGGGCAGGCAGATAGGCAGTGACAGAGCTAGGAATCCAGAGCAGAGTCCAGATGACCTAATTTCTACTCACAGGTTTCAGTTATCAAGGCCTCTTAGACTTTATTTAAAATAATTACTTTTATTTTTTATTTTTTTAAACCATTCACTTTTCCATGTCATACACCTTTGCTTAATTATCCACTATAGAGAAAGAAGAGATTGTCATCTAGCATTTCTCCCCCATCATTCTGGAGACACATTAAAAAAAAAGTTGGTGATCATTAGCCATTTTCAGAATAGTTAATGAACCACAGAAACCTTGATATGGAGAATGACAGCTCCAGACCCTCAAATGGGCTATTTTCTAAGTTCCAAAGACTGTTCATTCCAGATGACAAATGAGAACAGAGAGAGGAGATACCTTTCACATTGTACATGAAGATGTGGCCAGGACTAATTGTTCCTTTTGTTTACAGAATGGTGTAGGTGAAAGGCTCTCCTTGTAGGAAAGTAAAAAAACTCCTTCACATCTTAATACGGTAAACTGTTTTCAACAGATGAACTGACAGTAAGAAAAAATATTTCAAAATACATACTGAATCTACACAAGAAACCTTTTTTTCTTTTTTTTCGTTAAACAGTCTCTTGTTTGCAATAGGATCTCTCAAAGAGAAGATATTTTCTGTTAAAATCAGTAAGATGACCACCAGCATATATATATTTTTGGTTTTTTATTAACTTCCATTGTTGCTAAGTTTCAGTCACAAAAGACAAGTTTTTCTCTGTGGTATAAAGGATTGTGCTTGTACATAACATGACAATCTGTGTCTTTGCACAATTCCATTTACAGGTTTTTAAATAAACTTGTACTACATATATAATAGCACTCTGTATGATGCCTTAACCTAAGCCTTTATTTTGGACAAAGATACCTAAGCCCCTGTTTTAAACACAGGAAACAGAAGATAATTTTCTTCAAAGTTTATAGGTCTAATTATTTATCAAAGGGATTTATGACTATTTTTGCAAACACAAGCAAAGAACCAGGTCCCAAGCTCCATATGACCATGCCCTGAATTTTCCAAGAGGCTGAGATGCTGAGGGCAATGCATGTCCCAGCTGCAGAACAGTAACAAGATAATTCCCTCCCCCCCCTAAAGTGTTTGCATCCATCCTGCATTCACAGGCAGAGCACCTGACAATGAAGAAAAAGAAAAAAAAGAAGGAAAATCTTCTTTTCTTCCCAGACCAGGGAGAATATGTCAGTGTCTCAATAAAATGTGACCAGCTGAATGATCAAGTCCAAGTGTCACCTTTTACTGTCAGAGACAATTACAAGTACTTACAGCAAGACACCATTTCTCTGTGTGTGTGAATAGCAGCAGACATTTCACCAACACTTTGCTATACAGAAAACCTATTGAAGACAAACCTTGAAATGTTGCTTTTTTTATAGAAAATCTGCTGATCAAAAGACAGTTTCAATACTTTCACACTGGCAATATTTTACTCCTTTTAATTGCCAATCACTGTGTTACACTGTGAACTGAAAAGCAATTAGATTGAATGTGGAGTGTTGTTCTGACAGCAGTGGACATCTTTATTTGAGGGGTATGATTTAACTTTTTAATAATATCTCAGTTCCCAAAGGAAAATGAGGAATTAAGAGGCCATGCTAACCTGAAATCCAAGAAAAACTTAGCAATGCTTAGAAGAGCTACCCATTACGTGAAGATTTAGGATTATTTGGCATTAAGTAAATCCCCAAATAAATGTTTAATTTTGAAAATTAAAAGGAAGGTAAAGCCTTCATTTTATCTCATGAATCTCAAAAAGTAACTTCAACACAAGAAAGCCTAAAACAGCCACAAGATGATGCCATGTAACCTTTGTTACCAGTCTCTTTATCAGTGTTACCCTACCAGTGCTAATCTAATGGAACTGGAGAGCTTTCTGGCTGACACGTCACCTTAGATTTATGAAAATATTTATAAGTTCAGCCCGGTATATTAGTTAAAATTAATACTGCAGGAAAACAAAATGGGAGAAACAATACAATACCATTTCTATGCATTTATGCAAGGAAAATGTGTCATGAATGTCATATCACACGGCTTAGTTCAGATAATCTCCACCTCCTGCACGTCATCTGACTTTGTTTTTATCTGAAAATACTGACATCTTTGAACTCACCCTTCCATTCTAATACACAACTGAGGGAATCAACATGGATAACAAAAACAGTCTCCTGATCTTACTTATGCTGTAACCCGAATCAAATTGTTTGTGGATATACAAAATGCTCTCTCCAAAGGAACTAGTGTAAAATCTTATAAAGAGAGCATTGGAAGAGACTACAGGAATTCATTTGGTTCAAGGGAGGCTCAGCTCACCCCACTGCCACTCCAGGCAGATGTTCTCCTGCCCTGTTCTAAATACAGAAGCTGCTTGTCTGTCCTAACTAATCACACCACATACTGATGCATTTGAGCAGACTGTTTTCTCCTTTCCACCACGGATGCTGAGAAAAGGCTAAGCTTTTCCACTTTGCAACACCTACACAGTCCTCTTTAGGTCCCTACAAAAAAAGCTGTTATTTCTGCAGCTTCTAATGCTGATCTTCCCACTTGATCTCTCAATGCTCTCTGTACAACCAAATCCAAACCAGCTGCTCCAAGAAGTTCACACATCCCTGGCCAGTGCAGTGCACATCAAGGGGCTTCTTGAAGAAGAACCTTACCCCCTGCTCCTTATACACTATTTGGCATACAACATGCCCTCCTTTTACTTCACAAGCTCAGCAGTTTAACTTGCTCCCCCAAAAGCAATTTAAATCATCTTTACTTGTCTGTTCTAAACTTCCCTTGGACTCTTGGCCCTTTATGAAGAAATAAAATAAACCATGTTAAGTGTCCCTAGAACAGTGGGTGGTAGTTTCATGGAGTAATACTTCAATGGTCTAACTCATTTTCAGCCTCGCATGATAAAACTGAAACCTTAAAGCCCATTTTTTAAGCAAATAAAGCAAAAATAAAAGATTAAAACAACAGCAATATGCAGATGTTCAGGAACTGGAAACAAGGCTGAAAAATGCCCCCCCAGTATTCAAGAGACTTGAATATGCCATCACCTGAATTGCAAGTACAAATGGGCTACTGTGGTACTGTGATGTTTCAACCTGAAGGTCAGAGGGAGGTGGTTGTTGCTAGGCAGTTAAGAGAGAAATGCTCTACTCAAAAGCTGCAATTTCAATTAAATCTTTGGGGAAAATAAGTAATAAAACAAAAAACAAAACAAAAATACCCCACAAAAAAACCCCAAACAAACAAAAAACCTAAACACTACAAGAAAAGGAGGATCATTACAGATCAATGGCAAATGTTGGTACATACAATAGCAAGTGTTGGTACATGGTGCCTCTCTTCCTGCACAGGTATTACAATTGTAAACCCAAGTTTGCTCTTGGTGGTGTGTTAAGGAGGCTACAGACAGACCTGAGGACACAACGCAGGATTCAGAAATTCAGCAGCAGAGGTGGTTTCCACTGGGTTCACAAAACATGGGCACGTATCTAGACTGCAAAAACTAAAAATATTGGCATGGTCATCCTGCACTGCTGCTTACATCTACTGCTCAAAGTCATCTATTAAACTATTCCGTAGCTGAAGGAATTCTGGGAGGCAGATGGTCTGCTTGCTATTACCATGACACCAACACTCCTATTCTTGGTAACAAACTACCTACGTAGATTATGCCCCCACAGCATTTCATCCCAAGTTTCTTAAAAATCTGTGGCATTAACACACAACGTACTCACTGACACATCAAAAGGATAAATGTTGAAATGGAAAAACTAGCATAGGGTTGGAAGTCCAAATATATTTCCTCAAGCTGAACCACAGAGCAGCTTCATGTTTTCTGAGCAAGGGAAGACACAAAAAGTAAAATCACAGCTTTAACAGTGTAGCTACAGTAAAAACATATAAACAGACAAAAAAGGAAAAATCAACATTTGTAACTATACCTGAAGCAACAGCCACTAAAACACAGGTACCTATGAAGTCTGCGGTTTGGGGAAAGTAAAGATAAACTGAACTGAGTTTTACTGGGTATCTTCAGAAAATAAATATACCTTACATAGTAAATAGAGGACCACAGTAATGGTTTCACTGCAATCTAACGTGTATCCCGCCCATTCTTCAACTTTGTCCTCCAGCCACCCCCAAAATGGTTCAAATTAATGCCCTGCTGAGTATGCACTGATGCTTCCACTACTGAGAGAATTCTGCCAAGGAGAGAAAAACCCAACAGTGAAAGACTCAACAATTCATGTGCATTTATTCCTCAGAGCAACACACCATAGTATCAAGTTACAAATTTTGCGTGCATCTGTTTCAAAAAACTGTTCTGAATGATACATATGCAAATCCATATGCAGACATTATTTAAATCTAGTTGTTCTGTTTAATGTGAAGTTCTCGGAGGTTTTTACTTCTCTGCATTTTATGCTGGATGAAAGCATCTCTTCAAGCAGTTTCCTTAACTCCAGTGCCACAAAGCAGTAACACATCACTCCAGTGCAAACTGCAAACTCCCCCACAGCCCCAGTTAAAACTCCACCCAAGAAAGTAACTTCTAAATGAAAATATATACACCCAAATTAAGATAACTTGTTCAGCTCTTCCAGGGCAGAGACAAAGACAACAAAAACAACTAGGACAGCATATTCTTATTCCTGAATTTTGGTTAGATGCTTAATCAAGTTTGTAATAAAGTTTTTAATAAAACCTTTACTTGAAGGAGAAGCAGCAATGATTATAGAAGCTGAGAAATTCAGGGCATGCTAGAAGGCAAAAAGGAGTAGGAAAATTACATTTCTGTGAGTCTTGCTACTGAAGAAAATAATGATTCAGAAATTCATGCAATATTGAGTGAAACAAATTGTGGATTTTATTCAATCCGATTGCCAATTAAAATAAATATCACATGTGGTTAAGCTTGGAAATTCACTTTATCTGAAATCATTCTAACACAGAACACAAGGGAAGATGCTAAGCATATCTGCAGTGAAGTTAATAGTTTTGTCAAGAAAATACAATATTAGCTGTGATATTTATGTAAGCAATATCTTCCAAAGTGCCTACAGGATTTAGGAAAGCAAAAAGACTTAAGCCTTTATTTTGAATTGCATGTGGGAGCATCTTTTCTGTATATTCAAACAGCAGATTTCCTTAGCTACCAGCAGTAATGCTGTACAAAGAGAGTCTGGGTATACAAAGAGAGTGAGCTAAAAGGCTCCAGTCACCCAAATATCTGCCAGACACTATGAATCCAGATAAAGAGAAAATGTGCTTCTTTCACAGTGAAATCTATACTGTCAAACCTGCCAGATCCTGCCTTTACCTCTTCTTTTTGAGGTTTTGGATTTCAGGGGGGGGGCTCACATACCTTTTAACATTCTACATGGGTTTCTACCACCTCTCCTCACTATCTTCCTCTTCCCACCAAAAACTGTCCTTTGTTACCCTCAGTCTTTAATGGCCTCTCATCCACTCTTACCACATTTCACCCCTAAACCATCACTTGTCAGCTCCAGCCCACTATTCCACTACAACATGTTATGCTGTGTACTAAGCTGATACAATCAGCAAACAAATAATATAATGGATTTGAGCCTTGGGACCAAATAAATGGTGGACGAGGCAAATACATCTTCCATGGACAAAGAAAGAATTCAACTTGACAGGGGAGCTGGACCACATAAGCTTCTCCCAACACTTCATCCTGCACATCAGGAGAAAAAGTAATACTCCAGAAGCATGAGCTTATAAAAATAATTTACTCACAATAACCAGATGGTGAGTGGGGAGAGGAATAGCCCACCTGCTGGAAGTGTTTTGCTGCCTGGTACTCAAAATTTAAAATTTTATATCAAACTGGTGTCACCTGAGATGACTCGGCAGTCTGTGCACACAAGTTTGCTCTTGAGGCTAAAAAAAAGGTACAAATTCTTGTAAAAATGGGTGAAATGTTTTTCCACCTTGAAAAGTATGTTTTTAAATTTTATTTCACAATATTACTCTAACTCGTCAGGATTAATATGCCACTTGTCTTTTTGAGAAACAAAAAACCAGCTTATTTTAAAAGATTTTTTAGAGTGAAAAATATTATGAGAAGGTTTTTTTTGTAACTTCATTACATGTGAACATTTACAGAGTTGAGAAACAGGAAATGAGAATAATTTTGCTCTCTATTATCTTCCGTTCACCTTGGCCACTATATTAGGAAATGTGGTTTAATGGCACATTTATATAAAGACAACAATATCTTTCTAGCTTACTGTATAGTACATTTCTACAATACATTCTTTAAATCATCAATAAAATATACCTTCTTTAGCTATCTATTTAGTATCCCTATCAGCAGTTGGAAAAACTGCATATCAAATTACCCACGGCCAAGATTTCATTTCTGCTTTAAAGGATGGTTAACATTAAAATATTTAGACATATAAAATCCTGAATTAAAAAATTATGAGCAGTGAAAATAGGTCACATATGTAGGAGTTTTATTAAAGAGTTTTAAATGCTGATTTAGAAGCCTATCCCCTCCTTAGCCATAAAACCTCATGGAAGACTGGCATGTCAGAAGATGTACTGTAAGGTACCCAAACAGTTTATCCTCTTCTACCACCTCAGCTGACACACCAAATACTCTGCCTTCAAGCATGCTGCTACCTTATAGGTACTGAAAGTTCACCCAATAAACTCATGCCTTGCCAGCTGCAGCTGTTTTCCACTAAAATAATTATTGTCCCAAGCCCTCCCCTACCCCTCGGCTCTCCAGCTGAAAATTCCTGTTTATAGAGCTCTGTTGATGGAAAAATGAACCCACCTTAGTCGAAACAGACTGGGTTTATTCACCTATTTTAAACACTATATATTTGCTATTCCAGCTCATCAGCTAGCTAAAAAAAATATTTTTAGCAGCAAGTCATCTAGAAGACTAATTATATTCTTTTAACAAGCCACCATCCAGCACAAGTCCACTTCCAGCATTTCTCTAGCACTTACAGTTGGCACCAACTATTCTGCTTCCTGAAATGAAATCAGAACACGAAAATTTTCTAGCTGAATGGCCAGACCATTTAAAGGTGTGCTATTAATAAGATAAAATAAACTGCAGGACTCCAGAAACCAGGTTAAAAACTCAGTGAGTAGCCAGGAAATGACATAAGATGAGATCAAGTGTTTTCCACTTAATGAAGTAGAGTATCTTCTGCTACTAAAGCACCTTTCAAATAACCCAAATAGCTTCTATGATAGGAAGATAGATCTGCAACAGTAAATGAACAGAAAAAAAGAGTAGTTAAAAGCATTTAAAGGCAAATTGTTTCTTTGCCTTTGGATTCCCAGAACAACGATACATGAACTGTTAACATACAGGTTTCCACATGCTGCCAAATTAAGGATAAACCCCCAATCAGATTAAGTGAAAGAGGGAAATGCCTACCTTTTCTTCCTGTAAAAGTGCAGGTCTCTTATATAAACATATAATTTTAAAGCAAACTTTAACAATCGCATTTTCTTTGTTCAAAACTCAGAGATAAATAGAGTATGCATAAACCTATGGGCATAGCTGGTAAGCCATCCATATGTCTGTGTGAGTGGTGCAGGCAGCACCAAGGGCTGTGACTGGAGGGATCCTGACAACTGCTGCATCTGCAGCTGTTCTTTTGCCACGTAAGGCTGACTGCAGAAACACCAGAAGATTCCTGTGCAACTCCTGATGACAGCAACCAAACAAGATGTTTGGAACACAACCTGCTTTCTCTACCCTTGGACACATCTAGCCACAGTTCAACTTGTCTCCTGCTAGATGAAGCATGAACCCCAGAAGACAGAGCTCCAATGTTCTGCTCCTTCCACTGGGCAGCATCACTCACCAAAGCCTGAGAGCCTGGAAAGCTCCACAAGAGCTTTCAGCTGCTGCTAGTTTCCATTTTAGAAACACACATTAGGCTGTCCTGCTGGGTAAACACATTCACCTGTTTCTTCAGCTTTCTTTGTAAAATGCCCCTTTAACTGTGCAGGGTCACAGCTGCCAAAAACTTAAGAAGATTAAAAGGGAGAAAAAGAGACATTCTGTTTACAACTAAAAAAATAAAAAGTTTAAGTAAACAAAAGAAACAGTTGTTTTTGCCATTTGCAAAGATTATTCTGCCTCGAGTATCTGGATTAAACACACTGAAGACCTGCATTTTCCAAAACACAGAGAATCTACCAAGCCTACTGATGGTATTTAAGTTTATGGCCCCTTGATATCTTTTGCAAATAATTTTAGTATAGGAGCATTTTCAGAGACACACAAAAATCCACTATTCAATGAGGTCAAAAATTTAATGTAAACTCCTAAGAAAAAACAAACAAAAAAAACAACAAACCCAAAAGACAGGATCACTTCACATACACAGAACTCTGCCTAGCTGGGTTAATTACAGAACAAAGCTGTGCCCCAGTTCATGCCCAGAAAGTTACAGAACTAAAGGGTAAAGTTTAAATTAATCAAAGCCTTGCTACATATTATCTTTGTATTCATCAGATGCACAATGCACCAGTGAAACATTACAAAATCCTTTCAAATGTCAGCACTCATGGAAAGCATTATGTGCAGGATGCTTCCAGAATCTTCTAGTGCTGAAAAGCAACAGTAATTTTCTCTTGCACTACCCCTATAAAACGCTCAGTTCCAGAGAGATCCATTTAAACCAGAAAATACATTTGTGAATCACCATTGTACAACAGTTTTTTCAGCAATGAGCTGGGGTTGTTCAATCTGGAGAAGTTTAAAGGAGAACTTTATAGTGGTCTTCCAGTACCTGAAAGGGCTACAGGAAAGCTGGGGAGGGACATTTTACAACAGGCATGGGGTGGTAGGATGAAGGGTAATGGCTTTAAACTGGAAAAGGGGAGCTTTAGATGAGATATTAGGAAGAAATTCTTTCTTGTGAAGGTGGTGAGACACTGGCACAGCTTGCCCAGGGGAAACTGTGGGCACACTGGAAGTGTTCAAGGCCAGGCTGGATGGAGCCTTGAGCAACCTGGTTTAGTGGGAGGTGTCCCTGCCCATGGAGGGGGGTTGGAACTACATGATCTTAAAGTTCCCTTCCAACTCAATCAAACTGTTCTATGATTAGGAGACAGCATAAACACATGACCATAAAGAGACAATGTAACAAGTTATTTATGAGAGTGGGAGATTATCACCAACACATGAACTTTGGCATTGTAATCTTTTCTTTCCATCAGCACACTCAGAAAGAAGTGCTAATGAAAAATTCAGAATGGATTTGGGTTTCTTCACTGTATTAATGTTATTGCTCAGAATACCCTGAGTATGTTTGGCACATCCCCCAAAAAAGGTCCAGTCAGTGCCTCAAACTTATAAAATATAGCTTAGAGCAATTTCATAAACATCAGTTGGAGCAGAGGAGCAAAAGCACAAGACACACCAAGCTGCCAAGACACCATTGTCTATTAACAACTCTCATTTCAGGCAAATCAGTGTAATGCGATAAACTATCAGCAAGATTTTTACAGACTAAAATTGCTACTACTGAGACAAGCAAATAGTACTTCAAATGCCATGCATGGTTCACAGTGAAACCTTTTCCCCCTCATTTTATTCTCAAATTCCTGCAGAAATACCTACATGACCAAATAAAAACTTTCTAGCTACACAAATCTATTTTCTATTATCTTGCGTCTTAGCCCTTGGAATACTGAAATGTCAGATTTTCAGCTTTTATTAGAAATTATTTTAGCTCTCCACCAAAGGAGAATGTGACAGAATGACCCAAGAATACACAGCAGTCCAATAAGAAATTTTACAAGGATTCCTCATTTAACAGAATTACTTTCATTGCTTGAGCAAGAAACTACAGATAGAAGATTAATCATTTTGCCATGTGGTGGTGTAAATTCTACTTTATGTGGCATCAAAAAAATCAAAGAGAGTGAGACAATTGCACACAGGGACAGTGTCCTCAAACTTCTTGGAAGTGATACTTAGAAAAACTGCAGTGGTGGGACCCAACACTGCATTGCCAATGTAGGGTAAAGTTTGGGGCCTGGACAGAAATGTCATTTGCTGCTGGCCAGCTCTGGTGCCTTTGGGGTCCCTTCTCTTGTGGCACTGTGGTGGCAGCTCAGAGAATTTGGCAAGCACAGAACCACTAGAAGATACTCCATGAACTTGGGGTTTTGGGTGCTGCTGGGAATACCTGCAATCCTCTAGTCTAGGCATGAGATTTCAGTCAAAATAAATAAAAGCAGTATATGGAATAGAAATGCCCTCTGCCTCATGCTTGCTGGGTAGCTGCTGCTTGCTGCACTGTAAGTTCTGTGTTCCTGTAAAGAGATGGAAAACCAGGGGGGTCTGGAATATTGGGAACAATGAGCCAAACCCCTCTTCAGTTTACACTGATAAGAGGAAAAGGACACAATAAGGTATGTTTAAGCCCCACTCCTTTGCTATAATATAAACTATCCTAAAAAAACCAAGAAGGCTATTCTGAAAAAAACCCAGGCTAACACCCTAATTTCTGACTGCAGAGATATTATCCTTTTAAATCAACAGTCAGCAAAAGGCTATTACTTCTTCCTGTCCTTGTGTTCCTAGTCCTTTCCTTTTCCATTGTAATTCTGCCACCAGATGGAGGGCACATCATGAGGCACTTATAAGTGGAAGAAAAAAGAAAGCCACAACCCCCACTACAGATTTCAGCTCATTCCAAACAAATTATTGTGGTTTAAAGTTACTGTCTGCATTTAAACTGAAGGCAGTATTTGGTACAGCAGTGTTAGGAAACAGTGAGTGGTCCCTCACATACTGTTACTGGTGAGAGAGACACATAGTAATGGTTTTAAGAGGAATTAAGTAATTCATCTGAAACTGTGCTGAGAATATAACAGTAATTTATGTAGTTACCAGTTATATTCCTTAGATTATAAAATGATATCCAGCTGATACGAGACTTATTCTTTTAAGCAGAATTTTCTTCTAGAAACAGAGTAACCCAAAGAGAGTATAGTTTAATTTTAAGTATTGTATATGTTGTCAATAAATATGAATATATTGTAGAAAAAATGGGAAATAATTTAACTCTTCAAGCATCTGCTAGTGTGACTCTGCTAACTTAAGACAGAATCAAACAATTTTGAGGAAAGAAGAAATCACATCAACTTAAGCAGGAATTCTCAAGATCAGCAGGACAAATGATTGAACAAACACCTGTTTAGGTCTGGAAAACTCCTGTCTGTTCTTGTTCCTGCAGCCCTTCAGCACTGATTATGGATATTTTCTTCTTCCATTGCTTCTGACAGATTAAGCAATTCCAGAGCTGTCCATAATTAATTTTGGCATGAAGTTAACTACCCTTGCACAATCTGAAAGACAAATGAAATGTCACAGAGAGGCACCCCCGAGTAATTTGTTTCTTGCCTTATCTACTAGAAGCAGGTATAATTTTTTTAAAGGACAGCACAAGATGGTGGCTCATCACTCCTCAATAAATGTAAACATAAGAGAAATGCATTAAGTACTAAGTAAAGGGTAGAAAGAAAAATAGAAATTGATTAGTTACACAAAACAACTTGACCCACCACCCAAATCCCAAACAGGCCTTAGGAAAGCATCAAATACATCTGAGGCATTCAGTAGGTTCAGGATCTGCAAGAAAGCAGCCAAGGAAATCCTCCTTATCACAGAGCAGGAGATGAACAGCCTCCTGGGACCTGCGAGGTATCTTCATCCATGCCATAAATTCAAAAAGGTACCTGGAGTGGAGCTGTCACATATATCAATGTCCCATGTATCTCCACCTCAGAGCTCAAACTATCAAACTGGCTCCAGGGCTGGTGTTAAGAGTCTGAAGCAAGTCAGGGTCAGATAAATTTTTGATTAGGACAACAGTTTTGTTTCACTACCATCATGATATGATGGTGCCTGATAAAGATATGACCAAAATACCTTCTGATTGAATGTCCCTTGACTCTGCAGAGACCCTAAACTCAAGGTTAAGCAACAAGAGCCCCTTATCCCCTTTCCCCAGAAAGCAAGGTGGCAGGACAAACAAAAAGCCACCAAAGGGGACAAAGCCACACAGACAGAGGCCAGTCTCTCCCAAGATGTCACTGCAGGATTACCAGACATACACTTCACTGTGTTAGGTGGGATGTTATTTATTAACACTAAAAGCACAAACTTGTAATCCCCAAGCCTGTCTTTCTTGTTTACCTCACCTCTCCCCTATCATCTTATATCCTGCTATTCTCTCTCTTTTCTCAACTCAAGATTACTTTTGGTTGCCTTATCAGTCTCCTCCAGACTGATAGTTCCAAAGGCAGATCTATCCTCGATGTGTGTGTCTGACAGCTTTGGCCTCACTGTTTATGACACCCATGCTGACAGCACATCACAACCACAGATACAGACAACTGCATCCAAATGTTCCTAAGGACTCTGAATCCAGGGAAAGTTTTCCTATTTTTATTCCAAGACTTCCACTGTGACCTTTCCACTGGATATCAGTTATCAATCTGGCAAATCTTACCCGGTCAGAAAACACTACCAAGTCAGTGCAGAACAAAGAGGTGGGTAAAATTCTTCATTTCAGTCAATAACTGAAATGCAAATATCAAATGAGTGTTGGTATAAAGGCTCATGCTTCTTTTTCCATCTCCAAAACATAAATTCTGAAAATTTCAATCAGCTTTTCTCCAAGCAGAAAAATGAGAGAACACAAGTTATTGCCCCTCACCCCCAAAATCACTTGAAAATCAGGGTCAATCATATCAAAGCTCTTACACATACTGTCCTTATTCTTGGACTCAGAGAAATGAGTCTTCCTATCTGACACTGGCAAAATTCAGACTACAACTTCAAAGCCCAAGTTATTGAGGAGGAGCTAAACAACCAATACCTGTGCTTATTTTAACTGCTGCAAGTTCCAGCACTCCTCCATCCAAATTCTGCCCCTACTTCAAATATAACAAGCAGTGATTTCTGTTCAGTATCACCTGAACACAAATTATCTCAGGAAGAAAGAAAAAAACCCAAAACAAAACTACATTTATTTCACAAAGTTTACAAAAAATGTTAATAATTACTCCAAGGAAACCAAAGACTGGTCCAAGAATTTAGGATACCAGTATATCATCAAAAAGTAACAAATAGCCAAAAAAATCTTGGTTGTCTTAAATCAGTGCAAAACTAATTTGATTGCCCATGAAGTTCACTCAAACAGAAATCAATCAACCAAAAAGCACGGGAGAAAAAAATAAACTAATAAAAAAAATCTGGTGACTAAAATTTCTTACAGCAAAACCCAAGAAACTTTATCCAGATAAACAATTTCAGAAAAAAACGTATAGAGGCTGTAATCTTCTTGGGCTGCCAGTCTGATTATGTTCAGTATCACCAACTAGATATTGAAAGCCAAAGTCAAAATAAAACTTTTAAAAAGTGGGCTGCAAACAAACAATTTATTAAAGCTCATACCAGAAGAAAATAATAATCTTACATATAGACAAAATGAGTTTATGATTGAAATTGGAAGAGCACATAAACCAACCTACCCAGGTTTTACTAACACCATGTTAACTTCAAATTTCCCTATTACAATAAAAACATATAAACTGATTATTATGTATGTGTTTTGCTGGTAATTTTCCAAGTTATTCACCTAAACACGAGCTGATTCATTAAGTGGGCTTTGGATTGATTTGTTTTTTAATTAGTAATTTCAATATTATTAAAGGTAAGGAAAAGAAAAGTTTTATGGTTTTAAACTTATTGATCACCAAAGGCAGTTTAGTAATTACATTATCAGCTCAAAAATCAAATCAAATCTCTCTCTGAAATCCATAAAAATCTAATGCTTATTGATAAAAATAAATACGCTGAAGTAGTTTAAGTTCAAAATTATTTATAAAGGTTGTTTCTACCAAAACAAGCAGTCTTTTGGAAATGTGTACAAGCAAATGCTTGTACCATCACATTCTCTCTAAAAACAAATGCTATTGTACATCAAAAAATATTTTTTTAATTAAAAGTTTTTTGCCTGGCGCCATGTGGTGTCAATGTACATATTTTTGTTAATCCATTTACAGACAGAATTCCCAGGACCTCTGCCAGTGATCTCCCTTGCAAGCACGAACTCAGAAGCACACAACACTCCACAGTGATCCACTGCATGAGCAGAATATGCAATAAATAACCTCTCATCTTCTTTTTCAAGTAATCTATTTGAATTTCAGCTATAGCCGTATTTTATGAGAATATGAAGACATATTTGCAATCTTTTTAAAATCAGCAGTAACAAACTAATCACTACGAATTTAAAGGGAGAAGCTACTTATTAAAGAAATAGCATAGGAAATTTTGGTTTATTAAATAATGCTCTTTATTAAATTATGATCCTACATGATCTGTTATTCAAGATTCATTTGCAAAAGTGGAGGGAAATGGCTACACTAGTATCATTAATAAAACCTGAAATAACTAAGCTCCAGAAGGAAATACTTGTGGGAGCTATCTAGATTGGACCTTTAAAGAAACTTGTCACTGACATGAGGGTGTTCCAGAAGGAACTTGCTGCTTTCTCTGCTGCAACTCCTGGAACTGAGAGTGTCTGCAGGCAGCCCAACAGGAACAGCCCTGCACAGGGATGTAACACCTCATTTGCACCTGTTTTCTTCAGAGCTATCAGTATCTTATTGGCTAAGCACCTCAGAGTCTGCCTGGTTTACTCTGCAGTGTAAATACATCTTATTTTAGAATGACATTAAATTAATTTCTAAGTGTCACTGCAGGCACAGCTCAACTTTTACTGCTTCCATCAACAGCTTGGCTTTGTCCCCACTAGATTTGACAAAAAAGGGTAAGTGAAAAAAAGTATTGGATTATACAAATGGCAAAACTTCCTAATGAGAGGAAGCCAAAAGTTCTCCCTGAAGGCAGCATCTCCAAGGCTTCCCACAACATGGTTACAAATGGCACAAGGGCCACTTCAAGGTGCTGCCTACCCAAGAGACATCACATCTGTCACTACAAGAGGCTGCATGCTTATCCTCTCCACCCAATGAAACTCAGAGTTATCACAGAAATTATGGATAAAAGATTTTTTTCTTTTTAATAAAAATATTGTGAAGACCAGCCCTGCAACATTTAGGAAGGAACAATGCATTTAGATGGTTAATGAAAATATTTATTTGCCTTATAGAAGATAAAATTTTTGCAGAAGAGTCAGAAACACTTAAGTTTGAGGCATAATACAACCATTAACTGAGACTTAATTACTGACTGTGAATTCTTACAGTATGCTCTGATGCATTTGGCATTGGCATAGAGCAGGAACAGTAAACTAATTCAATTACATGCCAGATCTGTGAAATTTATTGATCTTCAGAAGAGGGGATAACTTGCACAGCTTTAGCTGTGAAAGTTAAGGGGATGCTAAAAACATCTACTGTTTATCTTCTTGGTTTATGTTCCTGTTGGTTTTGATTGTTATAGGTAGCTAATCTGGAGTCCACATCTTTGAGTTCTTCTACTGGGCAAAGTAAAGAAATACATGTTTCAAATTTTATTGCTTTTTTCTTTTTTTCTTATTTGAAAAAGAGTATTTCAAAAGTATTTGCTACTGTGTCCTATCTTAAGTTTTAAGACAGAACCTTAAAGCCAATCTTTGATACCAGAACATTCTTTAAGTGATAAAAAAATTTAAAATGGCCTCAGAAGACCTTGCTTTGCTCTCTCACTCTCAGAACACACCTTCCACAATTGAGTTAGAAATTCCTAGCATAATAAGTAGTATTATTATGTTTTTTTCAGACAGAATACCAAGGTTCATGCTCACTGGGTTGAATTTACCATGTTACCCAATATATTGCTGCTCTTGAAAATGTAAGTTTGCATTTTCTCAAATGGAATATTTCATACCCTCTGTATAAGAGTGGAGTGTTACGAACATGTAAGTAGGCAAAAACACTGTCCACATTTGCAAAACAAATTTTCTTTTCAAATCCTTTATTTTTTTTCAAAGAACAACACTGCAATCAAGATGTCTGCTCTTCTTAGTGCTGACAATAGGGGTTTCTTTCTTACTTGAAACAGCAGCATTATAGTCCATCTTTATAGATTTATAAGGATGTTGATTCCACTTTAATGAGCATCAAAGAGCATCTGGCAATTATACCCCTGAGGGAGGCTAACTGATAAATTAGCAGACACACTGCAGCAAGGCCAGCAAAATCTAGTCTTTAAAACCAGCTCCCAAATACTCTCTGGCATACATGATAAAGTTTACAAAGAAGCAACTCCTACTTAATTTTGGAAAATGTTAGTAAGATACCAAGTGCTATCCCAGAACAAAACTCTTGCCCAGTTCTGGTTCTTTTCTAAATCAGATCCTCCCAGTTGCACAGCTCCTCATATGGATATGTAGATATCCAGCAGTTAAGTCAGGATCACAAGTAATGCTAAAATAAACTCAAATGAGGTCTCAAATTCATAAAACATACCTGACTACAAGGAAGAGGCCAAGATCAAACCAACCCAACAAGCAAAAAAGAATGGTCTCACACACTGACAGCTTCATATCCATATATTCAGTGGTCTGTTCAGGGAAACAGGAATTACAGCCAAGAGCTGCCCCACAGAATGAGTCTGAGCAAGTCACTAGAGAGGTGGTTTGATTGCTCCATTCTGATGCTTTCGCCACCATACAAAGAATTTCTCAAACATGAAGTCAGAAATTAAGGCCAGTTTTAAGAAGAAAGGAATTTAATACCTGAATCATGTGGTTACAAGCAAGTTTACACTGGCATCAAATGGACCTGTAATTCTCAGGACCACATTAGGAACAATGTTTTGAGATCATCCACTTCTAAAGTATTAATTTATCTGCTGCTTTTGCAATATGAACATGCAATTATTTCAGGTACATCTAAAGGACTGTAATAATTTAAAGTAAGGTAGAATAGGAATTCTTTAATTAATATGAATGTGGAAGCTGTTGATTTTTTTTTTAATGGATTGGAGTAAGAAAGGGGCCACCATCTTTCCAGGAGAAAACACAGACCAAGAATGTCAGGAATGCACTGGGACAAGAAAATTGTCCCAGGAGTGTGCTGACATTTCAGCTAGGAAGATGGCATGAGAATTCACCTGGGTACACACAGTTAAACAGTCAATTGAAAAACATTCCTTAGATGATGTAAAATGACCCAAGTTTTCGTTCAGGGGTTAACTGATGTAGTTGTGTCAAGACAACACAGAAGCATCTGAAACTAAAAATTGACCCAGAGCACTGTGTAAGTACAGTTCAAAGGCAAGGTGCTCAACAAATAAAAGAGGAAGATAAAACTAAACAGACCTTTTCATCCAGCAGCAGTAAAACTAGAGGGCAGAAAATGATCTTAAATCGCTTAAGCTCGTTGCATCAACAAACCACACCACAAGTCACAAAAATATGTGTCTCATGGTAACCATTCCTATGCAACATATCACAAAATAATAAAGTGTGTGCATCAAAGTCGAGTGGAAGCCACATAATGACTCACCCTGGGAAACCTGGGTACTGGTGGTGTGTGAAGGAAGAAATGATTATGTGAGGAATGCAAAGCCACTTGAAACTAAATGCACAGGCTCCAGAGTGGAAAAGCAAGAAACCACAGAGGTCTTAGAATGCTGGTTAGTTAGTAAAGCAGGTAAAAAGCCATCTTAACTTAATAAAGGTACCACCCCAGCAGATGAAGGGCATTCTGTTAAGTGTAGTGATTGTAGAGCCAAAACCTCACTGTGTTCATCAGGCAGTAAGTAGAGCCTAAAGTATAAATGCAAATTGAAGACAATAGCAAGTATCGAGGTCTGGACAGCATAACAAGGCTATTTTAGGAAAACCTGTTGAAGACCTGTTTGGGATTTCACTTAACTCTTGGCCATCTAAGCACTTGTGGAGCTGCACAGATAGGAAAGTTGATGAGTCTGAAAAATACTACCACACGTAATTAATTAACTTTAGCTAAAGGATTCAGGAATTCAAATAAAGAACACTCATTTTTAGCAATATATGAATAAAGTTGATGTTTAAACAAAACAACAACTTCTCAGGCTGAATTTCAGATTTAGACTGTCCAGAATAAGACATGGGGAAAATTTTATGGTACTTATGCTACCTTGGAACTCTTACTCATATCTGGTCCTAATAACTCAAATTCCCTACACATTTATCATATGCAGGTGTAAGACAAAAAACAAACAAACAAACAAAAAGAAGTCCTAGATACAAGACTTTGCTACTACTACCTGCAGTTTGTTCTTAGACACGTTAGAAGCTTTCATTGTCTAAGAAATTTATAAATGTTTTTACTGCAATCATAAGCTCTGAAAAAATGTTAAAACATTACAGTGCATCAGACTAGACTTGAGAAATTTCACAAGATGCTCATTTCCACTTGTGCAGATGTCTGAACATAGAATTATAAGAGGAAAACACAGTATTTACTATTGTAAATAGTAAAACTATAAACAAGTTTTTCAGTGTCAATGTAAGGTGGTTCTTATAGAAAGGGATGTTAATTCCTGACATCAAGTTGGCCAACTGAATTAACATTTCCAGACTTATTGCATTCAGAGTTAAAATCTCTTTCTTAGTACAAATATTTGTTTTGCAATATGTCTCTAAATACATAAATTCCCAACATCACAGCTGTCTCTTTCCTTCCAATAATCCTGTGCCTGAGAGTAATTCAGGGAGTTCAAAACACAGACAAAAAAACCCCCAAACCAAACCAAAACTCTAACACCTGAGAGAAAGAGAGCTAAGGTACTTCATTTCCACAAGTACAAAATCCAGCAGGCTTATTTATGAGAGGCTCTGGGGCACAGCATGAAGCATATTGTAACAGCAGTGGAACTGGTACTCTGAAGAAACAAAAGATTTTGCATCTACAGTCTTGCTCTTCTTTAACCTTCAAGCTGCTTAAAAAAGAAGAAGAAGAAGAAGAAGAAGAAAAATTAATCTGCATATTACAGGGCATCAAAATAGCACACCTCCAAAGCTGAGAAAACATATGCCGTCAGCAAAGAACAAAATGATCTCTTTGATTCTAATACCTGTGATAGTAGCATGATAATAACTATGTGTGACAACTTCTCCCTACTCTCAAAATAATTATGGCTCTCTAGAATTCAACATCTGCGTTACCAGATGTTACTGTCAACCACGTAAGCAAAAGCACTGCAGAAACCTGGCCAGCCTCCAGAGTTTTTGTCTCAGTACCTCAGCAGATGCAGGTGGTTTTCAGCAGTCCAATATTTGGAGCACCAAGCCGTGCAAATCCTCTTATGTAAACAAGAAAACAGCATCAGCAAATAATGCATCATATCCAAACCGGTCCTATGGAGTCTAAGAGTGACATTTCTACCAACCTGCTGAGAACTCTGATCAGTTTTAGCATGACTGACACAATAAGCAGTAGTGTCGTGTCATGTTTCTGAAAACCCACTCCCAGTTAAGTCGTTTTAACTTCAACACTCAGTTTTATACACAGACATAATATGTGCCAGATGGATGACACACGAGCTATTAAAAAACAGGCATGTGCAGCAGAATTTTAAAATATTATCTTAAAACCATAAATCACTCATTCTTAAGAAATAACTTGTAACTTAGCAGCAAACTCATTGCCTGACCAGGATGATTTGCATATAGTGCAGTTTTTATGGAAGAATTTTTCCTCCATCCATATCTTCCTGAACTGCTGCAATCCAAAATCAAATTATCTTCAACAGGGAAGTAATCCAAACTCCAGCTGAACTTTTAAAGTGAAAATAAACATATTTAAAACAGAATTAACTGTAGCCAAAGGCTTCCAATCTTTCAAAAACATCTCTGAAGAATTTCTGATGCAGAACCTTTCTGATGTCCCACTTCTTAACTATTAAACCAATAGATTTAATACAAAACCCACTAAGCACAATTTTCTACTAACTACTCCTTCACCATTTGATTTCTACAGCCAGCCAGAGATGAGCCTGCCCCATACTATTTGCCTCACTTTCCTTTGCTTCTCAGGTCAGTTTCTTTCCCAGGAACAACCATTTCCTAGGAGACTCGTAAGCATTTGGAAGGGCAACTCCAGCCACTGCAGCATCTCCCCAGTCCCAGCCCTGCTCTCCTGACATTTAAGAGGGAGAATACCTGGTTGAAAGGTCCAGCTCCTTTCTTTCCTGCTCAACATCACCCTGTGAATCCCCAGGGGTGTAAAAGCATTTTGGGAACCACTAGACTAAACACACAGGATGACATTGCTATGAATACAGAAGGGTATTTCTCAACAGTTGCCCCAAAGCATTATACATAATCTTTAAAAAAAAAAAATACTCAGAAATTGGTTATATGATCTTAAATGTGAACTCCAGGACCTGAAGTCAGGAAAATAAGCATGTACCAGGGCACAGGAAAGGGAATCAATAACAAAGCTCTAAATCTGCTTTCAAAGAGGACTGAGTAAATGCTATTTAGTTCTATATATAGACCACCTCAAAAGTAAATTAAGGAGTTTTAAAAATTAATATTATTTATCTTAGTACAACACTTTCTACTCCTCTCAGAACCAGAGCTCCATTTTCATGATTCTTGAAGACATAATTCATTTGAATTCATAATTTTTCCTTTCTACCAATAATAAGGAAAATATAGAATTTTTTCTTTTCTATCTATAGTTAGAATGTTCTTTCAACCTATAAATGCAACTTTAGTAATTTAAAACCCAGAAATGTCTGAATCCATATTTAATCAGCTTTCCTTATGTTCAAATCTAACGATACAACAAGATGAGAAAAATTTTCCATGATACTCAGGGAAAATAGAATTTAAAGTAAGATATTTGAATATTTGTTTAAAGAAGGGTCCAAAGAGAAAATTTACACTTTGTTGATTCCTAGTACTAATACTAGTGTTCATGTATCAATTCATGACTTTTTTTCATGACTGTTCTTTTGTTTTTAAAGGATAATTAAATAATCAGATAATTAATTAATCGGATGAAATCAAAATACTATTTGTAACAGAACAAGCATTTTGAAAGGAATGCAGAAGCCTTTCTTATCTTCAGCCAATTTTCATTTTCCCTAAATAATTAACCCTCCTCTGAAAATGCAAACTTATAACTGTACTGAGAATTATTTTGTGAACCTATTCCTTAAGCCAGGATGGTAAGATGTAGTAGGTCTGAAATTCTTCTGATAAACAGGGAAAAAGCAACTGAAAACTTTCCTACGTGGGCTTCAAGATAAAATATGATGGGGCTTTCCACCATCAAATAAAAAATAAAATCAGAATCTTACAATTAATTGTAAGCAAATATTCATTTTAATTTTCCATGTCTAGCAGAACACAATCTCTCTCAAAGTCACTGCTCAAGTCAAAATAATTTGATTTTACTATGTATTCTCAAATATTCCCAAGGCAGTTTAAATACTGACTCAAAAATATGCTAACAGAGATCAACTATTGCCCTCTCAGCTATAACAATAATGAACAAATACTGAATGCATTCTAACATTTTCATGCTTTGAAACATCAATGTTTCAAAGAAGAGTAAGAGCTTTTCTGGCAAATTTTAATAGCATTTGCACTTGAAAGAGAAGATACAACATTATTTGCAATACAAAAAGCATAATGATGCATCTTGTAGCTGGAGGTGAATCTAGAAAAAACCACCAATTTTCCATTATTATCAAGTCATCTATTTAAAGGATTAAAATCAGTACAATGACACACTTGTTGCCTCTGGAATAGTTGCCCTGTTGTTCTCATTAAGGTCATACATTTTCTTTGAAGTTACCTTTTTACTGGCTTTATGAGTCACTATTTGCATGCTGTTTCACAGAAAATCTGTCACAAGAAACCTGGAAATTATTTGTGTACAACTACAGAAAGTCTTACAACAATCATTGCCATCTTCTGTAAAATTACTTTCCTCTTATTCTAGAAAAAGTAACAACTTTTTCTTCAGAGTAATACATCTTGAATTCCAGGTGGAATACCACTATTTTCATCCCAAAGTCACTTTTCATGAGTGGCACAACAGCATGTAACAAACACTTAAGACTCATCTTTAGACAAATCTGTTTTCTGTCTCTTCTGAACTAAAAGTAACATATTATAATGCAGCCAGCAGCCAGTGTTTAGCATACAATAAATAACAGGTGTTTAAATGTCTTTATGCACCACATGATCCAATATATAACCTAATCTTAAAGTCAATTCTTTTTGGGTAGACTGGATTATTCAAAAACTGCATCTCAAATGCAAACATCCTCAGTTGTTTGGAGGGTAGCAATTTCTGAGTAAATGTGTAAAGAAATATATATTGCCATGCTAAAATATGCTGTAGAAATGTCAGCTGCCCTGATCCAAGATGAACCAAATGACCAGATCTTGAAGAGGGTCAGCTGTTTTCGAGAAAACCAAACACACATAAGCAAAGATGGCTCAGATGAAGTCCCTCTGAAGACAGATGACATTGGTGGCATCACAGCCTTTGCCAGGAGTGTGCCCACCTCATCCTGGTTGTGGGAAGGACTCAGGGATTTCCCTGCAGCTGTTTGGGAAAGTTAACTGAGGAAAGGCAGCCAAGCAGCAAGACATTTTAGATTCTGTACATGCAATCCGACAAGCCCTGCTAGAAAAATGTTGACAATCCCCCAAAACAATTGGCAAAATAGCCAGTTTTGAAGATGCCAGGGAGGCAGAGTGCCCAGCTGGGGCCTGCCATGAACAGAACTCCTGGGCTGTGCTCCAGAGCTCTGAACTGCAGCCAGGGCAGCAGCACGGACCTACAGACCGGCCCTTCTTCACTCTGAATTTACCAAATGCCTTTCTCTGCTCCTCACTGGGCCACCAGGACACCTGCAGAGGCCATCACACACCTGCTAGACAACACCAAGATCTCCTGTTGTGTCCCAGTGCCTCACCTGTGTCCGGGACATGGAGGAGGAAAGAGGCCGCGAGCTGTTGGAACACCTCCTGCCCACAGGAGCGACAATGGCTGCCGATGGTCATCCCTGCCCACCGGGCCACCACAGGGCTTCCTGGTGGGACCCCACAGCCTCCTTCAGCAAGACAAGGACAGCAGGATCGTCCATGACCTCCAGAGGCCACCACAGGGCTTCCTGGTGGGACCCCACAGCCTCCTTCAGCAAGACAAGGACACCACTAGGCTGGAGAGTCCATGAAGAGTTTCTCGCTTACCTGAGGCCTTAATTTGAAGGGATACTTTGATCTTTAACGTCAGTCTTAATTACGCTAAGTGAGGGGAAGGGATCTAATCCTACTGCCAGCATTTAATCCTGGGCATGACTCATCCTGATCCAATTAACTGTTTCCCAAACAGTGAGACCTTTTAACTTCAAGACATATGAACTCAGGAGAAAATGAGAGAGACAGAAAACAGATCTAAACCTCTGCAAGCCTTGCTTGTCCTTAGGGAGCTGCTGATGGCTGCTGCCACTGCAATCTGACACAAGCTCTGCAGCAGCAATGCTGGCAAGATTGTAAAAAAGAGAGTTAGATTAATCCAGCCAGGATGTGACGAAAGCATGTAAAACCAATTCCCAAATCCGTAAGACTAAAGAAGGATTTAATTTCTTTAGCTTTGTATTTCTAAAATCATACCAAATTATTCTTGTTTTAACTGTGACTGTTTTAGGGAAAAAAAAAAAAAAAAAAAATTTTGCTAGTGGAGAGCTGCAAATCCCAGATAAAGCCTGATGGCCTCACAGTGCTATAAAAGCTCCACGTGCCTTCCAGCAGCCCTGTGACAACACTCAGCTCTGCTTCAGTTCCTACAACCACCGAAGCCCAAGTCTTCTGTTCTATTTGAGTTTACTAATCAAAAGAAAATATTAGTATCAAACCCCCTCAGACATTCTGGCTAAAACAGCTCAATAATAAAGGAAAAGAAGTAGTAAACTCCAAACGCTTAGGAGGCGAATGTCAACATCCTCTATAAGGTGAAATTACCATCGCCTGTATTCAGAAGCCCATTTATGATCTGCAAAATCCCATCTCATCCAGCCATAGCTAACAAGAGGCAGAGGCTGTTACTGCAGGCTTGAATCTCTGAAGTGTGTTTTAAGAACAGATGTATTCTCTGCCAAAAGCCCATTTAAAAGCAGTGAGATATTTAGAAGAAGAGGGCCACACTGCCACCACGATGAATATAGTGGAAAATTTTCAATCTGTTTCTAAGATTACTTTTAATTTTACTTTTTTATTTACTTACTCGCAAATAAATTTTAATTTTATTTACTAACTTGTAAAAGGGGACATATGCTGGATTAACACAGACACTTTCATTTAAAAAAGTTTTTACAAGTGCTTCAGAACACATGGAAATCACCTCGTGCTCCTACAGCTGTTGTCTCCTGCTCTGGGTACTCAGAAGTATGGACATCAAAACCTATGGGATATACACTAACTCTCAGTTTATGGATGTCAATTTTAATTTTAAATTATGGTTAATTTTGTTGGTTTTAAAATGAAAATCCTATTTCAAAAACATCCCTATTCCTTTAAGGACTTCAAAAAAGGGGATCTATATTGTAGATTTATATACGAAAGCAGGAATTTTTTTCCTTTTTTTCTTGCACAAGAATTGCCAAAGAGAAAAACCAGCACTTTCTGAGAAACTCATTCCAAATCCAAAGCTATAGTTTTAAAACTTGCACAAGATCTTTTCTGTACATGCACAAGATTTAAATGACCTCTGCACACTACAATAAAATATTTGAAAAGACTGATGAAACACAAGGATTAGGAAAAAAAAAAATTAGAAAGAAACCACTAAATCATCTCACCTTGCTTTTCTAGGCCACAGACATATTTTGCCTTGTGTTGAACACCAGAATGACATTTTGGCCAAAGAATATCCACAACATGAAGTCAGAATTAAAGTTGTTCCATTCATCACTTTATCCATGATGTATACTTTTATTTTTAGATTAACTCTTGATCTTTCAGCCATTGGCTCTTGTATTTTTTTTTCCCACACCAGACTGAGAAGCCCAGATACCTATTTTCAGATGGAAATATTTATACACTGCAAAAATCATCACCTTTTATTTTACGTAACACTTATTTCCATATGAACACGATAAGGCCCTCAACCTGTATTTATTTCTCACCAAATGCCAAAGAAGTAACTTCAACAGGACTTGAGACACACCTTTCCTATGCAGAACTGTGTCCCTAATAATGCTCTGGGTATTTGTAACATGGTCATCACAGTATTTTGAGTTCAAAGGAACTAGAAATACGAGAAGTACTCTGGCCTTGGGATTAGAACAGCAGTCAGGTTTCAGCCATGATGTCCACAAAGAGAAATAAATGTTACTGAGGACTACAATATATGACAGTTTTGAGAAGTGTAAAAGACAGAACTTCACCTACTGTGCAAAATTAGATTTATGTATCCAGATAAGCACACAACTTCAGACATAAATGAACAGACAGCTATATAATATATACATTCCTGTCTACAGGAAGCAGTCTTACGAAAGTTATTTTTATAATTTATTTTTTTTTAAACCAAAACTTTTCCACGAGTACAAAAGTAGTGCCAATATGGATGTCTTATCAATTGTCTTATAATTTTATTTTTAGCACATAGGCTGAATGATTTGGAAACAAAATCACACACAGGGTCTGTGCCAGGCTTCCAAGGAACTCTGTAGATAAAGCTATTTTTTTTTTGTCACAGGGTTTGATTTTCTTTATTGCTTTCTAGAAATATCAGAGAAGAAAAACAAGTATGATAATATAGAAAAGAAAACATTTTTATTTTTTAAGTCACTATTTGTACCGCTAGCAACACAGTGGCAGGTTCTCTTTGCCTTGAACTAAGCATATCATGAATAATTCAGTTTCTTGCTTTGTTCCCTAAATAGTTGGAGGAATGGAAACTTTATTCATGAATATATGGCCTTTTTCTAAGCTTCTCTATTTACTTAATAATGCACATAACAGGGCCCATCACTGATGTTGGCATTTATTTTAAAAAAAATTTAAAAAAAACTTTCAATAACTATTAATAACAAATGGCCATGAAACAAAGCAACACGGAGCCACCATTTTTTTCCCCACACAAACAGGGCTCAGCCACCTATTTAAATAATTAAATGGTGTCAATCTGCTCTGCATCTGTGTTGGATCACAGAACTTTCGACAAGGAACAGATTCCAGAACTGCTGGGAACATATTCCTGCCTCAGCTACATTTATAACTGAACATATATGAGCACTCTGCTAAATCACAGCTGCCATGCTGGAACAGAAAACAATTTCCATCAAATGTGTAATGACGTTTTCATGGACTCCTTATCCATTTTTAACTATCAGTCCTCTCCCCACTGTCTCTCCTCTACATGTTTTTGAGAAGTCCTGGGATACTCCAGTCTACAGGCTCCATATTTTGCCACGTAAGCAGAAACACAATACCTTATTGCCCAGAGGACAACACAAGAATTGGACAGTTAAATCAAACTGGTATAGTTCTAAACTTGGGTCATTTGGTCAGTTTTTATAATATTGGAGGAATTCAGTCTTCAGCCATATCCAAACTTCCAAAGAAAAGACATCCCCCATTATTTCCTTTCTCAGATCTCTGAAAAGCAATCTACAAGATCTCTATGATATTCATACCAACTCTTCTCTGAAGAGCTTTTTTGAAATTTGCTAGAGAGAAGTCAATCTTTGATGGAGTCCTAACTCTCACAGCAAGAGCGACCTTAAGACTCACATAACCCACTTAATTAGCCTACTGCCTAATGAAGTTTGAGCACCCATTAAAAAGATGAAATGAACAAAACCTTCAAATGTTATCTGCTGACTAAAAGTGAAAGACCTGAGGGCTACTATATATACTGAGCTTTTATGAGTCTCTGTGAAACTATACAAAAGAGAGAAAAAAAAAAACACAACCCAAAACATCATAGCAAGCTCAAAAGATGAAAGTCATTAAATTTTATTCATTCTATAAAGTAACAAACTTTCATGAAAGATAAACAAAGACATTAAACTGGTTGAGGATCAGAGATTTTTGTTGGTAGGAACTGTCAACACACACACACAAAAAAATACCTCAACTAGGATTAAAAATCCAAGTTTTCAAAAAACACAATTTCCAAACCACTTTACTTCCAAGCTGTTCAAACACTTGGTTTTGATAGTGACATTTCAGTTCACTTTTCAATTTTTATGTTTTACCAAAATAAAAAACCAAACACAGAGAAGATTCCTACTTGCTGGAATGCTTCAACCTTTTCACCCTTGACTATATACTATATACTCATAAATTTAAGGAGAGCATGAGTCAGGATTTTAACTTGGACAGGAGCTAGATCATCAAGAAATCACACTTTTGTGAATTTGTGTCAATTCCATGTGTCCAGGGAAAACTCCAGCTCAGATGAAGGATGAGATTTCTCACATATTTAAACATTACCAGGCATTGAGACTGAGGGAAAAAACATCCTACCAACCTCTTGCATTATTAAACTTCTTGTCCATAAAGAGTACTCTAGAAGTTCAAAAAAGCCAAGCAACTTGGTCAATTTTGAAGTCTAATGCTGCTCCAGTATTACTGAGGAAAGCCACAACTTTTCAATTAATTTCATATTTGTTTCAGTACTACACTTTAGCAACTCCTCAGCTTTCAAAGAGAACTGAACTGAGAATAGAAGCTCCTTAATGCAAGACAACTGCAGAAGACTGGTCTTAAAATTGATTATTATTCAGACAGTATCAATTTCATTACCTCTGATCAATTCCTAGCAACGCTCCTTAGTAGCTTTCATTTAGGAATGCTGCATGAACAGTAACTTAACACCGCACAACAAATTGCACTCCTGGTAACAGCCTGACTTATTAGCAGGCTTCTAGTAAATAGCTGTCATAGGTGCTGACTGTAGGGAACTGGATGTCAAAGCACCACCAAAGAGGGCTGAGAAGACTCTTTCCCCTCGAGGCTTTGTTAATTTGATTTATGTGTACAGGCAGGAAACTAATTGCTAATTGTTGCAGTGCATTGCAGCACTCCGCTCAAACGCCGCATCTCGAGAGCATCGATAGACTTCAGTTTTACACACTGCTGAGCTGAGATGCATCCTAAATAGGAACCTGCGAGTGTTTGGCACTTCAGAACTTCTACAAGAGAACTCTTTGCAATGCCCTGTGCCACCCATCTCCTCGGAGAACACAGCCACTCTCCAAACACACTATCGCTGAGAAGCTGAGCGCCAAGAGAGTTCCCTCAGCAGGAGCAAACCCTTGGAGTTGTTCAGGCAATTAGTAGATAGTCTGCATGCCTGGCACCACTAATTAAATTGTTAAGGGGTTTTGTTCTGGAAGGTTTGTTTCTCAGTATCTTTGTAAGTACAACCCTGGGACTGCTAGCCAGAATTGCTGATTCTCCTTGTTTCTGTTCCAAGGACTGAACAGCGAAGGACAACTCTGATTTCTGTATCCTTTGGTATCTCCCCATTGGAAGTAATTGGCCCAAAATGAAAACTGGTTGTCATCTCAGCAGGCCATGTACCTTTTTTTTTTTTTTTCCTTCAGATTCTTTCTTTTAAATGAAATATGGTTTGGTCGTTACACCTATAAAACTGATGGATGGCAATGTAAATAAGTCTTTTGCCTCTAAAAGCTGCCTTTTAGCCAGCATTACTGTCTGAATCACTCAGAAATGTCAAGTATTACTTTTTCTCAGGTGAAGTCAAATACAGAGCCTGCCACTTAGCACTAAGTTTTTTAAAAGGCATGGCTTTTTAAAATCCATAAGTGTTTTACCATCTGTTCCAGTTTGTCATCCTGAAACAGAAATAATTCCCTGAAAACTCCACCTTTCCAAACAGCACCAATATCTAGAGGCAGAGAGAAGAATAAGTTGTCCTGGGGGCAGCAGATGTCCCAGCAAACAGGAAGGCTCAAGGTATCATCAGTCCCTTCCTGATCAGTCTGTTAGCCCAAGCAGGCAAGAAGGAGGTATGCTAGACATTTAAAAAGCAAATTACTCCCTCACCCACACTGACACAGCTCATTTCATTGTCTATTAGAAAAAGTAGTAGTTGTCACCATTCACAATTGCTGCTCTAATTGGGACTAAATTGCCCCACACTTTTCAGCAGTCGTGGTAAAGAGTTAGATAGCTAATGGCCATGGAAATTGGTTCTGTCTCTAAATCCTAACCACACTTCTGCTATGATAAGTTTAAGGCAATTTTGGCAAGGTAATGTCTAATTTAAAAAGTATTATGCATTCCAAAAATAAGTGATCTGAGGAAAATTCATTTAGCCTCTTTAGCCCATCAAAAACTAGTGTGCCTTTTTCTTTGAAAACACGAGGCACTTTACCAGCACATAGATGTTTTGTAAGAACACACTCCAATGGGGGAAGTTTTGATGTCAGGTCCCAATCCACTTAATGAAGAACATGACTGTGACCCTCAGTCCCCTGCATCTCAGCAGTACTGAGCTGTCCTCCACCTTCCCCCCTCAAATTCCCACCCCAACCCCATGAATGTTGCATTGAAACAGACCCTGAAAACAAAAGGCAGATTTATGGAATAAAAACAACAAAGCAGTAATAACTAAAATCTTCCAAAAATTCCTAATTATCTTCTCTGTGCATTTTGTTATTCTAAAAAAATACACATCTGGGAATGAGACACAGGAAGAGATTCAAAAGCACCATCCTCAGTTTTCACTTTGATAACATGTGATGTCCACCCTACAACACCACGCAAGTTCTCCTGCTTTGCGTGATTAAAGTTCTATTCTCTTAAATCTCAAAGGCAAAATAAAACATTTGTTTGTTTTACAAAGAGTTTCTGAATGGCTAAATTGGTCCAATTGTGATTTTCTTCCTATTTTCCCTAGCACAAAAGTGTATGCTGGTTTTGAGAAAGGAGCCATTCATGTGGGCTGTGACAGATAAGGAAATTTACCAAGGGACTCATTCATTGGATCTCATTCATTACTATATCACACTGGTGTACTGCTTAGAAAAATTATTTTAAGACAACAATGTGTATACTCCATTTGCAAAGGACATAGATACAATACAAAAATCAGACTTTACTGTTAATGATTTCCCAAATCAAGTATCTAAAAATCAATATATTTTTATGATTACCATTAAAAAAACAATCAACCAAGAAAAAAATTATTTTCTCAGTGAGCAACATCGTGGACTTGAAAAATGAAACATCCTTATGAGTTTAAGGAAACCATAAATGAAGACATTTCCTCAAAAAGGAAGAGGCATTTTATAAGCATATGCTGCAAACAAGTCTGACAGGAACAAGCTTACACTTCCTTGTCAAGCATTATATCAATATAATTCTTCCTTATTTCATTTAATGGAAGAGCTAAAAAAAAGAAAAAAAAGAAAAAAAGAAAAAAGAAAAAAGAAAAAAGGAAAAAAAGAAAAAAAGAAAAGAAAAAAAGAAAAAAAAGAAAAAAGAAAAAAAGGAAAAAGAAAAAAAGAAAAAAGAAAAAAAGAAAAAAGAAAAAGAGAAAAAGAGAAAAAAAGAAAAAGAGAAAAAGAGAAAAAAAGAAAAAAGAAAAAAAGAAGAAAAAAAAAAAAGAAAGCAGCAGCAAATTAAATAAAACCAAAGAAAACAATAAAATAGAGAAGCCTTTCTATTAAAACCTCTGACATACAGATATCACCTATTTCTTTTTGTTTAAGAATTATATTTGTATTCCCTATAACTGAGTATATGGAACCTAAATTTATCAAGTTGCTGTTCCACAGACAGCACTTGGATCATGCAGGGCATCTTTTTTCCACAACAGATACCTCCAATGTTCTCAGAGACATTCTTCACTGGGGAGGTAACAGGAGGATAAGTGGGAACCTTCACTTGTTTGACATTACTTTTATCTCCTTTCAAAAGGGGCTTTGTACTTATAAATACACATTGAAAATTATCATGTGAATGAAGAGAATCCCAAGTGATTACACAAAATGTGAGCATTAAATACATCCAGAGAGCTCACACAGCTCCTGATTGCCCAGGAAAATGCCAACATCCATTTCTAAAGATGCAGGTAAGATTTCAGATGCAGTCTAACTGTATTTCATAACTTCATTTTTTAATGGTAATACAAAAAAATACCTGAGGCTGATACAGAAGAGGGAATGGGATGAGTTCCCACTGAGATTTGGGTTTTTTTGTTTTACAATGCATCTTTCAGCCCTTGGCACAACAGAAAAAAGAATGTGTTTTTGTGCAAGGGGACATAAAGACAAACAATCAGACCATCAGGCAATTTTGCCAAGCAGTAGCCTGTAAGTTTAATTCAGTCCATTTATTCAGAACCAAAATTTTCTGAGAAGTTCTGGGCTCTCTTTGCTCGCCAGATCTGTGTTTTGCAGGATACACCTGATAAAGAGCTTTGAAGTTCCAAGGTTTTAACAGAACTTGATCATAACTGATCAGAGACAAGAAACACTTGGGTATGGAAGTTTCTCACTTTCAGAAAAAAACAGGTGAAAAAACCCTCCTTTTCTCACCCCATAGGCACTTTTTGTTTCTTAGGTCACAATGATGCAGGAGAGCTGCTGCTGCCTACTCTCCCAAAGCCCTTTGAAGGATTAAACTTAAGTTATGGATGGCACCAGACACCAGTGACAAATCAATCCTTGCCAGAGATGGATTTGTGAGATTTTGCAGGTGACATTGCCAGCTGGAAGAAGGAACAGATAAGCCTCCAAAGGACAGTTACTTACAACTAGATGATTATGAAGGGATTTGAACCTCCCTATTGTCTGAGGGAGGGGGAAATGATAGTGAAGAAAGCATTTGAGCAAGAATACAGAGAATGAAAAGCAGAGATTAAATGCAGGAGCTCCACTATAGATGGGATGAAGACCAAAGCAAAGACTCTTCTCTCTGTAGCCCCCCTGAAGTCTTAATCATAGAAAAATGTATCCAAGAGTACTGTGAACCTGATACCAATGGAGACAATATGGTTGGTGAAAGAAATTACAGAGTAAAGCAGAATAAAGCCACAAGAATTTTAAAAGCAATGTTAGAGAGAACTAACTAAAAAATGAAAAAATGTAACTGGAATTATCATCAACATCAACTGCCCCAAAATTACAACTCCCTAAAAAATTATGACAGCCCCAGATTTTCCAAACAATTTAGGATTGTTTCATTTTTATCTTAGTTTGGAGGAAACAAAATTGAAATAATTTCATCTGAAATAAAAATATCACCTTTTGTATTTCCCCTATTGAAATACACAGCACTATTAAACATGCAACACATTATATTCTCTTTAATAAAATTACACCAAATTGGATAGTAGTAAGTATTATAATCTTAGAGGTCTTTGACAAGGCTATATTTTTCCTACTTTTCATGCTTTCATTCCCGTGTTCTTCTAGATTTCATTAACAACATTTAACACAAACCTTAACTGGAATCACTCACAGAAGTCGAGCACACAAAACTCAAATGTTTACCACACTAGAATATAAAATACTAGCAATATTTATGATGACCACAATCTTGGCAGTTATTGAGAGCAAACTTGAAGTCAGTGATAATGCTTCCTCTAACCCCCAGACCATATTTATTTCTCTTGTCTTCTTTCTGAAGGTAGGGAAGAAAAACATCACCCAGGAGACAGAGGGGACACTATACAGCAAAAATGGCAATCCCATCTTTAATTTGGCAAAGGAAGGCCAGAAATATATTTAAAATGTATAAATACACTCATTATAAACACAAATCTGATAAAAATTCAATTATGTAATGACCACTGGACAGCTAATTTGCATCAAGGAGATGCACAACAGGATAGAGTCAGTTCTTGAGCTTTCCCCTTTTTAGACATTGAGAAGGAAAAGAACATCTGAATTTTCAATTGCACTGAAGTGATACTAGAAATCACAAACCTATTTTAAGCGGCAGCTTGGAAACCTCAGTTTGCATTGGAAGTTTGGCTCCTTTGCTTTTGAGAATTCCACAGTGCTCTTGACAAAATCGTTGGGTGTTTATTTTTGAAAGGCCACCTCTTGCAGACCCTAAGCATTTATTATAAACTTTAGAGACCTCCACAGCTAAACACATTCATTGCTTTTGAAAATAGGATTTTCCCTATTTTAATAACTGTACTTGGGAGCTACAGGCACATGTGAGAGGAAGCAGGATGGTGGGTGCAAAGCACAAATAACTACTCTCCAGCTATGCTCTCTTGACCCTCTCTAAAACAGCTCCAAGAACTCAACCTTGCCATGAAGTCTCAGCCTCACTGGCCCAGGAGACAGCCAGCCTACTTCCAGCCTATAAATTTCACAACCTTGGTCCATCTCTGTCGCCCTGGTAAGTCCTGCTGTGGATATAATTTTAAACAGTGCCTGAAGTATTCTGCATATTGGCATGTGCCTGGTCTCTTCTGGTTGTGAGATTTATGTCTTTTTTATATTCTCCCTAAAGGCTTGAGAGAGCCAAGTTACACCAGGCTTGAACTGAAACCTTTTCATCTGTCTTCCAAAGGAAAACTGAAGAGAAATCATATTCATGTCACAAACAGATATAATGCTACTGGATTCCTAACAGTTCAGTTATCTTTGCTGAATTACATCTGTTTTTACCAGTTCTGACTCTGCCAGCAGGATGGACCAGGTTTTTTTTTCTCTTATAAATATTATTCTGGGTACATTTAGTATTCATTTTCCTAAATGGTATTTCTACTGACTGAGTACTGTTAACAATATTTGCCCTAATTTTTCTTAGCATGTAAAACTCAATGTGCAGTGTAAGAAAAACTGCTCAGGTTTTGTGGCGACTCCTTTCTCCCTTTCAGGCAGCTCTGGCAACTTTTAGTCCTCTTGCAATCTCTGAAATACCAGGAGTAAGCTGATTTCTGCTTTTTATCGCCAACATCTTAATCACTTCCCTAGAGGAAGTGGGCAGAAGTGTTCAAAAAGGTTTACAAGGGAAAACTTTACTTAGGCTCTATCCTTGTTTGGGCAACTTGGCCAAAGCTAGAAATTACAGCCTTGCTAAACTGGACTGAATTTCTGTAGCATTTATGTTTCATGGGAAGTAAGGTGTGAAGCTGAAGGAAAAAAAACCAGCAATGTGACTTTTTTAACTTAATGATTTCTAGTATCTCTGTTGGGAAAAATGCTTGACATGGATCTAGCTGATGTAGATGGCCAGTACAAGACCCTTTGAAGAGCACCATACAGGTTGTCATCTGGAGCTTCCAATGGAGCAGGTGAACAGGAACACCTGCATCTCCCATTCCAGCAAAGTGTGCAGGCACACTGCTGTTATCCTACATGATTCTCATTCAACCTAATTCAGCCTGCACAAATTTTATTGGGTTTTAACCAATTACAATCCATACAATCCCTGGTGCATTTCCACACTCTCTTTAGAAGCCCAGAGGGTCCCACTCCTCAAAACTTCATCTGGCTGCAGTGTATTTCATCCCAATAGGAAGTTCCCACTCCAGACCTACAAGCACATTATGGTGATATTTCTTTGGGTGCTATGACTGGAACTGCTGTGTCTTTTAGACACGTTTCTTCTAAGTCCTTTATCATGACTGTTAGCAAAATTTCTTATCATTATTGCGTCTGATCTAAGTAGTAAGAAAATTAAATTAATGTCATTCTCAATAATACTTAGAAACTGCAAGTTAAGCAGCTGCCACTTATTCCAAGTAACTCAAAGTATATTATATTGAAAGAAGTTTTGTAATAACATATATTGATTTTGTCATTTTTGGGCTCTTTTTTTTCCCAGCCAACATATGTTGCATGGTGTGTATTTGTGGTGCTATGTATACACAGGTTTCATGGCAATAGGCCTGAATCTTGCCAAATAGATGTGAGGGAAAGCAACTTAACACAACATCTGATAATAGCACTCTTGGATCAAAACAGTGGGTTAAGAAAAAGCGTGTAGTAATACACTAAATAAATTGAGCATATGTTTTTATACAGAATTGATAGGTAGTTCAACTAATGCTTGACTACATTTGTTGAAAGAATGCAATTACATAGCAAAAATTACCAATGCAAACAATTATATTAATTAAAGGACAGCAACCAGGCAAACTCACATTCCAAAGTGGTCATATAATTCAGCTTACCTAAAATTTCTTACTGTTATCCTAACATCTGGCTGAAAGAGCCGACACTGTTCTTTAAGTGGGAAAAAAGCTGGTATGACAGATTTCATGTTGTTTTTTCCACAAAAACAAATCTCACCAACACCTGATTGCATTCAGAGAAAATCACATCAACGTACATACCTGTAAATCTGCTGAATATTTTCAGCTTTGATGTCCTTGAGAATTTCATGGTAGATATGAAGGTTATTTGGCTCTCGAGCTGTTGCTGGAGAAGGGCATTTCTTGCGTGCGTAATATCCTATGACAATTCCAAAAATAAATAAAACCAAAGCAGTGCAAAATACTTTCAGTATCCGAAAAGAATTGCTGCGGTGGCTCTTTGGTGCCTGTCTCGTATAGTGTGAGATGTATTCAGGGTCTTCCTGAAGCCGCTGGAATCTTCCCTTTGGAGAAGATGATGGCTGGATGGGCTCGAGATCAAGGTCAGGGCTCTGTGAGTTTCCCCGGTGATGCTGGACCGCACCATCCAGTCGGAAATGGTCAAAACCAGGCTCCTCCAGCTCTTTTTCCATGTCCCATTCCAGTTCCAGTGCTGTGGCTTGGAGGTCATCATTGTCAAGGTATGGAGAGTGCCCCTGTGCTCTCTGGTCTGCATTCACTTTGTGATAGGCCATCTTTTTATCTATCAAAACAAAATTTTAAAATTCCCTCAATGTTTGCTTCCTTATGTCTACATAAATCATTTAGTTATTCTTTGTAAATCTGGGAGAACCAAACAGCAAAATCTGGGTTCTCAGTATTTCACTCTCCCTGTTTCCATCATCCTGTCTTCTTTTGTAGGACCAGCAGTCCATGAACATCATCAGAGGGGAAAGAAGACATTTAAAAGGAATATATTATTATTATAAGAGTATGAATAAAAGGGATTTATAGGTGGCAGTGGTAAAAGACAAAAGTTATCCTATTATTTCGTCAGTCCCCAAGATAATATTAAAAAATTGAGTGAAGGCACAGAGCTTCCAAAACAATTATTTATTACCCAAAAGTAATTTCAAAGCTTAACAACTGTGTGTATCGATTTCGTTTCACACAAAATAATGCTATAAAAATAAAGTTGGAAAAGTAAAAACAATATCACTTGCCTAATCTGATTCTAAACACAAAGGAAATGATAAGTTGAAAAAGGAATTTCAGGGTGACACTGTACTTACACATCAATATAAGCCTTCCATTTAGATGGAACATTCTCTTATTTATAGCTATTTTAAATGCATAGTTCCTGAATGACTGATGAATTTACTTAGAAATTGTCCCAGCTGTTTTGCTCCACTTATTTTTCCCATTTTAATGAATCAAAAGCACTGTCAGGTAAGTATTTGGATCAAAATCACTTCTTTAATAGCAAGGCATATTGGTGGAACTTCTAGATATTTCTATAGCAGTGTGAGCCCTCTAATGGGAACTCTGACCTCCAGTGCAAACAATTCCAAGTCAATTTTCAATAAATCATTTTTAACAGACTGCAACAATCGGCTGCTGTTTTCCTTTGTACTTTGACAAGAACCATTCCATCATGTAACCACCGGAAATTTAAGGCTTTTTAAGTATCAGACTTGCTCATCGATTAGAGTAAAATTAAGACAAAGATATTAAACTTCTCACAGTGATGGATACTGGACTGACACCGACAACACTGTATTATCCCTTTGTTTTTACATTTTAAGGCACTTTATTTCTCTAAAACTTAGCACCACCCAACACTATTGAGGCCACATAATAGATGAACATACTTTAAACAGAATTTTGCTTTCTGAAGCTCTGAAGAGAGCAAATGGTTAGAAAACACTGATATAATGAAACAGATCATTGTCCACTGGAAGACTATCTTGCTTTACCTTGCTTTCCTGATACAGTCATACAAATATCCCTCACCCACAGCTTTCTGGCAGCCTCGGGACAGTCAAGACATTGTGGTAAGCACGTCAAGGGAGGTCCTGTCAACACTTTGCAAATCAACACTCTACATGCAGCCCAAATTCTTCTATATGCAGAATTGAGCGAGCGGAACTAAAACCTCTTAAATGACTGTAAAAATCTACATTATTTCTTTAAATAATGATAACAAATGTTAGCCTCTAAATACCAGTTGAGTAAACAAATGGCTTACTCCTGCAAGCATTCTAGCTGAACTTTACAGACTTCCTGTTGGCCCAGCCCTCAGGTTTGTGAAGGTTTCTTAATATTCTGTGAAAATTGAGCTAACTGATTTTCAAACTATTTATCTCCCTTTTCACTCTGTCCCCTTGTTTTGTTGGTGGGGGGATTAACTTGCAAACCATGAATGCCAGAGGTCACTACTAGATAAGAAGAACTGCCCAACAACCTCATTTTTCCAACTCTATTTCATACTTATTACTAGAAATAAATTTAAAGGCAAGGTTTTATCCTTTGAAAGCAAAACAAATCATTAATGTATTCCATAAATACATAACTCTGACTCTAGAATTAGTACAGTCATTTAAGAAAGTGTTTTTGCCAAAGAAATAAACATTTAACGGATTACTATAATATTACCTATAGGATAGGAATTGAGGCAGTTTTTTCCTATGCGGTTGCACGGCAAACATTAATCTTGCTGAGTTTTTAAATGGTGATCATTGCACACCCCTGATAGTTAAGTTTTCTCTGTATTTATGACATACTAAAAATGTATGGTTTTGTTCAATGGAGTGTACTAGTAAAGGCTATTTAAATCTAGACCTAAGCACGCAATAAAAATTCATATGAAATTTCTTTAAATGTTTTTTAATGGACATAAGTTGTAACCACATTCCACATCTTAGTAACTTGGCAACTCAATTTTCATACAAATCACCAAAACCACTTAGCTACAAAAAAACCCCCAAACAACTAAATGAGCTAAAATAAAAATCAATATTCAATTCACTTTTGCATTTGAGAACAGTCTTTGGCGTATGGGATCTTATTAGAAACGCATGTGCTCTAGTTAAAGAATGCAAAGAATGCAGGAGTAACTCCACTAAGCATCTTCACTTTTTCTACTACTATTGCCAAAGTGGTTATTGGGTTGTCGGGACACAGCACAACTTACCCCAAGGTATCTGAGGTGTATTTAACAATAAGTGACCTCCTGCTTCTCAAGCACAAGTCATTTGTGTCGTGTAATCTAGATGAACTGGATCATTAAAGAAGTAGGCATGATTAAAATATCATCTCCAAATGCAATTTTCAGTAGGTTAGGATAAAGAAAACACTCCACTGAGAATAATAGACAACAGAAACATGGATCAACTATCAAGTCAACTACAAAGCAGTAGTTCAGTCTTCTCTATTACAAAGACCATAAAGTGAACGTATTTTTGAAAGACAATTTAGAAAGCTTCAGGAGACAGAAAATCCATCCCATCTGCCAGCAAGCTATTTCAGCATTTAATTGCTGTTAGATACATGTTTTACTATAAAGATAAAGGAATAACCACAAAAGGGCAGAAGTCTGAATATGCAGTAAGTGAGCTTAAAAGCCATTCCATAGGCAGAAAAGGGGATCATAAACCCTGGCATACTGGACAGAACCAAGCTGAAAAACAATAAACTTGATGAGCATTTCTATACTTCCACTTACTTGTGGGGAGAATGTTTATAGACGTATCAAATCAATGCTAAATAGTCTTTCAATTAGCTGTACACAAGAAATCAGGAGAGTCAGCTTTATCATTATTGATGTAATGAGCCCATTTCAAAACTATCAGCCTGTTCTTTGATCTTAAAAATATTTACATCCTGTCTGTTAGGTGCATCTTGTTATGAAACAACCAGAAACTTTTTTTTCGTGGCAGCTTTCCTGCTTGAACCCCTTATCAATGGAGCCTCTGCAAACTGTATAATAAAGGCTGTGTGAAAGGTGTTGCATCTGTATAATAATAACAGCAGCTAATAGCTCTACAACAGAAAGGTCAGCTTATATGAACATTTTATGAAGCCAACAAGCAAAGACCAATATGAATATATTACAGTAACTTATTTGTGACCAGTGCTGTAGTTGTTAAATCCAGTTCATTAACAGCTGAGACTATTAGCAAGCTGATTTACAGCAGGAAGAGTGGCAAGTGTTAATGTGCTGCCTGTAGTGAACTGTCTTGAGCCATTCAGTGTTCAGTACTGAATGGGAACAGTACTCAATTTGCTCAGGAATTGTACTAAGGGCATTGCAGCTCCTTTCTATAGTCACAAAAACAGAAATCCAGGATTGTTGGCTAATCTCATTTTAAAGGTTCTTTCACTTCGATTTTCTTCTCAGTATCCTCTATACAGAGTACTTTTTCTTTAAGTCCTTGTAATCCTTTTATGTCTAGGCAAGCCCCCAAAGAAGATATAAAGTCACCTGTTTAAAGGGCAAATAGCTATACTTATCACAGAAATCAACACCCCCTGCACGTAGCTGTCCTTAAAGGGTATAAGACAACAATTTAATACTTTGTTAAATGAGATGATGCCAAGTTTCAGGACTAGACAAATTTCTTCAGAGTTATAAACCCCTGACAAAAGTTATTTGCAGAAGAGATTATGATGCCCTTGTCAACAGCAACATTACAGTACACTGTAATTCAAAAAATAATGTGGTATTTCCATCATTGCTTCCTTAATTTTCTGCAGTAATGATTTCTCCCTCCCCTCATGTTTGGGACATGGGCTTGGCAACCAGCTCAGTTACAGCAGGCCAATTAAGTTCCTTGTCATTCTGCACAACCACTGCATAAAACCCAACGACAGAACTTCACAGTTGTTTACATTTCACTCACTAACTCAAGATGAACACAAACTGAAAAAAAAAGAGCAGTGTTCTAGCAGGCGGCACAAGAGAGAGATCAGACTTGACAAAGAAGTCCTGCAGAACACAGCTAATCATTGTCTCTTCATGTAACACTAAAACCCACTTTCTGGCATACTTGAATGCTGTAGAATATTTAACATCTTCAAAATCTCTCACCTATTTCAGAACAGTGCTCCAGTGTTTTGCCCATTTGAGCTATAACATCCTGGGCCATCAGGGCATGTGTAGATACCCACGTATGTATTTACATCCTACCTTTTCAGAACCTCTGAAGTCCTAGGGCTCAGAGAAAGGACTGAAAGGAAGCTCCTTCTCACCCAGCAGACAACCATAACAGAAGGATGAGGCAGACTCAAGTGGTATATGCTGGGCTTCTAACTCCAAGATACAACGTCACCATCCTCAGACAGGTTTAATTGCAACTATCTATTTGCCTGAAACAAAACTATGAAATATTTACTGGATGTATAGTAGCTAGCAGTGTCCTGCTATATAGGTAGTCTAGCAAGGAGGTTTATTAAAACTGCAGCATAATCAGATCACTACAAGTGGCCCTGTTATGGAGTCTGTGCATTTCTTGTGGTACATGCTGTGTTGCTTTGTTTTGCTTCCATTTTCAGACCAGCTTTTCCTTCCAGTTCAGGTGGGTAACAGCTCAGTTTTTTAGCTGCTCACTCTCTGCCATGTCTTTGCAAACATGGGAACAACAGTTTCAAATGAGGAGGAAGAAGTCCCCCCTCACATGCACACGTGTATTAGTTCCTTAGTCCATGAATTAATCACTGACCTTCCTTTGGGCTCCACCCTCAGATCCCACTGTTCTCCTTGGGAAGGGCATTGGATAGAGCTGCAGTGTTTCTAAAAGCTAAAAAGTGGATGGAGAAACTGGACTCCAAACACTTGGAGGGATGTGCAGTGTATATGCACACACGTGCTGTTTTAAATTCAGTGTAAGGGAAAGAAATTATATCCTACATCTTCATTCATTTGCACTAGGCCACAGCCCCAACCACCTAACCTCTCCTGCCCTAACCAACTCCCTGCCATTTACCTTCCCACCCCCCTGCCTGAGCCCCTGCCCATCCCCATTCCCAGCACACTCCTCCAGAGCAATCCTCTCCCTCTCCAAGCCTGTCCACAGCCTCTCCTCCCTGCAGCTGGAGCTGCAACCCCCCTCCAGCATCTCTTCCTTGGTTTCTCCAGGGGATTGCAACAGCTGATGGGGTGGGAAAAGCCAAGGGTCCCTCAGAAACAGAGCACTGGAGTTCTTATCCCTGTTCAGATTTCAGGAACTTGGAGATATTACACACTTTCAAGAAACAAAACACATCCAGAAGGGATGCAGTTGCAAAAAGTAAGAATAAGGTTCCTGCAAAGGATGTTTTCACCATGTGTTTCAGTCAGCCCTTGTCATAGTTTGCTTTCAACTGCAGCAATTCTGGATCCTGGGTGAAGCCATCTGATGGACCCCTCTGCTGCCTCACACACAGTGGGATTAGGGATGGTCAGCAGCTATCTCCTTGCAGAGCAAACACCACCTTCAAAACTGTACCCTGAACACCTTAATCTTTCTCTTTTCCCATTTCCTCTCACACCAACTGCCTGAAAGCTAACCTAATATTCAGTTTGCCTGCATATATTTTCTCCAAATTCAAGGTTTCATCAATAATGTATTTTACATTACAGTTCCCTAGACATTATAACTGCCTCTGAAAAAAATACACAAAGCTTTATCAGGATAAAAACTACTATACGGGCATTTGCATTTAAGCTTATTGTTGAATTCTTTGTTAAATAAAATTACTGTAAATGATGTTTAATTTGAACATGCTGACAATAATAACTGCAATAACAGGCCCTACCAGTTCTTAAAGTTAATTTTACATGATTCACATCTGCTCTGGAAGTTCTAACATAGTCAGTCTTTGGTTTGGGCACAAATCAGTTTGAAAAAACAAGATATTTTTTCTCGTTAATTACAGTCAATCACATCGAAATTATAGTAAAAAAGTAATTTTGACTTTAAAAATTTTGAAACTGTACACATGAAAGGTACAGGCTTTAAGAAACTGGGATAATGGGAACCTACTAGATTTCAAAAGGTACAAACCAACTTTACAAAAGATTATGTGATTTCAACCCATGTCTCTTTAAAAACAGAATCAGACTCCAGAACAGTCACTTTTATGGGTGAGCCACAAACAGGAATCTGGCCCTATACTGAACAGACCCTTCACTCCCCATTTTTAACAATCATTGCCAAAATCTAGCAATGACAATATTAACACATTCTGCTGTGGGGATACACACCACACAAGTAGTATGTTTCTGTTGTCACCATCCCACAGTTCTCTGACTTGATATAGAAAAGCAGTTCAGTGTGTATACATACATATATGTAAATATAAATATTTACTTCACAGTACATTTTTTTTCATTTCTTGCTTCCCGCGATTTTATTGAATTTTATCAATTTCAATAATGAGATGGAACCCATACAAAAAATACTATGGAGCTGAAGATGGCAACATTTACAATTTAGCTTTACTGGAATTTTACTGTATTTTGATAGATGACAGCTTTAATGATCTTGTGCGTAGTTTGTAGCAGAAAACAAAGTAATTCAGTTAACATAATTTTCTGCTTTTTTTTGAATGATCTGCATCCAAAGAATTCAGAAAACAAGCAAGTTCCCTTCATAATCACACCAAATTTATTTTCTGGGTGAACTTTTGAATACTAAAGTTCAAGTACACAGTGACATTGCCATGGCAACCGCTGCTGCAACCAAAGATGGGAACTTGTTTATGAAAGCACATTTATATACCTGTACACACATGCTGAGGCACACTGATGCTCCAGACTCCTGTTAGAAGGCAATTGAGATGGTCACAGGTTATTGATCCTGACTCTGCTCCTGGCAAGGCAAGGGGACATTTGCTGAAGCCATTAAGCTGCAGCAGCCCCACGTATGATATATACAATGCAAGGTTGTTTCCACATATTGTGGTCGTGAAGCCTTCAAGCCATCACTCCTGTTTCTAGGACCTAAAGGAGGAAACCTTAATTTGCCATAAGATGTAATATTAAAAGATTTAGGGCTTCTCCAGATATAGGCAAAGAATGGAGCGGTAATATGTTTGAAGTCCTTTGACTTTTTTTTTTGTTTTTTTCCTAAATCTCTGACAAAATAAGCTGTCAAGTTTGAGAAGTGTCAAAGAGTTTGGCCATTTCGGTCTGCCTGGAGGTGTAATTTTGCATGGTGTGCAATTCCTGTGAATTTATCACAACACATTATTTCACACATAGTCAACATGGTGTGACATTCAGCACCCTGAATCCGCCAATGTCTACATGCTGACGTGAGTTTACAGTTTCTCTTTGAAAGAAAATCCAAAGAGTATTTAGTTCAGGTCCTCAGTGGATTTCTAGAGGCAAAAAAATAAAAAATAAAAATCAAAGGAAGAATCCTTTCCTTCTGCTGTTTCATCTGCATACCTAGATATCTGTTAGTTCAGCCACTCTTGGCACAGCCTTTCTTCATCAGTCAGCATCGAGTTCAGCATCTTAAATTTAAAACTTATTTATTACTTTAGTTGAGTATCACTTGCTATTCAAACATGTTTAAGAACTGTCATGAAGTAAATCTATATGTAAAGCTCTATGTATCAGTAATATATGCACTTTTAGTAGCTTTCCAGGAGAATTTTACACTTTGATGTTCGCCCTTCTGGAACTACGTCACAAAAAGCAGCTAAATCTGGTTCTTTTTTTCAGCCAAGTCCTACCCAGATGTGACCACAGCCCTGAGAGAAGAGGCACAGCTGCTTAGCCTATGGATTTATCTTCAGTCTCTCTTTGATGGACTTCCAGTGATCGCTTAGGGAAACGTCTCAGCCTTACTGAGAGTTATGAAGATACATGGCATTAAATAGAGAGGTCCATTATCCCAAAGACTACTTCAGTTCTCATTTGTCCACCTCAGCCTGTTATAGTCAATTTTGACAATTAGAAGCTGACAGCTAAACTTTTATTTATTCAGAATTTATCATACACTGCTATTAGGCTGAACTCTGGGCAGTTCTTATTAATACTCTTAGTTTGTACTAATGAAGTTACAGCAATAATTTCTTTTTAAAAAGTAAACATAACACTTCTTGAGTGCAAACCAAGCAGCCTTGGAGAGGAGCATGGTAAATAAGTCACAATCTAAAATAAACAGATCAGCTGCTTTAGAGGAAAAACTTTTAACAAACCTTCTTGGTTTTTTTACAGTAAGCCAGGGTTTGTGCATAGCTATTAAAGCTTAAGTTGTTTATGCTGTAGTACTTTTTGATTTAGAGAGCAATTGAAGATAAGCAAAGTGTGCATTATGACAAGAACAAAGAGGACATATTCAAGAAACATATAGCCTAGTATACTGAGTTAAAGTAGGCTATAAACTATATAACTGATGCTTAGAGGTATTTTAGAACTTTCCATTTAGATCGGGAATTGTGCATGAACAGAAGGACTAATGGTTTGTGCTAATTCAGCTTTATCCCATCAGCTAAACATGGGCTGACAATCCTGTAAGATGCTGCATACTCATGTTCAAGTACACAGACTTGTGGAAGACAGATAGTGACGTTTGGGAACTTTTCAACAGAGTAATACTAATCAGAAAATTACAATCTCTTTAACCCTTGATTAGCAAAGGCTACAGAACAGCAGCTGTGGATGACTTGTCACTCAGCATACTACCCACAGAGGCTAATAGTAGTTCCCCTCTCCTTTGAAAAGCAGAATTAATAAAAAAATACAAGCAACAGCTTTGAAAAACTAAGCCCTCCTTTCCCTGCTTTCAGCTACATAACAGAACAGTATCAATGTCACAATAGAATACTTTACAGATTTCTAAAAAGATGGGACAATAAATCAGTTACACTAATTCTCTTAATTCTGGAAAGTCATACTGAAAAGTTGACAATCCACAGAACCACAGAAAGGTTGGCTGTCAGGCACACCTCTGGGGTCACCTGCTCCAACCTCCCAGTCACACCGGGACTGCTGCCAAGAACAGATTGAGCTGCCTCATCCCTCAACTGAACTCATCAAGCATTCAGTCAAAGCTAAAGGGTTCAATATGAACACAAATGTCTGTCATTTATCTCCTTTTTTTTTTCCTGTTACCAATTCATCTGTTTTTCAGTAAAACTAACACCGCTATGCAAAATAAAATACCCTCAAACCTGTAGTACAACCAGTCCTTAAAAGAAGAAACAAAAAAAACCCGAACAAAGCTAACAAAAACCAAGACAAAACACAAGAAACAGAGGGAAAAAAAGACAGAAATGGAAAAAGAAACTAAAGTCTGAACACAGAGATGTAACAGCCATAGCATGAAAAATTCATTTCCATTAATGAGAAGTGGTTGTCCCCAGGCCGGTGCCCTTTGAACGTGAACCATGTTAATCAGAGTGTATGAGCATTTGCTGGAAACTCTTGGGATAGCAAGCAACCATAACTATATAGCAAGCCTAGCAGATTAGCAGCTGGCTAAAAACTGCTTGACTTGTAACCCTTGAAGCACATGAATGATGCAGAATTCCTGTATCACTGGCAAATGAAGCATTCCATTTATGTGGCTCACACTTGTCGCAGTCTTTGACTCAATTTGCACATCACCAAATCAGGTACAAAATATCCTTCTCCATAGCATCTTTATGTAAGAAAGCAGAGAATTAGCAAATGTTTAAGTATTGTGTCAATTTAGATTTGGTCAAGCATGCTTCTACAATGACTTGTATTGCTATCCTACATCCCCAAAACACCCTTCAGTAACTTCAGCTGAGTTGGAACAAGATGAAAACAGTCCTCAGCAGGTTTGGATATGGAGAACATTCCAGCTTCTTCAAAGACCTAACAGATCTTTGCCTTCTAAGAGGCCATAATAAATGAATCCTTAAACTTACTGGATAAAAAGAATCCAGATTTACACTTCATCTGGCAGCAATACATTTAATTGCTTCCTAGTCTGGGCTTTATCTGTGTGCTTATGCTGTGTTATCCCAATCACAGAAACAGATGGAAATGCTCAGTATTCCATGTAACTTTGTTTCTAAAACATTTGAGAGTTCCATGGAAATTACAAAGCTGTTGGACCTGTAGAGCTTTTTATTGACTTTATTCCCAAACTAATTCTAATCAAAATCACCACTTCTCAAGTAACTGTGTAGAGCTAGGAACCATGAAGAAACTAATGTTACCAAAAAGCAAGCCACAAACTGAAGCTAATCAATAAGCTGATTTTCATAGCATTCAGTTTCACAATATTCCTGAAAATATTATCCATAACTGAGTCTGACAAGGACTCTATTAGAACTATTAGAATCACAGAATCTGCCGAGTTAGAAGGGACCCATCAGGATCATCAAACCCAACTCCTGTCCTTGTGCAGAGCACTCCCAGGATCACACCGTGTGCCTGAGAGCATCATCCAAATGCTTCTTGAAATAAGGCAGGCTTGGGGCTGTGACCACTTAATAAATTCTGCAAATTCCCATATGAATATTCTCAGCATTGTACAAATATTTTTTATCAGCAATCAATTACAGTCCCATTGCTTGCCTGCTTTTCTATCTCAAGACTTTATAAAACAAACAAATGTATAACTGATGAATATTCAGGTGCTGCCACTGTCTTTCTCTGGGTCTCTGGGAAATTTTGTAGATTGCTAATAGTATGTCCCTGGTGTCTCTTGCTTCTCTTTCCCTCTTGAAATACCAAATGAGCAAAAACTATAGAAATAAGGATTCAGATCCCCAACTTTCTGCATGTTTTCTTCAGCTTCAAAAACCGGAAACTAATTTTTCACAGTTTCCCCAGAAACTTTCCCCAGAAATGTCATTCAAAACTGAACATCCTCTGCTACATTTTACATGTTAATTATTCCTCTTAAAAATAACATTTCCCCACTAAAAATGTGCATTTTTATTAAATCTAGGGTTTTTTAGTGGGAATATTTCCCTCACAAAACAACTTAATCAGCTTTATTTATACATGACCTAATTTTGATATCAGGAAAAAAAAAAAGTCAAAAGATGCCCATGAGCTGCCCCAGGAAGAGGATAAAGCCATGCAACTAAAAAAAAGCAGAAGTGTTTTCCTCATCTCTACTGCTTTTTACAGTGAAATGTCTTCCACTGAGCTTCATAATGCAAAGTTTTTTTCATGATTTACATCCAGAAACACTATCAGTCTCTAGTGAAAAGTCACCGAAGCTCATGAAAAATTTAGAGTGACTAAATTTATAATTAAGATGAATCAAGGAACGATGTTAGAAAACAGTTTGTACATTAATAGAAATTAAGGCTGATCATTTGAATTATTTTTTTTTCCAATATCAACCACACATCTGCCTATAATTTCTGTACTTATTAGAGGTAATTAAAACCACAGTGAACTATTTAAAAGTACGCCTCATAGCTTTTTTATAATTCATTTATGAACAGGGATGCTGTTAAAAATAATCTTCAATGACAATTAAAAGTAACACTGTTTTGAGACAAAATGTCAAGCAAATGCCATAAAAATATAAAACTAAGTCACAAAATACTGCTTTATGGCAGAATATTTAATACTACTAATATGCAGCCTGAAACAACTAGGTTTGTTTTAACACCAACAAAATCATCACAATCACATTACATTTCACGTGTAATCATTACATTACCCAAATCCTCTATTTTTCATTCTTTTAAAAGGTATCAAACCATGAGTGCTTCATACAGATAGAAAGGCTTTAGCTGCACTGCTATTTGTTACAAAGGGTATGGTCTGAATCTGCATGACCAAAAGTAGCCAGTTCCATTACCCATTTTCATAGCCTAAAAAAATAAAAAGATAAAATAAAAATATCCAAATATAACCATTTTTAAGACATGCCCAAAACCTTCCACTTTGAATGTAAAGACAATAAACCCGTAACTAATGTGTAAACTGTAACTCATCACCGTTTTCCTTTTACTTCTAGATCCTGGAAATAATTAAGCCAATAGTTAAACCAATGACATACTGTGTACCATTACAAAACCACACTGGATTTGTATCCTCAGCTGCTAAACTTAGTCCAAAATAATTGCAGTGAATACAATTATCTACCACAGTTACCATCTGGGACATGAAAGTAAACATTTTAATTATTGCCATTGTAACTCCGGACTGACAAACTCAAGTATTTGGGTTACATATGAAATTTATTTTTACAGATTAATGTCAAAACAGGTGGATGCAACACTTCAGAAGATGGTTGGCTAAATGCCCACATATTTTGCTACCTTGTGCAAACTACTACAAAGAACCGAAGAACTGAATTTTATATCCAGGCTGGTTGTTAAGCTGCTGGGTGATCTCAAAAACAAAACTGGGATAAAAGACATTGAGGTCTGCTCTGAAGCTCTTTTATGTACCATTGAAGTACTTATCATTGAAGTTACGACTTTCTCATTAGAGATGTAGATTATCAAAAACTCATAGCAGTTTTAGTTACTGTATTAGGAATTCTGTGTGTAGGCAATGGAAAATATTTTACTTTGTGCACTTTTATTTGAGTAGATGCTTCTGAGTATGCATGTTCAGCATTAAGCATTCAAGTTAAAATGTGTTATGTCCCGCACAATGATCTCGCAGTAAAAAGCAAAGGAGGACTGCAACCTTAGTTAATGAGAATTAGAAAAATAAATAAATAGGATATGAAATAGAGGGAGGACATTGACCTCAGAAATGTTGAATAGAGCAGTGAAAAAAGGGACCTAAATGCCTCTGAAGACAGTTTGAATATGTTTTACCAAGATCAAAATGACTGCAAAATACTTTGGGAATTGGAAAAGTTCCATAACATTGGTAGTGAGCAGAAACTTCTTCTAGCCCTATTGCAACCTCACACAGCTGAATAAAACCAGAACGAGTTCTCATTTAATTAACTCATTATGATTTGCAGGTTTTGACTACGGTCTAAGATTATTAATAACTCTTCATCACCCTATGAATTTTCTAGCCCATATATGTTTGAAAGGATCACTTCTTTTCAACACAGAATGAACTCCTGTTGCCTGCTGAGGCTCCTTAACTTTTGACAAGTATTAAAAGACATGAGTTTGGTCAGTTTCTCCAAACTACACTGCTGAGCTAGCAATAGCTGTCCATCACACATTGCACCTTGTATTGTTATCTAATAATTATGGTTGTTTTCTGATTTGTTTCTTTTGTTTTTTAAACCAACAAGGCAATGATCACCACAACTTCTCATTGTTTACTTTCACTAGTTTAATAAAAGCTACAGCCCAATGCTGGACTGAGAGGTAATACAGGAATAAAGACAGTTTGTTGGCAACAAGCTCTTCATTTTGTAAGCAGTGAGCAGTCCAACTCATTCAATTAGCTGGGTTCCACTTTCCTGGTAGTGCTGGACAGTATCACAACAACATCTCAATAAACCATAATTCATTCAGGATCAGACCTGGAACCAATGGATCTTTCCAAGATCTTTATGACCTATGACCTGACAAACACAAACTAAAAAAAGAAAATTGTTCTGGTCTCCATGACATACCACAAATGTCAATCAAGGCTGAAGGAGGGAAAAAAGGATCTCCCCTGAATGCTATTATAGACACTTCACTGGTTTAGAAATGGAACTGCTACCTCCAGAGAAGTCACCGATGCTGAGATAAAGCACATAAGGTTTGATTTGCAGTCTGCTAAGTCAGTGAGAGTGGTCTTAAGGAATTCAGAATTACATCACAGATGTATCACCCTTTACATTCTGTGCAGAAATGAAAGCATAAATGTGTCATGAAGTAAATGCAAATGGAGTAATTGGTGAAGTGTCACTATGAGATTCAGGCGATTCCTGGTGCATGCTGTGTCTTCCAGTGAGACAACAAGATGTGGAGAAAAAACAGGGAGCTGGGTACAGGGTAGAATTAATGGTTGTGATATGTTTAGCCCACAGTATTACAAGTGTACACGTAATACTTCAATTTTGTCATAGAACTCTGTGTTTTGTCTTTATGTAAAGGTCAAATAGCTTGAAGGGTCAACTACATCTTAGTCACAAAGCATAATAAGTCATTTACATATGCATATAGACATGCATAAAAGAAACAAATATCACTGGTTGAATCTATTTTAACTCTGACTGCAAATGCCATAATTAGTTGCCTAATTTGAAGTAAAAAAAACTAGTCTTATGATTTAACCACCTCAAAACACAAACTTTCATTTCATTGTTTTTGATTAGCTCCATTTTACAGCAAACTCCAATATAGCAACGAATTATGGAAGGTGAGTTCTGGATTTTATAATACTAAACACTTACTACTCAGCGTTACATTTACTAAACAAAGAAAACCTCTCCTCAAATTGTATAACAAATCAGTTCCAAGTTGGGATCACGTTCTCTGTTTGAACGCAAAGAAGGAAAACAGCAGTGTAGCTGATTAGAGTGTCACTTTGTAGCATGAATTTATTTTTTCCTAGTTTGTATTGGGTAATTTTTCTCAACAATCGAGAAAAAAATATATAAATAAACCTGATAATGAAAACCATATATAAATACCATATTATTCTGTGCATGCATGTCACTGGTAAAGGAAGTTCATATCAAATTTTAATAAATACGACTGACTAGTTCAGAGTGTAATGGTGAAATTGCCATATAAGACAATCAGGGTGGTTTTTAATTGAATGCTGTTTAATGAACCTTTACCTTACCTTAAAGTCTGCCTACAACAGAGTGCTGTGAAAAGACAGACTTTGAAGGTAGAGCCTCTGCACATCCTACTGCATCTCTGCTGTTGTTTAGAATTTGGGGGATTTTCAGGTATGACTGATATTTTGTACATAAATTATTCACTTTACTTAAGTGTACACAAATATATATATATATATATAAACGTGCATGCATTTTCTACAGCTATAGGTGGAATAAATGCTAATTATTAACTGGTATTTGCTTGCAAAACTACACTACTGTTTAATTATTTTTGTGGCAATACCTTACTCAAACATAAAAATGGCAGTAATAACTGTCAGGTTTAAATATTTCATGCCAGAGTATTACTTTTCTGACTATTACAGCTGCTGCAACTGGGCAGTGGTGGAAGGGAGATGAAAGGAAGCACTGGATACCAGAAAGGCAGCAGAGCCAGATGAGAAACAACCCACACTTCTGTCCTCCAGAAAAAATGAAGTACAAGAGACATACGTGAAGTAGATGTCCGTGTTTATATGAATATAAACATAGATGTGGTAGGTGGAGATATCTACTAGGAGACAGGTGTCTCAGACATTGTCTGAGCAAGGATGGCAGCAGGAGCTCACAGCATCCTTCTGCCTTGGCTGTAGCCACAGCCTCAAGGCCACCTTACCCCAGGCTGGTGGCCAAACCTTTATAATGGAGTAAATGAGGTAGCAGATTCCAGCATCATTGGATGCTACAGATAAACAATGAAATAGCATCACCAAGGCTTCAAAAACTGTTTTGCACTTTGGAGCCATTATTTTATTTTAAACAATCATATGTTTGTTTGGGGTATCCCCCCCTCTTTTTTTTTTTTTAGGGCCCCTTTAAATGCTTAAGGCCCCTACAAAGCCTAAGAAGCCATTTCCCCCAGCCCAGCCAAGGCACAGAGGAGAGCCTGGCTCACTTTTTGACACCAGTGGTGACTGCAACCCCAAACTCTAATTGGATTTTAACTGATGCCCCATTGATCAATGTGTCCCTTCTGATTTACTATGGACTTTTTTTGGCTGAGTGACAAGACGTTAAACATGCAGAAGGGCATAATGTGTCAACCAGGAGATTATTTTTACAATCTATCTGATGAAGTGAATAAATTGTACTTTGCATTAACAGAAGTAGGCCACAAGCCCAAAAAGTCATTGGATTCGCTTCACTGGTGAACTAGAGCAACAATATACAATTAGAAAGCCTCAGCAGTTCAAAAGTCTTTAAAGGCAGGTCCAGTGGTTATACAATTAATTTTTAATGATATTGTTACCATCTGGGAGATTCACTTGAAGTGCCAAATGGGTTCCCTGAGCTAAAGTATTAGCTTTAACAAACTCGACACATCTACTTATGTGCCTGGCATCCGTTTAAAATATTATTAAAAGGTTTATGAGAATAAGCTATTGTTATTTTTTTCCATTTTAAGGTCCTGTAATATCTCCACAGCAGGAAACATGTGCAGCTATTAGATTTTTATTGGAGATTTTGGGAAGTCTGTAAGTCTGCCATTACCAATACTCACATATAAACACTAGGAAAAAATGCAGATTTTCATTCAAACTGGATTATAAAATGTCTTCCTTTGGAAAAAAAGGTAAATAAGCAAGGTTTCTGATTTCAGAAATCAAAAGCAACAAATATTTAAAAATCATATCAAAAGTAATCCCTTTAAGATTGAGCGTTTTGTACATTTTCACTGTTTGAAACTTAAGGAGGCCTAAGAAATAAATGTGTCTCAGAATTTTTACTACGTGTTGCCAGTAACATCTCGTTTCTTCTTAGTCATGCAAGAGTCATATGGGTCTTGCGTGCAACAGTTTTAAATTCCAAATTTTATCCACAAAAGGAAATGTTATGCTTGGCTTTGTTTCTTTATTTCCTTCTTTGTCTCAGAAATGTTAACATACATTAAGCTTTTCAAATAACAGCACAAATTTTTCTCAGTTAACCAAGCTCAGTGACAATGCTGAGATTATATATATATCGTCTGTCGTAAGTCAGAACAGTACTTAAATACTTACTCAAAAGTACCTGTAAGTATTTAAAATTCACAGTCTTTGTACAAATACATGAAAGAATTGCTGTTACAGTGATTCATAAAAGCATGGGGTTTTTAAAAGGCAGTTTCTATTTGGAAATGACTTTTCTGTCTAGTGAAATGTGAGCATTTCAATATTAAGAAAAAAATAACATATGAGTGAAGGTACTGAGCTCCATTTTGCTATATTTCTACTCCATTTGGACTTGTACCATGACAGTGAGGTTGAAAAAGTAATCAACCATACCTCTGGTTTCTATTGCAAGTAGCAGAATCTTTTTCTATGAATATAAACCTCATAGCACGAAAGGAAAGAGAGCAATTTCTCCTGAAAACAGCAGTGCTATCAGGTTAAGAACCCAGCAGGAGAGAAAGCTTTCAGCTAAATCTTTTGGTAGTTAAAATAACAACCCTGAACAACAAACAAACTTCATTTCTTAAACTGATTCATATTTATGGAAGCACAGAAGCCTGTTTTCTGGACTCAGAGCATATTCTATGACTCATTTTTAATGGAGCAGCTCCAAGGGAGAAGACAGGAAAGAGAGCAAGCTGAACCTGACTCAGTGAGTGCTTAATGAGGACTATCTGATTGAGAACAAACATTTTTTAAGCTGGGGCATCTCCTCAAAAACATAAAAAATATGCTGGGAATTAAATGCAAAACAATACTAGCAGACAGCATCGTTAAGGTACATAAAATATATCTGTATGTCTAACCAAGATCTGGTCTAATATTCTCCTTTTAAATAATTATTGCTCCAGCATGGTGATTTTCTCAGACAACTGTGCACAAAGCTTACAGGGCAACTTTTATCCATTTATTTCTGTGTAAAAGCCATTGGAAAGCAGTTGATACCATTATATCAGTTTCTTTCTTTGTAAAATATGTAAATGCCAACTAAATTCACATTTTGAAACAGATGTACATTTTCCAGTCAGCTAACAACTTTCCAAAGGACAAAATGACACCTGTGCCATTTATAAAGAAAAACATCTAATACAGCTGAAGGGAAACACAAATACTTCAATTTTGTGTTATTTCTACTTCATCAGAAAGTATTAGGAGTAAAGTACAGATTCACAGTACCACAGATAGAATAAAGGACTGAAAGATTATTATTCTAAAGGTCACATTATCTTAACAAAGTGCCACCTTCTGACAGTGTGACACTGATATAGAAGTAATATACTCCGTTTACCACAAGCTGCTCTAGCAGATTCATGCCCTCTGCACTCCAAACAAAGAAATTAGTGATTTTCTTCAAAGGTCACTCAGCAAGTGTGTTATTTAAAATGAGGCATTCGCCAATGGCACTGGGTATCTAAGAAACATTTCATCTGGGCCCTGAAGCATGTCTTAAAAATGCCACCAGAACTGAAACAACCTCTGTGCAGACCGCTCATTTTTTGTGCCACAGGACAAAGTCAAGATTCTCTTGCTGGGCAGCAGGTACTACCCTTTTGGTTACAGAGACAGAATCTCATACTCTTTCCAGAACACACTGATTTGAAGAACAGCTATCTCCTTTTAGCAAGCACATAAAGCAACCAAATCAACTTTCCAAGTACTACTTAACTTACGCACATTAAAAAAGTAGACAACATGGTAGAACTGAACCACCAGCTATGTCCCTTCCTGGCTCTGGATGTAAAATCCTGTAAACCAACCTGAATACAGGCTTATTACATGAAATAGACCCAATGCAAGCTCATGGAACTGTTCCATCACAACACAGTGTTCCATAATGTGCCACAAAGCTCACGTGAACTGGATCCTAACACAGGAAACAAACACGCTGTGTTTCCTACAGGAGTTCCTTTCTCAGTCATCACAACAAAGTAGCTGGTCTGCCAGCAAGAAGGAGACCTATATTTAAAGGTTATTAAAAGGGCAAGAATGAAGAAAACAATAAAGATCAGCTCTGCAAAGCTCAGTATTAAAATAATAAAAATATGCTGACATTTCTATATACAATGTGAAACACTAACACAGAGATAAAAAAGAATAGAAATGCATTCAAACAACCAGATGCATTTTTCATGAATAAGATGTGTCTTGAGCAGTCATTCACTATTCTGACCTTAAAGCTTTTCAACGTCTCCAGATCTGTTAGAGCTGTTTAACACCAAACGAACCAGCCACAAGGAAAACTGTAAAAGTAGAGCATCGCAAGGGAACTTGATTGCTAATTCACCAAGAAACCTTGTTTTCATGAAAACAGTTTATTAAAATGATACTCTCTTGAATGTCTCCTCTCTCTAAGTTTATTGGAATATTTCCATCTGCATTTTAATGAAGATCGTTGGAAAAATTAAACTCAACAGATACTCAGAATTATTTTTTTGGTGAAATCACACTGATTATGCCTGTATCCAAAAAACTAAGGCTGCTCTATCATTGTGCTTGTGTAACACCAACCATTATTTAATTGCTGCTTTGCTGTTCAGCCTTAGAACAAAATTCTAGTGGCCTCTATCGATCCTGAGATGATACAAACCCAAACCTATCTCTTAGAATAACTGTGGACTACTGCAACCTCCAAACTCCCATCTTGCTCCTCACTCATGTTCCTTCCACTGTATTCCACTCTCTTGTCACTGCATTCAGCTTTGTGCACGGGCCATGAGTATTTGGGGGGCAAAAGTGAAAAAAGCAAGGATAAGTATTCCCCTGGGCCCCTAGAACTATGCTTTCCCTCAGAGAGATGAGCTTGAGTTTCAAAGGGTGCCCATGTACATTGCATTGTGTTACTGTATAAAACTGCAGAAGTACCTAAATGCTACTTGGGGTATCAGCAAACATCTACCTTTATACCTCTTGTTGAGCCAGACAACTTTGAGCACCTAAAACTTAAGCCCTTTATAATGGATTGTGAATACTCATCAAGTGCTTCAGCTTCAATTTTCTTCTTTTTCAAAACTACGTTAGTAATGCTTACCTATCATTAAAATGAGGACAAACTGATTAGCAGCTTTTAAGTTCATTAATTTGAGATAATCAAATAGAACAGTGTATGTAGACTTCACAGATGACACAGTGATAATACAAATATATTCCTCTTTAATTAGTAGCACTAATATTGTTTTTCACCTAATCAAGAGGGCATTATTTTTTTCTGAAAAACTTTTACACCTTATTACTGCAATCACTTATTTTAATTTCATGCTTCCCTAACTTTATTACTGTTAATTTTACTCACTTAATGCTGGCTATTTTCTACCATGTACTGGGAAAAAAGATAGAACTTTTTTGTTTTCTGATAAAGGTCAGATTGCCTTGGGAAGACCATCTCTCTTTACAATATGCCTCCTTCCATTGGAAGCTCTCTGAAACCCAATGACATTCTTCATCTATTTAACTATTCATAACTATATATATAAAACTATATTTAATTAATATTTAACCAAAGCACAATGACAGCAGCAGTGTGAGACCCCAGATGCCTCAATAGCTGTGCCCCAAGCAACAGTTCCCCACTCACTTCAACAAGTTCTGGACCATGCTTGGTAAGGTTTTGGGTTTGCTTCTTCTGTTGAAGGTTTAAGTCTTCTGTCACTGCTAACTGAAATGCAAGCAGTAAGAAATACTAGCTACAGTTGATTAATATATTGCCTATAATTATCTTTACTGAAAAAAAAATTGTTCTTTCTCACCAATTTTAAGTTTCATAAGATGAGGATCAACTTGCAGTTATTCAAATACTCATGTGATTTTACAGTCAAGAAGTTATTTTAAATTTACACTTAGTAAATGCGAATTTTATTGTGTTTAGGTTCAAGTTTAGGAATTCTTTCCCAAGCAAGCCAAATTCTTTAAGAAGTGTATTTAAATCTACAACTCTATTCTTAAAGGCATTAGAGTAGAGGAGGATGATGTATCACACTACTGCTTTTTTAGACAGCAGGTTACAACTAAGCAACTCATGCTGGGAGTTTTGCTTTAGAAGAAACAAATAAAAAAGTCCATGTCAAACGAGTACATAGCACTCCTAAATGAAAGTCGAATCCAAATAGCATTTATGTAAAATTCTCAGTGTTCTTTCTCATTACTTTTACCTTAATATCTGCAAAGTGAGGGTACAGAAGAGCTGTAAATCTGTACAATTTCAATAACCTAATGTAGACAGCTTTCTGATATGTTTTATGCCTAATAGTGGGCTATACAATGAAAGTCTAATGCCTATAACTGAAAAGATATTTATATTCATAATGTAAAGAACTGGAGAATGAGTCTTTAGTATATTGAAGCTTTCAGTCATCTTGGCTTTAACTCCTGAAGCAGTGCTGGATTATTAGAAGAAAATTCTGTATTAGCATGACAGTGTAGCTAATACACTAAGGAACTTGAAATATATTACTACACTGCTAGTCCTTACAGCTATATTGTGGTTTCTATGTTAATCTTTTCAATATTTGCAACTCTATTTGACAGCATTTTCCATGTTTCTTCAGTTAAGGTATTTCTCTAAATCAGCCAAACTCACTGTTCAATATTATCTTCCATTGATTCCCAGTTCTAATTCTGAATGATACTCCCCATAAGCTAAATGGGTGTACAGAGACATCTTTCCAGTTTTCATTTGGTTTAGATAATGAAATGAAAGTTAAATGCAGTAAGCACAGCTCTCTCTGAGGGTGCATGCTTCATATTGTATTCATTGCCTTTGTGTTCTCCTACAGAAGTAAGCACATTTAAATAAGAAGCCAACTGTTAAAAAAAAAAAAACAAAAAAACCAAAACACGGAAAAAGAAACAAACAACAAAAAAACCCAAAACAACACCTGAAGAACATTTTAAGATTTGTTTCCTTGAATAGACAATTCCCCAGAAACAAGATGATATTGTCAAGCTTTTGTTGTGGTTAGAACTGCACCTTTGTGAAAGTACCCTGGTTCAATAATGCCACCCATTGGAACCGATTTTGTGTTGCTTTGAGTTCTTACAATATCCAAAAGAAGCTCAGCCATGTGAGTTTGTATATTACCATGAATTTCTTCGGAGTAAAACAGCTCAATTGTCCAAAACCTTCTAAAACACCATTTCACAGAGTAGAAAAGTAAAACCAGTTGGGTTCAGTTTGTCTTCACATAGATAGTTCAAAATTTTCAGCCCCTTTTTTTCCCCTTTCTTATTAAAAGCTCGTGTTTTTTCTAGTAACACACAAAAAAAGACTTCATGGACTAAACCACCAAGGTGCTGACCAATGTAAGCAACAACAGAAACCATCTTTCCAACTGTGTCGGGATGATACCCTTCCACGCTGAGGCTGCAACCTCCCAGACAGCAACCACTGCAACCCTCACTCGTGCCCCAAACCATTTGTGCTGCCTTTCATTTTGTCATCCCACGATGGCATTTTACTCTTCAACATTACTGTCTGATTCAACTGCCAAAAGAAAAGTTGGGTTTCAAAAATTCTCCCCTCCTCCACTTTGTTTTCATCCCAAAATGGTATGTGCAGCCTCTCAGAAATGCACGAAGACACCAAATCTAGCTGGCTAACTGATGATAATATTTTCAATTTGCTGGGAATGAAAGAAACGGATGCTCAGACGGCATTACCTAAACATGCTAACTCTGACAGAATGAGAAGGACCCCCCATGTCCCTACAGGCACACCACTGCATCTGAGACAAGCAGAGCAACAAACATCTTATTAAACAAGTGCACAAAAGCAAAAGGCAGAAGCCTCCAGGGCTGTGTTAATTATCTCAGGGTCAAAGTCACTGGGAAGGCTGTCTTCTCGCAGACTCCTAGGCAGTCAGATGGCAGTGCCAAAGCACTGAAGTCCCCAAGGTCCTCCAGTTATAGCACTGTCATATTTCAAATGACAGGTAATACTTACGAACATGCTGACACTAACCTCCTCAATTATATTCAATGTCAAGGTTTTCATGCTGAAGGAACTGCTAATTTTCAACACACACACTTGCTGACAAAAGGTACTTCATCAAAGGAGGGAGTCTAGAGTATCTGCTGCAAGATGCTGAAGATCCCTTTTGACACTCACAGTGGGAATAGCATCCTTCATGCAAGCTCTCAAATGATGAAAAAAAAAATATTGCCCTTAGTCAAGCATACAAAAATCACAATATAGTATATTTACTTTGCTGACAGACAGTGCCTTTTCATGGATATCTCCCTCTGCTATTACTGCAGCATGGATAAGCAAATACTCTCTTGGTGTTTATTTGAACTTCCTCTGAAGGAAAAAGTCCCAGCAGGTGCAGGCTATTGCAATGCCTCAGGTGCTCAAAGAAGCAAGGCTGAAAAGAAACAGTGCCTTTCACCAGCCCCCAAGAGCAGCCATCCATGCTGTGGAGTGTAATTGCCAAGAAAAAAGTAAGCATTTCCTTTAAAGACTTTTAAACATGCAAACGTGATTCCTTGTTTATTCTCATATTCACTCTTCAGAGAATTTAACTGAAAATACAATTAAATGAGCTTGATTCTTCAGTTAATACAGAAAAGAGATTAGGTGGCAGAGATATGGCTATGGGTAAACAAACATGGTCTCATTAGAGCTTTCTATCCATTCAGGAGGCATCTCCCACTTGCAGTCATTAATATGAACTGAAGACAGATTCTACCATGAGTTGCACCAATTTACATCCAGAACATCACTTCTCTGGCCTCCAATTTGCATTATGGTCAGAAGTGACACACAGAGATGAAGCATGATGCAGATGCCATGCTCAGACAGAGAAGAAGAATCACACTAGCAGAAGGGCTCTGAATTTTAAGGGACATGATGTAGAAGCACCCTTGTTTGAAACATAAAAAGCCTGCTAAAATTAAAAATTACTTTTAAAAAAAAATGGTTTCAATTATTAGTATTGTTCTTTATTACTTTTAGTTTTGTATGCGTGGTTTCAATTTTGTATTATTATTTTCAACAGCTACAGTGCAGTAACACAGACATCCAAAAATGCCATACTCCTACAGAACATGCCTGGATAGCAGCTACTTGCTCAAATGTTCAGATTAGAGAGTATTAAATCTCTCCTAGTTTCCCTTCTTAAATTACAGAAAAACAGGCAAAGTTGGGTTTCAATAGATGAGTAGGATCATCAGGCAACCCCATTTCTAACTGATGTAAATAAGAACCACAGCTATACTATGTGAGCACTATGGGCTGGTCTAGTGTTGCATGTTCATATAGCAATTTCTGCAGAATTTTAGAATGAAAGCTATTACTTTCCTGAATCTCATGATACAAGAATACCTTTATAATGATGTTTATACCACCCACATTAACACTGACCTAGCAACCAGAACATGCTGATGTACTAAAATCACAAAGCAGCTCATTAATCCTCCTCTTTATTAATTGGGAGTGGAAGGGACCTACCTGTACGTGCCTTTCTAATCCTATGCAGGTGAGGACATTTTCCAATTGATCCGACTTATCCTCTTCAAAAGAGATGCTGGACTGATAAACCAATATCTGCTTTCATGAAAGGGAGTATTTCAGCAACAAGGGTAGCAATTTTGGCAATATATCAACAGATTCAGGGCTTGAACTGTTTGCTGATCCAGCAGATAGATTTCATAAAGCACTATGCTCTTGTTAAAAAAGAACAAAAAAAAATAACCCCCAGTTCTATAAAAATAAACCCCAAACACCCTCCCTCTCAGGGCCCAATGTCACCCTTGTCAATAGTCCAAGAAGAAATTCAAGGCACTGAGATCCCACAAGGCAACTACACACACAAACTAATAAAATCCAGTATCCACACAGACTCCTGAGAGGTCTGAGTTTATTTAATGTCTGGCTACTCAAGTCTTTTTTCAACAGTTTTATTCAGAATTTAAAACTTCTGCAAATGTTTTCTAGGAACAACACTGGATTCTAAAATCAAAAAGTATAAACAAGCATTAATAATCTGCTCTGCTTTCAGCTGCTGACACTGAAGAGCAGGACTGCTTATGCCACCACCTAAACAAAGACAATGGTTTCCCCCCAGCCTGAGCTGCTTCTGAAAAATGTTCCAGGTAACTCACAAAAATGTTTTCTATCTGACATTTTGTTATTAAAATAATGCTCTTTTGATCTGAAATGAACTGAGAAGACATCTGCTCATATAAATTTATATGTAGAAAGGTGCTACAGAGGTTTTCACATCTTATTTTAAAAATATAGCTTTTCTGTAAAGAGAAACAAAAGAAAAATATTTTCCTTCAATCTTTTAGCTTTGAATAAGACAGGGTATGTTCAAGTCAATAGAGGTGGGTTTTTTTTGTTTAGTACTTTTTTTTAATAGAGAACTGAGTAGACAATATCACTCTATCAGCTTTTGAGAAAGTAAAGGTTACTGTGGCTTAGGGGAATACAAACAAGCATCTTTTCTCACTTAAAATCTAATTTTAAAACACAGCAGAATATTGAGGTCATTAAAGGAAGTCCAGCAAGTCTCATCAGCTTTGGCAGACAATAGTATCAAATTTAAAAATATATATTTTTGATAGTTTAATATAACCTTCATGCTTGTATATTACTTCTATGTGCTGTATTATATTAAAAATTTGAAGCTGCTACATACCCATCTCCAGAGACAGACTAAAAGCTGAGTGTACTAAATATCACCAATTTCTTGGCAGATTTCACGTTTCACCTACTATGTCTCAATAAAATACATATACATATGTTACTGTGACAGGTAATTTTACACACTGGTAGCCACTCACACACACTATTTCCTGATGCAAGCATACATAAGTGTTTCTGTTTATGGATTAAAACTGAATTTGAGCGTACAGTAAAAGATTTTTAATTCTGACCTTATCAAATCTTGCTGTTTTACTAATCTCCGTTTTTCACGAGAATGAGACCAAAAGGAATGAATTTCAGTCAGAGTTCAAGAGGAAAGTATGGAAAAAACCTGTTTCTCTGTTCTAGCTACAGTGCTGCTCAGTCCTCCCCACTGAAACCCTGGCTTGCTCTAGGTACCATAAGGAAATTTAACACGAAACAAGCAGGAACATCTTTATCCTTGATTTTTAAAATGCAAACAGTTCAGATAGACAAAAACTTGGGTGAAATGGAAGCACTCAGAAAAATCTGAAAAGCAGTTCAGTGCTTTCTCAAGAGTTTTATTCCTGTCCCTAAGGCTTAGTGGGGACTTACAGCACCAAGTTCATGGTTTGCAAGTCCAAAGTGCAGTGTTTTTATGTTTTAAACAGCTATACACTGTGCTAGTATATAGCTGAGCCAGAACAACTAAACAGGTAATGCTACATTCTGCAACATAGACACAGAGCAATTAACAGGCTTCTGAATGTGAAGTGAGGATCCTAAGAGCCCAGATCTAGGAAGGTGCAGAATCCTTCTCACACAACATACGCACCATAAAAGATTTGCTAAATCTGCCATTATTTACACAGCATTTCCTAGCATTCCCCATGCAGGTGACTTCCCACCTCAGAAACATGTGACAAGAAAACTGGGTTACTGCCTCAAGACCCAGTCCAGAGATTTAATATAAGAGCAGTTTCTCAAAGACTAAAACAAAGCTCCGTGTCAAAAATGCATCCCCAAATTACATTTTCCCACACATAACTTTTTTGATTTCGTGTACCAGTAACAAACCCTCTGAAGAGAAGCTCTGGAAGGACACAAATGTTTTGGTGTGTTGCAGTTGAGGGGCAGCAGCTGAAGCCCCAAGCTGTCCAGCAGCTCTGCACCACACTAAATACTTCCAGGGCTATCATTACAGCAACTCCAAAGATAACTTTATAGAATATGCATGAATTTTTTTCTGCAGAAGGCATCAGCAAATGTTAGAAGACAGAACCTGGCAACTGGGATATTCCTAATGTACGGTGGATTTTTCTTTTAAAGGACGAAGGTTTTCAAATACAGGGAATTATACATAATCATCATTGCAGGCTGAAGGAGAAAGCAACTATAGAACAAGGTCCTGATGCAACTTTTGAAATGCTGCTTTTAAAAACTCTTACAGTATATATAATTTTAAAAGATAAGCCACAGCGTTAGACAGCCGCAATTTCCTCTCCTTTCTCATACCCTTAATAAACACATTTTAAGAACCCACTCCATAAAATCTATTTGTATGTCTAGTGTGGGTGGCAATAAAGGCTCAATTCTCATCTCTTTTTGTTGTGTATCACTTAAAAATCTTATTGGATCCACCCTACTACCCATTGCTCCAAAATATACAGGTTGCTCTGACAACCAAAAGCCTGTACTTTTTACTGTCATATATATAATTTTGTCAGTCTAGACAACCTGTTAGCAGCTATTACAAAACTGCAGAAAGCAAGAAAAAAAAAAAAAGAATCATCTCCCTTCCATGCATACTTTCAGCTCCTGAGATAGTCAAGATTTTAAAATTCAGCTGAATACCTGGGGCAGTTTTTGTTTGACATATCCTACTCAAAATGACAGCTTTCTTTATCTGAGTTATAACTTTCTTCTTATTCTCTATTTGTTTGTATTCTGGTTTATGAAAAATATTTTTAAAACCTTTTTCGTACTTTCGGGAGGGGGTTATTAATGCAATGCACTGTTCTGACATACACAGCAATTACAACTATGTTGTAAATGAACAAAATGAAACGTTGATACCTTAGATCCTCCAGAAAACGTTACTATGACTCTTCAGAAGCTACCAAGCATTGAGCACAGCCAAGCCCTCAGAAGAAAATACAGGAAAATGCATACACATGCATAACCTAAAGGAAAAATCTCGCAAGTAAGACCAAGAACATGCAGGAAGACAACAAAGGCTCAGTCTTCACCACACCTGAAGATAGGTAACAAAAGACCTTGTCCCCTTCCCCCCCCCCAAAATTATTGGCACACATTACTTGAAATTTTTGAAAACTCTCATTAAAAAATAAAACCAAGAAACTGTAGTTCAGTCAAATCATAAATGCTATACAATCAATGCACTGCAAGACACACCATTTCCTAAATCCTATGCTAAACAATGAGCTAGTTCCCTCTCTCCACTCTCACGGGCATTACAGAAAACTACAGACATACTTTTTAATATAATTTGTAGTATTCAGTTTCTGTAACACAAACAAACTAACTTAAAAAACAAATAAACAAAAGAAAAAAAGGGCCCCATGCACCTTAAGAAACAAATATTTATTTCTCTCCCATTAACTGTTCCATAAATCAAATGACATTGAAAAATTTATAAATGTAAACACACTTCTTTGCCTTGACTTATGCAAGCAAAAGCCCCAGTCTCAAAATTCATGGTGTGTGGCTCATAGTGATCAGGAAGCCCGAGATCCTGGGGCCAAGAACTTTATTTATGGCCACAGCAATGAGCAGTTAAGGACACACACAAACGTTACCTTCTCCCTCCTCAATTCAGATATGTCCACATGAACTTAGGAAATCAAATTTGTATCTAGGGCTTCACTGTTTGGTTGCTTTTCCAGAGGCTCTAATCAGGACTCAATCAGGTTCCTCTGAGCACTGGCAGTGCACAATGTCCTCTGACATTTAAAGGATCAGGATCTGCTCAGCCCTTCTCCCCATTATGAATTGTCTGAGCTCTGAAACAAGAGATGTCACATCTGCAAGATGCTGCTGCCCTCTGTGCAGGGGAGCAAATCTCCCAGATATTTGATTCCTCCAAGGCAGCAAAATTTGGGAGTCAGAGTATTATCATTTTGGAAGCACAAAACCACAGCGGTCACCTTTATAAGAACAGATATTACACACGTGTACATGTGCCTGTGTGTATAAATTTTATAACTATAGATCATAAGTGTACGTGTCTTTGTGTATAAAAATACTTTTTAAATTGAAGCATTTTATACACACTTCCAACAATTAGGTAGGCCAAGTTATGGCATCACCAGGCAGCAGTGCACTGGACCTCTGCCTCCCCAGGACCTATTAGTGGGACACCCAAGAGCTGCTCAGAGAGAGGTTTCTCAGAAGAAGGCAGTGGTTTTATTCTTCAGCACTTTTACCCACCTATTACTATCACTAGAGTTCAGCACCACTCAAGTGCTAAAACTTGAAATTACTATTTTCTCATATGGTAATAGACTTAAATATTATTTAGACTTCCTTTCCTCCACAAACGTGATGAAAATAATCTGCAAGTACTTTCATTTAGAACCACTTATGATATAGTTATTTCAGACTGTGGCTTCACTAGCATAGTATAAAAATGTATATTAAAGCTGACTCTGAAATATTTGCAAGCTATAATACCATTCCAGAACCAAATTCTATGAAATTATACCCACTGAAAAAGAGACTGTTAGCTGATTATTCACATAAGCAGTAAGCCATGGAGAAGTATTGTTGATATCTTATAGCCAAAGAGGTATAAAATATTTGCATCAGACTAAAAAGGACACTCTGCATGTAAACAGCTTTGCCTTTCCTTATTACAAAGTCACAAAGAAAATCTCCACATTTTTTATGGTTTTCTCTGCTAAATATGTCGCTTTTCCAGAAAATCTATGAGTTGCTTTTATAGAAAACCTGGGCACAGACACAGGCTGGCTTAATGACATCCCTTAAATATTTTCTATACAAAGAGCCACTTAATTGCACTTAATCCACATACCCAATAGGCAAAAAAAAAAAACAACCCTACCACCCAACATTTCAAGCCTCACGATTATCACACATTAATTTACACCTCCTTTTTAGTTACTGAAAACAATCTCAAAAATAATAAGCTTGTAAATCTGCTTCTAATACAGACTGTTTCACACTGAACATGCTCAGAGAAAGCCACATACATTTGCCATCCAGACAATTTGGACAAAATCACTTTCATCCATCACAATGGGAATATCGTTGGCAGAAACCTTGTGGTCTGACCTGTGCAGAAGAAAGCCATCCCTCCCTGAGGACACCAGAGGACAGCAATTTATACTGTTGGATCAGGCCCATATTATCTTATTTGCATTGGCACTACTAAATTACCTGAGAAACGTACAAAATAGCCAAAGAGGGTGAGCAGGGCCCGCTGTGTTCTTGTGCAGGAAACAGGAGGAGCAAAGGCTACTGTGGAGGGGACATTACAATCTGACTCTTCATCCTGCAGGGACATATAAAGAAATAGGAAAATGGGATTCTGAAAAGGACTTCTCTTAGCTTGGTTGGAAGAGAGAGAAGGTTTCTGCAGAAAAGGAGAGTTGGTAGCTACCACAAGCAGTCCTTCACAGCCAGCGTGCTGTCTTCAGGGCTGGCAGCCTTGCTTACATTCAAATATCTCAAATTGAGCTGTTACCATGTTTCCTTTTATTCCTTTTGCCTCTAATAGTAAATCTGTTTATCCAGTTGTTTGGGATTTGACAGATGACCTCAATGAGGACACAGCCATTACAATTTATTCTCCCTGGCTTCTGGGAAAAGGTTTGACTTGCAGAGGCTTTGCATTTTTATTTTAACTTTTTTAAACGTATTTTGTTAGTAACTGACTCCTTGCTGTCAATTGTTGCCTGCAGAAGAGTTAAATTTTTAAGGAGAGCAGCAAGACATGTTCAGGCATATGACAGGCACAGCACACTGACAGGGGCAGGGAGAGACAAGTCTCATGAAAGCCAGGATTATGTTCCAGCAGAGAACTTAGACTCTTATATTTTCAAGCAATTTCTCAAAAGAAGTAACACATAAATGGAACAGCTGCCCATACAAAAATTAAAGCAGTAACTGCTGCACATTTTACTTCATCTCCACAGGCACACAAGGTTGAAAAAAGTTTCGTACGTATATTTCTCAGGGAAATAAACTGAGCCAGAAAGCAGCTTTCTGACTTCTGAAGACGCTTACTGTTCATGGAGAGCAAACGTCAGCTCTTGGAGGAAGCTACACGTTATGTCCCTGGAAGCCAACACAGTGTCAGCCCAGTGATCCTGTGCATTTCCTGGGGGAGTACATAAATACAACAACAAAAAATCCACTAACCAGGAGCACTGGATTTTGACAGAGACAGCACAGCTTCCTCCCACTCCTGACGCTGATGGATGTTTCCCGTACCAAAACTGACAGTGACAGAAGAGGCTTTAATGTGAAGGCACCTTTCCAGGCCCTCGTCAGGCATCTGGGAAAGCTGGTACTGACTGACAAGCAAGACAAATATTACAAATGATTGACATCCCTAAAACAAACACAGAGGTGAGGTGTCTTCAAAGAGCAACTGCTACCACTGCTGGTAGGATTCTTTTAACGCTTATTACAGGGACTGGTGATGCCACATGCAGCTGAGAGGAGAACTGCCTCTTTGCTGCTGGCACCAGCCCTGCCCTGACCTCAGATCCCTGCCCAAAGCAACCAAAAGTAGTTATGCTGGGATCCCTGAGGTAGTGAACAGACTGCCTTCATCTGGAATGGTGCTGGAGACATGTACCAGTATTACGAAAAAGAAACACAAGATAGAAAAGGATGAAAAATAGAGGTGAAACTAGAGACAGGACAGAGAAAGCAACAAATGATAGGGGACTATTTCCATTACTGCCGGGTAAACACATGGTTGTCATTTCCACTGCCTTTTCTCCATTTTCTCAGCCACACTTGGCTTCATCTTCTCGGGGGGAAAACACACAAACAAGAGATGAGGAAAAATTATTTGATACCTTTTACATTCCTCTCAGTTCCAAGTGATGGTTCAACATTGCTTGAGAAGTCATCTGAAGATAAATCCCTAATGTGGCACAACCATCACCATCCCAGAGACACAGCCACTAACTTGGCAATAGCAACTCAGGGTTTCCACATGTTTCAGTTCAGTCTAGAGGCAGAGTCCATTTATTGTGCAGTCAGAACAATGTGGCAAATTAACTTGGATTTCTTGGGAAAAGAGCCATAGTAAGGTTGTATGTTTTGGACCAGATTAGCACCTGCTGCAAATAAAAGTCATATTTATACTTGCTAAGGATCCAGTCCACCAAGGAATAGAATAAATTTAATATTCAATTATGGGAACAAGAACTTAAATTTAGTACAGATGAGGATCATGACGTAAAATACAGCATCCTATAATCCATCATGGTTAGCATGATTTTATTGGATCATTAGAAATGCTTATGGAACCTATGAGTTTCTGGGCACTACTTCAGGATCAGTAATAAAAAAATTCATTCTCTAGTTACCTCCTAAAGCAACCACGCATACCATATACAATGAAGAATTATAGTCTACTTGAGGAAAGATACTTAACTCCTTACAATGCATCAATAAAAGATGCCTGATCTGAGATGAAATTTGAATGCTTTGAGTTTGATGAGCTTTGAAAATACTGCTATGTAGAGTATTGGGTTTTTATTCTCTTTTTTCATTTCAAAAACACTGTTATCCCACAGACATTCTAATATGAGCACAGAAGCAGAAAAACCCCTCAGTATTTCTTTTCAGTTACATCCAATTTTAACCATTACAGTGGAGAACTCCAGATAAATATACTGTATGAAGTCCACACCTAGCTCTATCTGCACATTAGGGATGTAGGTATGTCCAGCAGCAGACAGCAGGATGACTGCTCATGAAGAAATCTTTTTGGAGTCAGCATGCATCCCCTCTCATCGCTTGGATCTGCACATATCCTCCTTGCAGAGGGGTTATCCTTCCTCCTCTGCTGCTATAAGCTCTCTTCATATTTACTGTGCTCTGAAGAATTTTAATAAATATTCCATGTGGTATCCAAAGAGCAAATAAAAATGATTAACTAACAGTCAGCACAAATGCCTCTAAAGCAGCACGCTCTCTTCTTTCATGCAGGATCATGAAGTTCAATACCATGATAAAGGTTAAGTTTATCTTTTTTTTTTTTTTTTTTTTTTTTTTTTGAGAAAGTGTAATAAAAGGAGGTGCACAGATAAATGTTGACCTTTCAAAATATTGTGTGTTCCTGTGGGACAAAATGCACTGTATCTGGTTGTTAGTTTTTATAAGATTAATTAGTCTGGCATGTTATTTGATACTTTTTGCTAGATGAGAACAATGAAATAATTTGTTCCCCTTTTCTGCAACAAATGCAATCCACAGATGAGTAACTGCACTGCTTTTCATAGCAATATACTATTTTTAGGAGATAGATTCTTGAACATAAAACAAACCATCCATTTGGTTAAGTTATCTGAAAATACCATGTAGCACAGATTTTTCAGACAGCAAGTCCTTTGTGGAGTGAAACACCAAACCAGGTACATAAAATAGGTCTCCCATTTAAGAGGATGACATATCATCAACAGAAAGCCTTGCTGTTAGTTCAGGATTATTGCCTGTGCACAATTTCTACTGGAATGCAACTTCCACACAAGCACAAAAGCATTTGGTTTGTAAAAAGGCAGCATTGTTAGAACTGCTGACCTTGCTTAGCTGCTTCTGTACCAGTACCTAGTGGTAGACTCTTAACAGTCTTTTAAAATCTGACCTTCAGAAATCTCACATTAGTACACAAGTGCAGAGAGTATATACTGCAAACACTAATGAAGCTGTTTAGACAGTGTAGTTAGATCTCAGACACAGGATACACTTGTCACAGATAAATATATTAACCACATCAACTGAGCCATAGAAACTCTCCAGTCGCCTGGTTTTAGCTCATAAAAAACAAGGTAACAGCAAAGCCCTCTTTCCCTTCAGGTTAAGCCAAGTCAAATAAGTTTGCACTTGTGCAAACACAGCCAGTTCCTGCATGGCTGCTGATCCACAGCAACTCAGCAGGTCTTGGGAAGCTCATCATGTTTGTCACTCATTAGATGCACTGCTGCCATCTCAGGAACTGCTCCACACATGACCTCAAGTAAGTAAGAGACCAACTGCACAGCCAGAACCTTCTTCCTATGGTACCAGTCCCAGCCAGTCCCGTGAGGGACTACACAAAGACCTATCTTAGCAGTGAGCTCCCACCACATCGATTGCAAAGCTATCCCAATATTGGACCTCTCCATTTTTAAGCCACAATGGAAATATTTCAGCCTATATATAACACCCAAGAAAAAAAACAGGCATGTAACTGACTATAAATTAGGTATTGGGATGACATACCACTGTAGTTAGCTTCTAATACTGCAGTAAATGTTTTTTTCCCAAGAAACCAGCAATTCTAGCAATGCCTGAATACACACACGTGTGTCTGTGACCATGCTGGAGGAGCTGCTGAATTGAGACTGGGGAATTCAAACAGAAATGAAAGACCTGCCTACCTTAATGAATCTAGCCTAAATGAAGTGGTTAATTGCCCACTATGGCAAGCCAGAACAGGGACCAACCAACCAGGCCAATGTCCCAGTCTTGTCAAAAGGAGGAGAGGCACCTCAAGTACAAAGATTTAACTGCACGGGAGGCAACATTTGGTACTTGCTAGTAGCAGGAAATACAAATTCAGTTTAATGAGTTTTATGAGACACCACACATCTCTTGGGACTTCTGCTCAAAAAGGTCACTATGAATTGTGGTTGGTCTCTGTTATGGTTCCTCCAACAAACCCACTGGGAAGAATGGTGTTGAAATGTGGGAGCCAACAATTCCCGTTTTGGTGTTGCATAATGACTGAACTAATTAATTTGTTGGGCTTGGCAGCCAGGATGACTTTTCTATGAATCAGAAATGAGAGTGCCCTTCCAATCAAGTAAGTGCTTGATCTCACATCCTTGGCTTTGGGAAGCTGTGTCTAGACTGCTTTGTTGATAGGGAGCAGCAGAAAGCAAGTGACATGACAGGATGAGGAGGACATTTTGTAAATGAGAAGCATGCTTACATCAGGTGTGGAGGAGGAAGAAGTATATTGATGACTTTTACACTAGAATTATGCTGACATTATTTTATCCTTCCCATAACTGCAAATGAGAAAGATTAATTTTACAGCAGCAGACTTTCCCCATGACTTCAACAGACTCAGATTAAATTAATGCTTCAGTTGTGCTTAATCTAAATTTCTGTCTTCTAAACTGTAGGCAAACGATTTCTTATCACTATTTCTGTACAATCTGATGCTAAAGATTCATCAATTTCATTTCCCAACAATATGATTAAAGTCTTGCTAAGGAGAAAAAACATTGTTAGTGCGCAAATCAAATTTTTCTAAAACTCTCTCATGTACTACCAGTTATTAGCTCCTTCAAACAAAACAGCAAAATTACACTAGTCTTGATCTTATTTTCTAGCTATACACTAAGATGCAAGCATGAGATGTTTCTCCCCTCTAATCTGGCCTGTCCCAAACTGGCTCCATATAGGGCATAAATTTGAACTTTCCACTTTAAAAAGAAAGAACTCTTAGAATCATAAACTTCCAATAGTGTAATTTTAACTCCTTTGATGAAGGACAGAAAAAATTTCACTTTGTAAAATGTAACTCAAATTAATACCAAGAATAAAACACCCTCTGCTATTATCAAAAAGTCATAAAACATCTGGGTTTAACAATAATCTGGCTGACGAGTACTATGCATAACAGAAATAAAATTCAGTATTGCTGTTCATCATCTTCTATCTTTAAGATGATACTGTGCTCACACATTAATTACAGATATTAGATAAGTAAATTGGATAAGTAAATTGTATCACGATGCCCTGAAAGGCTGGCACACCAACTGCTGGAAGAGCATAAAACCATTAACTCGCTGAGATCCCTTCTCTGCCAGCAGACTGATTTCACAACATAACACTTTGTCAGTCATTTACCTTCATCTGTACTTAGGAAATATTTCCCCTCATAAGCCCTTTATGCATTGCAGCTCTGTCTAGTAGGTGAAAAAGACTTTTCTGGGTGGGGCTTGGGGAACTAAGGGGTTCCTGATGCTGCTTTCAAACAAGTGAATAATACCCCAGTGGCACCACAAGGAGTGAACTCTGCCAATTCTGAGATTATTTGTTTTGCTGTACAGGTATCATAAACATACTGCAGGACCTAACTGGTCTGTTCCATTAATATATCTACTTAATTTAGAGTAAGTGCACAGTGGAAGCTCTGGCATGTTAATGAGAGGACAAGGTTCCAGCAGCACCACAGGTACTGAGGAATTATTATTATTGCACAAGCTCTGTTGGACAAAGCCCTTTTGGAAAACCAAAACACTACAGAATTTCAAGCCCAGCTACCAGCCCTGGGGTACCCCAGCTTCTTGCTACTGACAGCTTCTGGGGACTCTCCATCCTCCCAGTACTACCCCACAGCAGGGCCAGCTGACTTGGGTTTGTGAAGCAAGGAAAAGGGATGGGCTCCTCCCTCTCTTTATTAACAATTAAAATTAAAAAGAATTAAAACTCTGCCTCTAGCAAGGGTAAATTCCAGAGCGTATCAGCAAACGTAGGGTTTTGACAGATGACTTGTCATAAACAATAAAAGGTCTGAACACAGGATAAAATACTTGTGGTGTCTATCACTTCTGCCAAGAAATTCAATGACAAGTGAGGAACAGCAAGGAAAGAGGATAAAACATCACAGACTTAAGTCTGCAAACAGCACTGGCCTGGAAGGAAGGAAAAGCTAACAAAATGTATCACTAGGCATAATTAACAGCTGTGTAAGAAACCAGATTTCAGAGGAAATCCTCCTTCTGTAGAGCTTTAAGGGTGACAATGAAGCTTAAACTGTCACAAGCATTTGATTAGTACATTACAGATGGAATTTAAAACTGGCAGGTTAATAATCAAGAACTCCCCAGGCTATCAGACTCCCAGTAATGCATCTCCTCCTTTACCTAGACCAATCAGCCTACATTCATACTTTCCTACAACCTGAAAAAATACATCTGCTGGTAAAAAAAAATAGCTTTTCTTGGAAACAGATTAAATATTTATGCTTTTCTATTACTGATATAAACACTGTTCCTACACATTTTTCTAGACAGAGCAGCTTCACTGCAAAACTTAATCATGCACTGTTCCCTGAAAACTGCTTATAAGAATGTTTTAGAAACATACTTAGAATTAAAACATTTTTTAAATCCCATAAAACTTATAATCACTGTTCCAGCCATTTTAATACTGAAAAACAGCTTGTGTTCAGAAGATGAACAGCCTTTGCTAACACTACATATGCCCTTCCAGTACTTAATTAGCTGATAATACTCTGGGTGCCTGGAATGTAAAATTCAAATGCCTTGCTTACCAATGTGTTTAGCATTCTGCAAATAAGTCTTCACACCAATTAAATCCCTTGTTATTATGAAAATGCTTCCATATTGTTGTAATAACACAGGGTAACACTGTCAATGCTACTAATCATGAGGCTATTCTTTGAAAAATTGCAGGATTTATGAGTAATCATTGGTATGGATATGCTACTATTCAGTACAGAGTACAGAAAATCTAATAATACCTTTCAAATAAATCTGATTAATGCTACAGTATCCTTTAAGTGAGGTATGTACATAAAAAAAAAATCTTTCCAAACCACTGAGAAGCAGTATTTCACAGTGCAGTAATTAACTGTAGCAATCGTGCAGTAATTTAAAAGCACAGTAATTTACAAGTGTATGCAATCAACAAAAAATTATTTTACTTCTCAATACCTGAAATTATTGCTAAATCAGGTTTGATCCGAGACAAGACTATTACTTCCACTTCCCCTAGAACAGGGAAATTAGGAGACATTTTTTCTCACAGGAAGCTTTTGGGGAAACTTGGGAATGAGCCCAGATTCCCTATCAAGTCAAGCAGCATGCCAAGAGCACGCAAGATCTCCACAGAAATGTTCAATGATACTGGATTCTAGTTTAGTCTAGTTCTAAAATTTTCTACTCAAATAACACACAGGAGGAAAAAGTCTCCATTCATCATATATTACTTATAAAATGATACATGAAATCAATTCATTACTCTAAGAAGTCATCATCTTAAATTTTCTAAAAAAGAAAATTACATGGCTGCAGAGCAAGGAAAGCCTACCATCAAGAAAACTAAGACAGAAAACTAATAAGAACTTTGAGAAAATTAATAAGGTTTTCAATAAGTAACTATACACGATCATTTACAAAGTAGACCTAAGGAATGAAAGTAGAAGCTTTGGCACAGTACAAGAACAAATAACATTTTAAATTCCTTTCATGGCACAGTACAAGAACAGATAACATTTTAAATTCCTTTCACATACACAACTCAGCCAAACCCACAGAATTTGGTGTGGCAGGGAAGAAACACCTCCTCCGAGACCAATCCGTCCCAAACTTCCTTCACTTGTGCCTAATGAAACACCTGAACTGGAAGTGCTTCCCCAACCCCAAACCCATCTAATCTGGACCACTGAGGTCCTGGAAACAGCTGAGACAAGGGCCAAGCAGGTGTTTGTGTGCAACCTCCTCACCTCCCACGCGAGGAGGACAGGCAGAGTTGGCCAACAGTATGAGTTGTGCTTCAGGAGGGTATAACCTTTCAACAGGGTACACAAGGGAAAAACAAGGGACCAAGTACTGAAATCAGTGCTCTAAAGAACCTCTCCTACTCCAGATTAGCTGCCTGGGGGACTTTCTGACAGCTCATCTCTGGACCTTTAACTTGGTCGTATCTGTAAGGGCCACGCTTGCATTTTCATCACCTTTGAAAGTTCCTAGGAGCCCGTGCCACTTTAAGAATGCAGTATGTTGGAATATATATATCCATACCTTCTTTCAAAAACTAATTTTTAAATTGAATCTCTCTGTGATGTTGGTTCAGAATTCACAAGGGAAATGTGAGGATGTCTGCTAAGCAGTAAAATATCATTTGGTCAAAAAATGGACATAGACAACATCAGGTTAATTAGAAACATTTATCTGTAAATGTTAAAAAGCTTTCCTAAAATTTTCTTACTTATACAAGTGTCATGGCCTCTACAAGCAGCTTGTGGCAATCCAAATCATAGCACAATAAATAATTTATTTTTTCCAAACATGCAAAATGGATTCTTTACGATGTGAAGAAAGCCATAACAATTCCATTAAATAGAACTACAGAAAACCAAACTGGTACAGCCAATCTATTTTTTTAGAGGTAAAGCAAGTAAAGAAGGTTCTATGTCTGAACTTTTTACCTATGTTTCATTACTCTACTTCCAACCATACACAAAACATGTACTGTCAGCCTGTGCCACATCCCCAGGCAAGAGCACATGGATCAGCTTTACCTTTGCATTCACAGAGAAGAGCTTTGCAGTGGTAGACTGTGATCTTTTTCCATGGAAAAATTCCTCAATAGCCAGTTTTACCGAGCACACATCACTTGGCATCATCACTTGCACCTCTGCCCTTCCACACCTTAAACTGCTCTTCCTGAAGTTCAAAGGTAAACAGCCTTTCTCTGCCCTCAAAGCTGTCACTCTGAAAGCCACCACCCATGGGTAAAATTGCAGCTACAGCAGGAAGTTGTCAAATAAATGAAATGCATGACTTAACCTATCATTAGAACCAATGTGTACCAAAAATATGCAACAAATAATATAATGACCCATATTAACAGCTTTACCCCAAGTTCAACTTCTTTGTTTAAATTATATTTTTTGCAGCACCTGGCAGTAATTGTTAATTTGTATATGCAGTACAGTATCATCCAGAAACACAAGATGAAGGACTTGTATGCCAAATATAATATTTTGAAGAATTTCTACCTTAATTTAACTGCATGGATTTTTTGGAAGCCACATATTAGGTACCCCTATGAATTCACTTCAAACAACAGCTTCAGGTAAGAGGAATTTACTTTATGCAGATAAAATACCCAAACACAAAGACTAATGGAGAGTCTGAGAACACAGAAAATTCTCCTTTGGGTTTTGATTGATTTTTCTTTAATCAGCGTCGTTGCTAATAATAAGCCTCACAACCTGCATGCCTAAATGACATACTATTTTGATTAGAGTTTGTTTTGTCATTTGTAGGCAAACACAAAAATCACACGTCTCCCTGGTAACAAATTGAGTCCAGCTCAATATCCAAAAAAGCCTTTCTAACTCCATCATGTGAAGGGGAGTCTTCTTGTCCCCTCTGACGAGGGATGGCAGATGCAGGGGCCCCACTCCTACCACCCAGAAATCTCCTTCTGGACACAAGTAACTCCATATTCAGTGAAGGTGACAACAAAGACTTTCTGCTTGAGGCTATCAAACACTTTTTACAGTCAGGCCATAAACCTGCACCAATGGATTTGTGTCTTTGCTCAGCTGCCCTAACTGTGGTGGGTTTGGACACAACCCACACCCCAAACTATTCCCACTCTCTCACTTTATTCCTGATATGTCTGATATTAGTTGCTTGTGTAGTGACTGAGAGCTGATGAATATCTCCCTAACTGCACTCCATGAAACTGCATCATGGAGGGAACCTGTTATTGATGGCACAATACATTATAATACAATTTTACAGAGATCTTATAGATTTCTCACTTTTCACCTACCAGCCTTACTTCACAGAGAGGTTTAAGCAAGAGTCAACCTGACTTTTGTTTTAAGCTCTCAACAATGACAATATAATTAAGCTGTGAATGATATATCAAAGTGCCATACACAAAGATGAACTGACAAGAGTAATTCTTAGTACTCAAAAGCCTTCAGTTTCATATATCATAATATCCTGTAAAGCAAGTCCACTGACATCTGCTTGACTGGAAAAGCAATAGCTTGGTATAAACCTCAATTCATCCTTCAAAGAGGCATATGTGCTTGCTGCTGAGTACTAGCACTATGTGCATTACTAGAGTTGAAGCCTGCATCATTTATATTTCATTTATTTATTAACTGTTTATCACAAAATGGAGGACAGAACTTGCCATAATCTTGTATGACAGCGTTTCATACAAGTGCTCTGCTTATATATTTTTTAACTTTTTATCAACATGACAGATATTTTGCTTCTTTTGAAGAACAAACAGTATTTGGTACATCTGGTTAGGGTCAAAATAAAAAAAACCCCAATCAAATAATAATAAAAATAATATTTTTTTTAAAAGGAGGATTTGTATTCAAGTTCTCATTGTTTCTGATGTCACTTTAGTTTCAAAGCCTTTCAGGGCTGCAGCAGATCTTAGTTCTGCACCTACAAGACTGAGAATCTCATTTACAGCTGGGATCCTAAGGCACTACTGTAATGCAATTATTATTATCATCACCATCATATCTCCCCAATCAATCTGAGTATGTGCTTCTAATGAGTTCATGTCTTGAGGCAGTTAATGCTCAGACTGATTTGGAGCTTTTTTTGTTGTTGTTAAATAACCATTCGTTGCAGCAAATTGAAAGCTTTATCAAATGAAAATTAGTATTTAGAGAGCAACTATGAAAAGTCTGATTACAGCAAGAAAATTATCAAGAAGAGATTAACCTAGTCATTTAGGGGGCGAACTGTATCTGGTGGGTTAAGAGATATGGCTTGGCCAAGAGGCATTTTGCTTATATATTTGGGTTCTGCTGTGGAAGAATAGAATAATTTCCTTGAAATAAATAAATTATACAAAAAAGATTAAACATGTTCCCATACAGACTGTGTGTAGAAGGAATGCATGCTATTTAAATGGCTGTTTTGGCAAAATAGAAATTCAGGAAATTTGTTTCCTGCATATTGCTATGCAATTCATTACAATAAATCTCCACACCTTACTCGGAGAAAACCAAGGACAATTCTTTCTTGGACATCAGATACCAGAGGACTTCCAACTTGAAAAAAGAAACAAAAAAACCCAACAACTTAATTTGCTCTTAACTGATAAAGTACTTTGCTACTGAAGTACAAATTCTGCATAATTATCATTCAATCACATGAATCAATCTTGTGCATATGACTGAATGTACAGTGGCAGACTCCTTTTCAGCTGTGTGCCTGCAAGTATTTGCATTAGAAAGACACCATTTTCAAGGCAAGCATATAAAGAAAAGTGAAGGTGAAAACTTTTCTCATTATCTTAGAAGACAGCCTATTACCTATATCACTTCCTCAGATATCCATCCATCCACACCTAATGAGTCCTATGATTTAGTCAGAACACATTCATAAAGATGATTCATATTTGTTATGCAGCCACTTGATGTTAATAGCAAAGCTGATGTCTTAAATCACAGCTCTTTCTCTATGATAGCCAAGAGGCAAAGCGACACTTTGGAAAACAGAGGAAAGAATTTATTAGGGCAGCTTCATGAAAGCAACATTTACAAGAAAAATGTGAAGCAAAACATCAGGGTCAAAAGTGCCATAATCAAACCCCCAGATAGTATTAGCTGCTGCATAACTAAGAAGTTAGTACTGATCCTCTCTCTGCATATGTTAATATTGCCAAACATTACTGTATCTAGGTTAAATACTCCCATATTTAATTTTATCTATAATCTGTTCTCAGTGTTCTATACAGAGGTATAATAACCTTTATATATCTGATAACAAGAGGCAAGTGTCATTCTTTCCTAGCATTTAACCATAACTGGAAGAAGTAAATTTCAACCAAAAAAAGTCTTATATTTAGCAGCTGAAGAGACTTGCTGATTTTTAATTACATTGGTTAAGGGAGAAATAATACAATAGGTTTAAAGTACCAGTACTAAGCCAGCAACAAACACCAAATGACCCAGTGCCTTCAGGAAAACTACTTGTGTACTTCAGTGTTAGCTCTTTAATGAGTTCTGTTGGATCACTGAGCAAACAGGGGTGGACAGGGCTGAATCCCCTCTACATACACCCCACTCATCCAATGGATCCAGACACATTCAATATGTGTTGACTGCAGACTCTAGAGCTTTAAAGAATACTGTAGCTTTACAGCCAGGAAGGAAGAAACGTATGAGTAAGTTTGGCATTACACAAAAGAAAACAATTAGGCACAAGATACTCATCAGCTCTTGGAATTCTCTTAGTAGATCCATAGATAATGAGATATTGCAGCATCAAGCTCCAGTGAGAATGGGTGCATTTTCAGCTAGAACCAACAATCCCTGACATTTCACTTGATTTCAAGAGAGCTCCCCATGCCTTACATTGCTATTAAAAACCTCTAAATTAACCCAGGAGGATTGCTGATAAAGCAGGGACCAGGGTGGGATTTTACAAAGTCGTAGTCTAATTTCTGCTTCTATTTTTCTGGTTAGTGATTGTAACAATGGAAATACTGAACTCAAGCCTCCATTACCAACCATACAGTATTTTTAAGAAGGAATGAAGTAACTGCCAAACTGGAAAAAAAGAAGTACAGAGATGAGAACAAGATGTGCACACAACCTAGCAAAGTGGAATAATTGCATAATTAAGTAGGTCAACTGCAGGTATGGATTTCTTTTAAGGCAATCCAAAAAAAGTATGAAATGTTGCATGTGAAGGCATGCTCCCAAAGAATTCAGAACTGCAAACAGGCCTTTGTCTAATGCAAATCAAGGGAAGCAAAACTGAAAGCACCTACCCTAAGGAGCTCCCACTGGAAAGACGGTCGTATTTCCCAACTTACTCGCTGGGAAGTTGCTGTGGAATAACCAGAGTGACGGAGGAGCACATGTTGCCCAACTGCTTCTTAAAGATATTTTTGTCAGGTGATTTGTAAGCAGGAGCCTGGATTGGATAGGAAATTATCTTCCTCACAACCACCCTCTAGAGTTTTGCATAATAAAAAAAATTGTTATTCAAAATATATTAATACAGCAATTGCTGCCTTCCTTGCACCTTTTTCTTCTAAAGTGAGCTGTGACATTTCATTAGTAATTAGAATTCCAAAGTGATTTTTAAAATACAGAGCTAACATTGCCAAAATAAAAAGATGAATGGAGGTCAAGAACCACCCTCTCAAATAACAAACCTTCCATTTTGGGGGGAAAGGGGCAATTACTTTTGAAAGGGAAAACATCTCTGAGGAGGAAATTGGTAATAAATCTCGGGGATCTGTGGATCAGTTTGGTTGGTGGATTTCAGTGGAATAAGTGGGACAAGACATACAGGGACATAAGTGGGACAAGCTGCTAAATACACTTGGAGATTTTTAATTTATAAATGTTTTGACTCTTCAGGTGTCTTTTAATCTTGTGAAACTCACACTATTTTCTTCCTAATTTTTAAAAAAGAATTTTTTTTAAGGAAAAAAGCTAGAACTGGAATCCAAGAGGCTCAAGCATGCCATCACCAGAATCTCGCATGTCTGGAAGTGCTTCAACTTTATAAATCTAAAGAGAAACCAATGCTCATCCTAAAGAAAACCGAGGTTTTCCTCTTAACAACACACATGGCTCAAAATGCAGGTGTTTCAGCACACAGGTTAAACAAAGACCCTAGAAATCTCCATTTCCCATGCACAGGAGCACACAGAAAACCACAGACCTCATGCCTGAACCCCAGGAAAAGGTCAGAAGTAGTCCAGGCAGTAGGACATTTTGTTACAAGCAAGCTTTAACCTGCCACACAAACCAACAGAGTGGGAAAACCCAGACTTCTGAAGGCAACAAGCCTCAGGAAAGGGAAGACATGAAAAATTGAGGGATGGGGAAATCCTCCCCCCTCTACACTACACCTCATCCTTTGCCACCTCCTCTCTGAAGTAAAGCGAGGCAGAGATAGATGTGGTTGTCCCATCTTTAGCAAAGAGGAAATTGACTCCCCCCTACCTGCGAGAAGCATCAGAGAGACATCCCTGGGCATGGCACTTCTTATTTAGACTTCTGCATGGCAAGGCTGAGAGAGAAACTCTTGCACCACACGGGGGTGGGAGCCTCCATACGCATCAAATCTTGCATGTGCTGGCAGTCCTGGTTCAGAGCCTCCAGGTCACTGAACAATGTGATCTCACTGATAAGAGCAGGTATAAAATAAAAATGTACAGCTTCCCACAGCTGGTAAATTCACTACTCCCTTCTCCACCCAAGTAACAAAATCTATGGATACTAAATAACTTAAAACAAGGCTAGAGGCCATTGCACAGAATCTTTTCCTAGGCAGTTTATTCGTACTCAGGCTGAACTGCAGCACTATCAGGTGCAGGACAGAAAAAAAGAGAAAGAGAGAGAGAAAAGAAAGAAAAAAAGAAGAAAAAACCCCCCCACACACACAAACAAAAAACCACACACACACACACAAAAAAAAACCCCAACAACACAAAGCAAACAGCCAGAAGAACAATATGTTTTGGTAAATTAATGGAGTTTTGGGAGGATCCAGGAAAGTTCCTGAAATTTCTGCCTCCCCTTTATAATGTCATGCTTCTAATTTACTTCATTTATATCAATAAACACTGGGTTACACAACTATTAGTCTAGCTGAGAACTGTACAAAAGCTTGCTAAATCTGTCTCTAATTATTATGATTAATAGCCCAAAAAGATCAGCTTCTCAAATTAATGACCTAAAGCAACTGGTATAGAAAAAAGGATATTTTTCTGGGTAAACAGAGTCTTCAGTCTTTTCAGTTAATGAAATCTTGAGCAGTCCATTCAGTAATACTACATTCTAATTTCCTGTAACTACCTATTTCCACATATTTGCATCGATTATGCTGCCACTATGTATTTATTTGAGATGAATTATTTTTAAATTACACAGAAACTTAGTCTCATGCTTATTTTAATACTGCAGAAATGCTTTGGCCTTATCGTTTTTCTCACTTCTTCCAGAGCACGTACTATACAGGGGGGTTTGTATTACTACTCCTACTATTCACCAATGCTTATTTTTAAAGGGCAGGTTCTTCATTTAATACCTGAGGTTTGTAAAGCTCTCAACACTTCAAACATATATGGACAAATTAAGACATATAATAGCTAAAATACAGGAAATATTTCTTGATTACTTCTGTGATTAGTGCTCCAATGTCTGTTATTTTATAGTGATTTTTAAAGAATATTAAAGCAAGCTGATCATACAACCTGATTACATCGTTTACAAGTGAGAGACACTATAAGAAGTCTTACCAAACCCACAAATTAAGCATCACATTTTTTCAGTTCCAATACCCCTAGAGGCTCTGAAACACGATGAGAGCAAAGTCACTCAGAACAAGATCTTACCTCCTCCTTACCATCCTCAAACTTCAAAAAAGCTTCTTCCACCCCTTAAATACAAATTATATAGTAAGGACTGCATCTACTGCATTGATTTCCAAAGAGGAAGACAATGTGGTCCCCAAGCATCAAAACACAGTGACAGTGGGTTAGGAGAAAAAAAAATCTCTTCAAAACCATGCCAAAGAATAGTACTTTCCTTGCCATCTACGACACACTGAAAATGTAGTGTCTACTCTTCTCAACCAGGATTGATGAATTTTGCTCAGTGTATCTTCACCAGTAATCTCTTTTATCCAACATCTCTCATCAGTAATGCTTTTATTTTTTTTTTCCCTTGAAGTAAAAACATGAACAGCCCTGCATGGAAAATTGAGCCTTGCAGAACATAATGAGAAACCTTCCCACAGCTGCAGGGAGCCTAAGGGATTGCTCATTAGGAGTTAGACTTCAAACTACATTGATATGGTCAATGTCACAGGGAAGAAGTGTCTGTCTCAGGAGTGCCAAGACCACTGACATTTCTGTTTTGTCCTTCCTCATAATAGCCCACTCCAAGGACCACTTGAATATCATTTAACAACCTTCATAATTTAAAAATTATTTAACAGCCCATTTCAAGTATCCAGTGTAATGGCCACGGGTTTTATTTCATTTGCCCTTTTCTTCTGGCTTCATAATCCGCAGAACAGTTGTGGTATTTGGTCTTCTACTACTACAGGTCTCATATTTCTATAGGGAACTTTTTTGTAGGCGATGATACTTATTCAGCAGATTCTCCCTGGACGAGTCACTTACTGAGTTCCTCCAAACCACTGTCCCAAGATAGAAGCCACATATTCTGTGGTCCCTGCAGGTCCTGTTTCCCTATTTGTAATTAGTTAAGTGCAACAGTCTCTGAATCCAGAGACTGAAACCCTAACATGGGGTTGAGAAAAATATATATAAATCCTACTTTCAAGCATGGATTGAAAAGCCAACAGAACCTACAGAACTATTGGAGGAAAACTTGCTTCCACTCGAAAATTCCTCTTATAAATTTAAAATTACCTGCCTAGTTTAAACAAGTTTGTGTTCTGTGTTTCTGTCATCATTTGAGTTAATAACATTCATTCTTCAGTACATGTGAACAACCAAGACTGCAAAGATTAAAAGGGAAAGTCGATAGCTAAAACAACTGGTTTGGCAGCTGCTCGAAAGAAACAGGAGTGGTTCAACCACTAAATTCTCACACATGAGTCTGGGAATGCCCTGCAGAGGACTACTTAGGACACACTACTGGCTGGTGTGTGGGAAACCTAAGAACAGGATAGTTTCAACATGAGAGGTACATTTGAATGCTCTTCAAAGCAACTGTAAAAGCTATGCAAAAGCCACTCAATTCTATTAGGAAGATTATTGGGAAATGGTAAATTACTCATAGCTGCCCTGTTTTGCTTCTGTTGCCATGGCTTGAAATGCCAGAGCTTGCAACTAACCTGATATCTGAAAAACTCACTAAATGCATCTCAGACACTGTTGCACCATGATCACCCCTCTGTATGATGAAATGTGAATGTGAAAGGTGGGAGAAAAAATCCTTCTAAGTGAAAGAATTGCACTTCTCTCTACAACAAGGAGACACAACTGCAATGCAAGAGGATGTGATACTGTGTTTTGCAGGTTTCCAAGCAGCAGTAGTGGAAGGGGGGCATTGCTGCTAACACTGGAAAGTATCCAATGCACAAAGCTGTAATCAAGGCTCATATAACTGATAAATAGTTAACACTCTTTTTTTGATTCAGTCATTCTACAGAACACAAACTAACACCTTTTTAATGTGGAAAGAGGAAATTGCCACTTTTACCTAGAGGTGATTGGGGCTTACCTCCCTCTTTCCAAAACTTTCTGTGACAGCAGAACATGGAAGAACATTTAATAACTATTGTGACACTTCAACTAGCCCTTTTACTTCCTTTTCCTGTACTAGGAAGAAATTCACGTCATACTGAAGAGTAAAACTACCTGAATTTCATCTGCTTTCAAGTCTCAACAAAAATTCCCTACAACTTTACCTGCCTGGAGTGACCTTGCAAAGTCTAGATATATTTCTTATCTCAGACTGAATTGGCAAGAACAGACCCACTCGCAGATATCCTTAAGACTAAAAAAAAAAAAAAAAAATGTAATTTGCTCCTGTGCACGTACAGGATAAACAGAATTTGTGCAAGCATTCATGTGTATGAGATTTCTCAAGGCTTCATATGACACAAGTTCATAAAACATATTTATGCCTGATGGTATGTATTTTATACCACTCACCTCTCTTCTGTTACCATGAATTTTAGTATGGGATGAAAGTTTAAACACATAAAGAGAGTTTCAGTAGCTGACTGGGGGAAGGTGATCCTTAGTTATAAGTGTGTTTCTCCCATTAAGACTCTTTTACTAATGAGGCCATGTAAAGACAGTTATACCACATATCACACTTGGAATGACATCCTTGCCAATGGTGGCTGCTAAAAAAATTGTCCCGAGAGCTGAACATCACATTCATTAAAAATCATCCTGAGGGGATCTGGAATAGGTATTTTTCTAGAAATGCAAAACTTGAGAAACCCAGTTAGATTAATACACTTTAGAGTTATTACTTCAGTAAAACAAGAATCCCTTTCTCCTTTTCTTGCCATCTTTAATGAGGGCTTTCCCTTATCTAGGTACCACACTAAAAAAATACTATAAACAGACAATGATACATCATGGTGGTATTGCTGCTGTTAGCACCAGGTTTTGATCTGACTCCTCAGTCTGTAATGCAAGGAATTCATGAAAAATAACTCACCACAAAGCCAAAGTCATGCTGGGTTTTAGACCTCTGCATAAATAGGAAATATACATCCACACCAGATTCCCAAAATTATTACTGTTTGTCAAAAGGATCCCATGATTTAAAAAGATAATCCATAGGGATACCAACCAATATACTCAAATGCTGTAATTGCAGATGGCCATGTTTTCTACAGGTCACTGAAAAATGGGTCCATTTTGTTCTCACATCTGGGAGCCAATTAAGCCACATTCAACATGCTACAAACTGCTGTGACATACAAAATCTAAGACCTACACAACCTTAAAGACTCGGAAATCCATTCACCATGAGAAAGTCAGAGTTAAGTTTCTTTTTTTAAAAAAATTAAAAAACCAAACAAAAATTACACTACCAAATTTACATTGCACAACTGTACCATGTGCTTACTATTGAACAATGAGAACTGACAAATGCTCAGCACTTGTGCAAATTTCATCAACATGGATTTATTTTTTTAAAAGACCACCTTCTCATACTGTTCCCTACTTCCAACAGCAGATTCATTGTTACAGTTTTGGAGCACCCATCCTGCTGGAACTTGGGTACCCCTAAGTCAGAAGAAAAGGAAATAAAACCCCAAAATACAAACCAAAAAAACCAATCAAATTGGCCAGGTTTGTAACTCTTCAAGAGATGTCACTACAAAAATGGCAGTCCTTCTGACAGAAATCAGTTAGATAAAGGATACAAGAAAGGCAGGATTAAAAGGTCTAGTAAAGAATAAGAAAGCTTTTCAGGTGGCCCTGTTGGTGGTCATAGCCTGCATTTTACAAAACCTCACCCCTTTTCATGTATGAAGGGAACTGCTTCTTAAAAGCATTAATTTCATGAAGTCTCCCACAAATGAGGCTGAGCTCTTGAGAAACTAGATTATAGATTAATGTAATATACTCTAAAAGAATTGTAACGGATTTCTTAAAAATCATTTTATGGCATCTAATTGGTTTTTACTATTAGAAAAAAAAAATATTATAAAAAGGTGGCAATCTGAGGTTCACATGCACACAAGACTTCCTTACTTGCAGGCATCTCCTCCTCCCCATGTAAAACTCTCTCCAGATTCTCTTCTTTAAAGAAGCCTCATTACTCAAGATTAGGTTTTGTGTTCCACCTTGAGCTGCAGGGGAAGATTTCACCCACAGTGTAACCCATAGTGCAACTTCTTACCTAGTTAAAGAGGAATAAAAAGTGATCAAAAGAGAAAAAATCATTCTTATTTTTAAAGTAAGGCTTCCACAGGCTGCTGATACTACAGAGTAGAAACTCTGCCACATCATTATGGCCACACTGTCTAATCACAGCTCTTCAAAACACTGAATAGGGCATTTAACATCCCCTCTCCACCACCACAAATAAGTGGATTATTGAGATTTTCTAAGAAAAACTGTTTTTCCTAGGAAAGCATTGGTCCTTAAAAAAAACCTAAGCAGTTTCACACAAATGCATTCTAAAAACCTAACTATGAGGTTTCATATTCTGAGGAAACTGCTCGATTTCCCCATGTGAGCCCTATCATGTTTGAGCATTTAGCTCTTCAGGTGGGTGCTCTCTCACTTTCCATCATCTCGTGGGAGTGAAAAGATGGGGAGTGGCAGGGAACAAGGCGGAAACATTTCCTGAGCATCTCTAATTACAAGCACCACTGTCCTCAAAGACAGGTTTAATTGGCCTGATTCTTATTTTAGCCTAGTCAGTTCACTCATATTTAACAACTACTGAAAGACATTATGCTGTTGGTCTTGAAATTATTTTTAGACACCATTAGAAGCCTAGCCTGAGCAAAAATTCATAATTTAATTTGTCACAAAGAGAGTAATGCACGTACTCAAATAAGAAAAGCTCCACACTGACAAAAGAGGGAAAAGCAAAAGCTTGTCAAATGACAGATGAAGTACAAAAAAAATCATGTACAACTCCCAACAATGAGAAGATGCTCAGTGAACACTGCTCAGATAGCCCAGACTCACTGTGCCAGTCTTGAAATATTTAAAGGCCAAGACTTATCATCAGGTTGAGAAGAAATTGCAATTCTGACCTAATTCCTGATGGTTTTACCTATAGGCTGCCCCACTACAACAGTGAATTAATCCAAAACAACAGTGCCAAGCAGTGACACTGCAAACTGTTCCTAAGGTAAATTATGTGGGTCTTGAAGCATCAGGTAGAGCCAGCAAGGAACAAGCCTGGAGATTACTTAAAGATATACACCAAAAAATTATCCTAAATAAAATAAAACCAATATTATTGAACTAAGGCACAAGTAAACTATTATCTAAAAGTTGTGACTGCTACAGAAAGCTAACTATATATACATATGTGTTACCATCATGTGCATAAAGATGATGACCTCTGTCATAATGGCTAAAGATGGGGGACTGGAGCAGAATATAAATATTGGAAAGCACAACGCTGTGCACAGCATCCCAAAATGTTACCCTTCACATGAGTATTAGGAAAATTGTTGATTCTAGTCAAAGCTTTATGTGCTGCAAAAAACTGCAATACTAGACAGTGGCAGAAGTTAATGTTATAATGCTGAAGAATTCTAACAGAGGCAGCCTTCAGTTTCAATGGATTCAGTTCATCAGTGGAAATATTTGGGCTTAGTTTCCCACTGTGAAAGTTATCACTGAAATCTACAGCAAATGAAAAAGCATGTATGGCATTGTAAGAAAAATGTTCTACCTTTATGACTGGATTTAGAAACAAAACAAAACAAAAACAAGACCCAAAACAGAAAAAAAGTGTAAAACTTTTCAATTCCATGTGAATTAAAATTTTGAGTTGGGGCTTCCAAAAGGAAATAAAAAGGAAAGGAAAATATAAATACTAGAACAAAACCAAACCACTTAAGTTTCCTGCTACTCAGCTTTCAGGTTTGTTTTTCTTTTGATATAAAGCTCTACTGCAAATTTCTAAAAACTGGGCATTTTTCTTTTGCCCAAATATTTATGACACTCAGTGGCAAGACAGGTTTTAATCTAAGTCTATAGTTCCCATTACATTTTACCAGTCAATCTTGCCTCTTGAATGGTGTAAAAATCATCTCTAAAACCTGAATTCCCTCTGACTAGGTAGAAGTTGGACCAATTTCTTAGTGATGAGAGAAGGAAAGCTACAAATTCAGTAAATTGGATTCAGGTCTGCATGCAGTTATAGCACAACTCATCTAACCTCTACTTAAGCATCTCAGAATGAGATCTTATGATTTCAAAACATCACAAAGTTTCTGAAGTGGGGTTTTACTCGATAATATTGAACCTGTTTTTTTTTTTTTTCTGGTCCTTTCCCTCCGTGTTATCAGCCTTTTTTCTTTTTTTTGTTTTCCTATTTTATTTTGTGTTTACTTATAGTGATCAAATCATAATTTTACTCCCTCCACTAATGTTACACCCAATGCTCCGAAGTGAAAAATAAAACCCTTGATTTGTCTCTTAACATGCCTTAATAAAACAACTGAGAATATTGTTCTATTTTGAATGAAATTCCAGTGGACATGAGCGGGTGAGATTTTCAACCACCCTTCTTTATTGCATGTAAGGCAGCATTGAGTCCCTTGTGGGACAGAGAGAGCTGAAATGGCAGCACTCACAAAGTACAGGACACACACCTCTGATCCAAGTACACTTATTGATAACATTAACCCTGTGAATCCTGGATTTGAGAGATGTGTGCTCAGGAAAGAGGGGAGGAGAACAGAAGGCAGAAAAAAATGAAATAGAAACCAAGGAACCAAGTATTCACCAGAATCAGCTCACAAAGAATCTGCACTTTGGTTAATAAGCATGTTGAAGGAGAGTTTTAACTGAGACCAAATTAATCCTTCTCAAATTCTCATAAAAACAGAAAATATTACACATTACTTATTACATACACAAGACATCTCACAGGATATTAAAAAAATACTTCCTTTAGAAAAGCCTCAAATTTTGGACAGATTTTTGATCAAACACTTACTTGGCATTTGCTACCCAGACATTTTCTGAAAAACTCCAATCAAAACTTTTAAATGATCTAACTGGAGAAGTTAAATGAATCTCTCTAAGCAAGACAAGAAAAGCCAGAAACTGCATTATACAATGCTATAATTAATCATTAATACAGTGTAACATTTAATACTTTTCCTTTGAAGTCTGGCAGCATGGGAAAGTACTAATGATGGAAAGCCTGGGGTAATTGCAGCTAGCAGGTGGTTTAGCCTCAGGAGCTGGAATCAGGAAGACCTTGGCATTTTCATTATTATTTCCTCCAAAGAGATCAGAAGACAATGTCTTGATTCAACACAACGTAACTTGAAAGTGTAGGTACAGCTAAGCTGAGGAGGAAGAACAGTGCAGAGAACCTCAGCAACTGGGAGCAGAAGTGGGAGAGGCTGAAGTCGCTGGCCAGAAGGGTTACAGGAAAGTCTCAGGAGGCATTCAGCAACAGGTAAGTCCCAAAATGTAAAGTGATAGCACAAATTATTTTCTTTCATTAATAATGCAATGTGTCTGCACATGCTTGGAAAATACCCATGAGGTCTATATAACCTGAAGTGTTTTCTAAAACACTATGAAAGTTTGTGACCAATGCATATTTTTTAAAGTAATTTTAGAATTTGGGAAATGATTGAAATAGTTATTCTTGTAAAATGAGTTAAAGGAGACCACATAACACACAGCACAAAGATTTCTTGAAATTGAAAAACATTGTCATGATACTCCAGAAGACTGAGCTGCTGCATGAATGACAAAGGAGCTCTGAGCTAATGAGGAACTGATCTGACTGAATTTCCAAGGAAGTTTTACTATAGCTTATCTGAAGTAATTCCTTAATACAAATGTCTGTGTCAAAACTCCGACAATCATTGTTATTTCCTCAGCTTCTAGTGAGCACATAAATTCTTTCATGGAGTATCATGCTCAGGAAAAAAAAAAAAAAATCCCATACAGACTCTAATGTGTCATAAATTACAACAAATTATTCTAAGTACCTCCATATATCATTTGCAGACGTAAGGAGAAATTCATGTCTTTCACTAAGAGAAAATTCTCAGGAATTTGAAGGTTCTTAATATTCCAGCCAACTTTTCTCTGGCAACAAAAACTCAGTCCATCCCCAGCAACAAGTATGCAGTGCATACTTCTGAGGGGCAACATCAGGAGGTTAAGTTTAAATATTTTATTAAATTACCTTCTCTCTGCTTGCAGACATTTCTTTCAGCTGCACAGCCACTGAAATTTAGAAACTAATACCAAGGCTTATGCAAATTTAATTTGACTAATGTGATGAAAGAAAAAAGTATAATTTATCATGCAGCAGATTTACTTTCTCATAGCCATGCAGTCTGTTTTTTCCCTTCATCCAAACACCCTTTGGATAAGGCATGTTGTAATTATGTCACTTCACTTGGAGCTGCTGCAGCAATACCTGGGGAGGCACAGTTGCCAGAAGTGATGCAGGTGGAATTATGTCAAAAAATTGACTTAGAGGTTGAACAGATGCTCTTTTTTACATCTGACTTCTGGGGTGCTGTGATCAAGCAGGAGAGTCAGTCATCTTACATAAATTTTGTGAATGTATCAGAAAAAAGGAGATGAACAAAAAATGCCACACATGACCCACACCAAAGAGTAAAGAGGTGGATTTCAAATAGCTACTTGTCAACTGGATTAAATGTGGTCTTTTTTTTTTTTTTTTTCATTCAAATAGTGGGCCACTGGATGTGCTGGTGGTGCTCAGCACAATACAAAGCAAAATCAAAAAAGCACAGTGTGCTCTGTGAACAGAAGACAATATCCATGTTCATTTGACCTCTACTGCTAACAACCAGGAAAATACCAATCAACCCACCAAAAAGATAACATCCAGAAGACAGTTGATCCTATACAGTTCTTGCCAGTTCAATGCTTTGCAAGTGATATGGCCTTCAGATGGGGGAACTCTACAGAAGTACTAAAATATAGTCCTGCAAGTGCAGGACCCTTGCAGGAATAAAATGTGAAGGCAATCTTTGAAAATAAAACCAGATCTCATCCAAAGAACAAAGCTCAAATACATGCAAGAAGCTTCATCAGCTAATATTACAAGACAAACAAGCACAATACCCGTGACAGATGAGAACAAAAACCTTAACCAATTCTACTGCATGACATGCAGAGAGCATCCGAAACACTTGAGGATTCCTCTGCAACTGGAGTAGGAATTACCATTTCATGAAGTTCCCTACCAGCTCTATCAACCTCTTTTTTGCTTTTTTGTATTTCCTCTGCCCTTCCTAGTAGAGGTTGGTATCTATCTACATACAGCTAACACACAAACCCACAAAAGCACTACAGCAGGCCAACAAAGCTTATTCCTCACCATGTGTATAAAAGCAGAGTCCCTTTTATTCTCAATGGCATTAGAAAGAAATCTAGCATTTAGTTACTCTCTTACCAGTACTTTTGTCATTATAACTTCAGACATGCTGGCTGATGCTATCGGCTTTAAAGATCCTGTTCCCCAGGTCGTCTGTGTGCAGTTTATAAATCTGCTTTGGATTATATTGATTTACTAACTGACCAAAACACTAGATTATACACTCTGCTGGACACATCACACATTAAACAAAGTAACTGATAAAGAAATTGATTGGGCTGATTTTTCTAGGATTTGATCTTTTCTAGGAACACATATCATTTCATGTCAGTCCTTACTAGCACAAAGAAATAACATAAAATAAAAGAATCAGGGGAAAATAACCTTTTGAAATTGTTACTTGCTACAGGAGGCAGATAGGCAGAAGCAGCAGCTGAAGCAGAGACTTGACTGGCAACAGAGACCTGATCAATGCTTGCTATCATGTAATCAACAGAAATCCATTAGGTAACAACCTCTGCAGCCTAACAGAGGTGCCCTGCAGAGCTCCCCAGGAAACTGGGAAGCAAGCACCCCATCTATCAAATCCCTGGAAAGTGCAGTTTATCTTCCATCCCATTGAATATACATCTGCTATTAATCAATAGCTGTTAGAATGGGTGTCCCTTCTCCTCCAGTTTTTAGAATAGCTGGCAACTTTCCTGCAACTGAAATAACCTGATTAATCTTCCAAATAGAAAGGCAATCTATTTTATTTTTATTTTTTTTACAGGCAGATGTTTGACAACTGATGTGAACAGCCTGAGGAAAGAGATGGAGCAAGCACAAGCAGTACCAGAATACAGCCATGTAAATAGTTCATTGCTCCACCTGCTGCTGGGCTCCTTCTCCTCCACAAACTGAACGCTCTCAATAGCTAATGCTAAACACACCAAAAAATGCACGTACGGATAAGTCTCACCACACAAACCCATTTTATTAGACGGTCTGGGCTGAAAACACACAAAACTGAAGGCAAATCAGAAGTAGACAGAACACTGATTTATCTCTTAAGCTTCTTTTCATTGAGATCTAAAAGTATTGAAGACAATGAGGAAGAATTGCCACACAGGTTTACAGAATCTTTAAAGAAGAACTGTACTGTCCAGGGAATAAGAAAATCATAAAAACAGATGTTACAGTTCTTACTCAGGTCAGTAAAAACAATTAAAAAAAAAAACAAAACAAAAAACAAATGCAAACAGTAAAAACAGTTAAACAACAAACTGCTGCTCCAACCAGAAAGCCATACTTTTTTTTTTTTTCCTATTCATTTTGCAGGGCAAAAACTAAAGCAGTCTGACTTTGCTTTTCCTGCAAATTCATTAAATTTCCTTTAGCAGGACCTGGGCTCACCTGACTAACACAGAGGTGCCTGTTGCAAGGTAGAAGTTTGCTGCGCATCAGCACAGTGATGCTGTTCCACCAGAGATTCCACCTGTAACCTGGTCCAAAGCACTCAAATAGAAAGGAGGGAAGGAACATGTGTCACCAGGCAAGGACTTCTCCCACCCTCCTCCTGAGATGTACAGTGCCTCCTGACTCGGGATGCTCCTGTTGTCTGCCTCAGCCAATTATCCTTTTTAAGCACCTTCAGAAATCAAACACATTAAATTTCTGTGGTCAGAGGTGTGGGTTTAGGTGAGCAACAGTAGTAACTTCAGTAGTCAAATTACATGCTCCACCATGGCCTAATAAAGTCTGCATTTCATTAATCTTTTTGGTAAGCAACCTGTAAACTGAATGTTTGATTAGAAAAGAGCTGTGCTTCAGGTTGTGGTATGAGGGTATTAACATAAATAGGTGAGGTACTGTAGGATGTATTCTGAAACTGCTTATGAATGCAATGGCTCAGACACTGACAGATGTTAAAACACTGGAAGGTCAAAAGGACTCCTCTGAATGTTCAGCAGTTAAAATAAAAGGAGATCCTGAATTTAGTAAAGCATTTTAGCATTTCAAATTATTTATTCTTTTATACTAAATTTTTTTCTGGTTTAAATTATCACCCATAGTATTTCTCTTTACAGCAGTTATTCCCTTTGTACAGCCATATTGATAGTTTATTAAGTGTATATGCTAGATATCCTAACAGTTAATACTCTCTGCCTTTAAAATTTCTTGGGCCTCTATTCATCAACCAAAACCTCTGAAATCGGTACATACCACTCAATATCAACAATATATAGACATGAACAAAAATAGACCTGCAGTTGCATCTTTAAGCTGTCATTCTGTCCTTCAAAAAGCCTTTCAAGTCTTATTTTCTACATTCAGTTCAATGCTTTTAGCTTTTTAGCAAGGGACTCAGATTTATGAGAACCATTTTAAAACCTCAGGACTACACACAAATAAAAGCCTCAAAAGACAGTAGGCTCATGACCCTTAGATCTCAGCTTTTAGCCTTAGTTTGATTCTAATCTCAACCCCACATTCCCCATATTTGCATCACAAATCTTCAACACATGACCACAAAAAGGCTCAGTCTAGAAGAGCTCTCATACAGACAGCTCTTGTGCTCACAGCAATTTACCCTAATCCAGTTTCACATTCTGTCCCAAATTTGTTAGGTTTGGTAAGCAAGAAGTCTAACCCTTGTTTTTAAATTACTAAAATACAATGAAATATATGTATATTTAATTATTTTATATTTTTAGCCCTTATGTCTAAATGTCAATGTTTGGTCACATCTTCCACTTCTCTCACTGATAGCTCACAGTGAGCAGTAAAGAGAGTTTACTAAAATGCTGGAACTAGAAAAGTAAACTCTTAATTTTAGTTTTACCTTTTGGTCTGTTTCTTCTGAATAAATTTTTGTCGCCTACAGAGAGGCTTTGGCTGGCTTTTTTTTTTTTTTTTTTTTTGTAGTTTTTTGTTTGGATTTTGTTGGTTTTTAGTTTTAATATGTAAAAATTACACATACTGTTTAACAGGCCATAAGTGTGTTTTCTGGATTGGCTCCAAACAGAATTCAGATGGACAGCTATTAACAGTCTGGATGTTCCTGCTAGAGGCCAATAACAAGAACAGTTTTCTAATAAAGCTTTGATACTGTGCTTCTGAGAAGCAATCATTGCTCCTCCAAAAGATTGTAGAAATTATGCAGGTGTCAACATTTGCCATGGAGTGACAGGATTTATCCTCTCAAGAGATCATTTCCAGACCTTGCTGGAATTGTAGATTAATTAAAGGCTATTGGCTTTTAATTAAGAGATCTGCCAAAGGAAACTGATAAATTCTTAATAGCAAAACAACTGGAGCAAGCAAAATAGAGACTGAAAGGAAAGAAAACCACTGCTGTTGAAGGAGGCCTACAGAGGAGAAATCAATGTTCTCACCAGGAGAAGAAGGATGCCATGAAAGTAAATTCTTCAGATAAATGTTTTAAAAGAGAAAGCAAACACTAATATATTTATAAAGATCCATATTTTATAATATATTTATCTCCCCACTCTGATAATGTTAGTTGGAAGGGCACACTACAAAGCACAGATAAGGGATGAGCAGTTTCTGTGTACATAATAAGCATTTACCACCTAAAATAGTGAAACGTGAGAGCTGCAGGAAACTGGATTTTGTTTCTTTATCTGCCCGTATTTATAACACAGTGTCCAAAGTCCTCTCCATGGGAGAGCTCTCAGCACCTCCTCCTCTCATTTCTGAGAAATTGAGGACTAAAATTGATAGGGCTGCATGAGGCCCCACACTAACAACTTGTTCCTAACTCATTCCCTCTTAAAAGGTTTTGAAACTCACTGTAAAAAGCAATTCTGATTGCAACTAGCTTGAAGAGACATGAAAAGTTAGTTAGGTGAAGTAGAAAACACCATGGGAATGGATGCAAGCAATGTCAGGCCACCGTAATTGTTGCTTTTATAAAATCTTTAAGAATCCCATGGTCCAATTCAGAGCACAGGTGGCTAGATTCAAAAGTGTCTCCAAAATGAGATTCTAGTAATCACTGAGCTAGAAGCAATGAAATGGAGGATATTTGTGAGCTGGGAAAAACCTTTTTGTTTTTTTCATCTGGACACTCTAAACTTGAAGACCAAATAGTCCTGTATAAATTGCTACCCCCTTCAAATACATTCTTCTTGTCTATGGAGAGGCACTCTGCCAAATATTTTAAATCCTGTGTACAGACCAACAAACACAAACCCCACATAGTTCTCTCTGTACCCTATTTTGCAATTTAAAGTTTATTTTTATTCATTCTTAATTCCTGAAATAGGGATAAATAGTTTAATGTCATAGAGCACAAATTCTTACTCTTGAAGATCAATTTACACAATTAAATACAAAACCTAATAGTCAAAATTTTCGTGTGCTTAAAAAAACTCTAGGTTCATTCATTCCAAACCAAATTCTACAACTGGTAAGTCGTGACTAATTGTAAAGTACTGTCATGGAATTAAATGAAGTTACCCTGTACTTCATCTATAAATCACCAAGATCTAGACATACCTGGACTTTTTTTTTACATCTGGAAAATAACCCCTGCTCCGAATGGTAATGAGGCCAATCATTTTTATTGTTAAAGCATTTGTAACCGTTGAGGCATTTACTATTCCTGCAGCTCTCATTTTTCGTCTTTATCCTCTGATGTATGAGAAGAAATTCAATAAGCTTCTCCTCCCAAAGAAAGTCTTATCTACCTCTCTGTAGATATAATCCAGGTTTTGACCAGAGTCCCAAGCCGGCACTCTTTAAAGTAATCACATGGCAGCATCAGGCTTTCATCCTGCAAAATTTGTTTCAGACCTTTTCAAAACTTGTCCTGCTGGTCCCCAGTAGCTAGCAAAGAGCTAGCTGGTTAAGTCCAGAGAGCATCTGACAATAACATCCAGCCTTTGCCTACTTAAAGCTATCTAAGTGTGAGGCTGAGGAAAGGAACAAGCTACTGTGTGTTCTCAGAAGAGTGCTGGATGTATGGGGGTGGGTGACAGCCCCTGCAGATGTCTCTCCAGGAGACCAAGCCTGTGTTTCATTAGCTGAAAAGGAGAACTGGAAAGCCCTGTGGCAGAACGTGGGGCCCACAGCACTCCTCAGGCAGGCAGCTACGGCAAGGACGCAGGGTCCCATCCTTTGGAGCAGGAATACTCACCTCCAGGACTATTCCCAGAACCACAGACCACTGGAGGCAGAAGGTAAGACTTAGCACATCCAACACAGCAGGCAAACAGACCCCTTCTATCCTCAGGAGGAAACAAGAGCACCCAGTTCCCACCCTCATGCAAAAGCCAAACCCGTGAGGACCCAACCACCCGTGATCCCCACTTCCCAGGGAGAGGTGGCAGCAGACGTGGAACATGAGCTTTACAGATTGCTCAGAAAAACCATTCCTCCTCTACCTCCCTTGGCTTCACGAGGTCTGAAGAGGTTAATTTCCACAGCTTTAGGGCAGCTCTAACCTACCTATTGACAATTTACAGATGTTTTGCTCACCTAATTTGTTCCACTATTCACAAAAACATGCAGTTACCTTAGCAACTACTACATTACATTTTATCTCCAAGCTGCAGAGCCTTTTCTTTTATAAAAACAAACCCCCACAAGCTTACTGATACTGCACGTAATCTTTGATATTAGTTCTAGCCATTTCAGAAAACATAAAAACAGGCACAAGTGTAATGAAAATAGCAGTCTCTTTCCTAAACTCCATTTAAGTTTTCCATTTATGCACAGATTTTCTTTGCAGATTTGTTTTACTCTTCTGTTTGTTATTCTCCTACAGGTTACAATTTGCATAAAGGAAATTAAGAGGAGAGGGAAGAAGACTGGCTGTGATATAAGGAGCTAGATGGAATCTGGGTAGGAGATATATTAGAGAATGTGCATCTCAAAGAAAAAAACCAGCAGGAATCGAGGAAATATCTGAAAACTGCAAGAAGAAAGATATGCCTTTAGGCCACTGACTTTGCTCAATGGACATCTAGAATGAGAACACCCATTTTTAAAAGGCAAATCAAAAGAATACTGACAGTATCTTCACACTGCTTGCTGCAAGATGAACTGGTCTCACATCTACACATGGCTTCCACTTCCTGGAGTGTTCATGGAAGGCAAATATTTTTTTATTCAGAAGTTTGCTTTGTTTTTTTTTTTTCTTGGGTTTTTGTTTGGTTTTTTTTGGTGGGGGGGTTGTTTTTTTTGTGGGGGTTTGTTTGTTGTGGTATTGGGTTTTTCTGGAAGGATGTTTTGGTTTTGTTGTTTTTTAATCAACAGAAAAATCACAGACTGATATTTTCTCAGTCGTGTAAAACTATACAGGATTATCTTCAGGAATGACTAGAGATGTGAACTTGTTGAATCTCCTAATTTCAATGACTTTCTGATCTGTAACCACAGATCAGTGCTTCAGCTTAGCTTCTAATAAATTTTTTAAACAACCTTTGCAATTAGGAATGATCTTAAATATTGTCTTGAGTCAGTACTTTAATGAAATAACTTCTGATAAAGGTCTTGTACAACATCTGTGTGATACCATTGATAGCTGTCACATAATGGTTGATTTTCAGCTACCTGCTCTACAGTGCCCATTTGTGCATATTAGAGCACACTAGAGAATATAGGTTGTGTTTTTTGCAGAAGTTAGATACCTTTCAAAGGCCAATTTTCCCATTACAGATGGCTAAAATGAAAAGCAGCTGGACAGAGAATTTTCCTGGTCTTTCTTTTTTATCAGGAAGGCAAATGTTTACTCAAAAAAGCAAAGCAATCTTTTAAAAGCAATAAAGCTTTGTAGGAAGCCATCAGTACAAAGTGCAATAGAAACTTAAAATTTTAATTGTGACTAGTTAAAATGTTAGTAGGGGAGTCATCTAGTATCCAACCAGATACTAGCAATTAATCTTCCAGCACACCTGAGGATGGGTTTGGGCACTTAATTTCTAACCCAGGAGTTTTCCAGTTTATTGACCCTTGAACTTTTCTCCTTCCAGTTCAGACTCCTCTACAAGCAGATTCAGACCAATTGACACAAGTTTTGGGTTTCTTCATTACCCTCATGGATCCTTAGGAGAGTCCACTGACGCTGAGTCTTTCAGTCTGCCAGGTTTAAAACTCCCCTGCTAGCTTTAACTCACTGCCTTATATTCCTATCTACTTTCTCCCCTATGAGCACCTATTTATCTGAAGCTCAGCATGACTATGCTGTGAACCTGATTTTTTTTTTCTATAGTGCTAAAGAAAGTCACTGAAGCTGACCAGTAATAAATACTTCCACAGTTCAGCACATAGGTCTTTCTCTAGCCTTCTGACTATTTCTGAAACCAAAGCTACACTGGAATGATGGCTTATAAATTTTTTTAACAGATATTACTCTGACCTTTCCATCTTAAATACATGCCTGCCTACACCCACTGTCCTATTCTGTCCTTGAACACCACAATCCTCTCTGATCATAGATTTTAAAGGAAGAAACAAAATTGCTGTCCACTGGTGTCTTATTACAAACCATGTAATACACTTTCTATCATCATACAAGAATTCACTCTGCGACCACATACAACACTCTATCCCTACCACTGATTTCAAATAAATAACTATGTAAAGCAGCAACACCACTTTGTCAGATGTTTCTATACTTAGGTCCCTTTTAGCAAGGGAGATGCAGAATGAAAGATACACACTTATACTTGTTTATTATTAACATTTACATTTGTTTATTATTTTACAAAAAAAAAAATAAATAGTTAAGTCAGTAACTATGGCAATGCCAGTACAGCTTTAAAATGCACCAGTACTTCTCATTACGCCCTTTCTCTTACACTTTTTATGAGAAAACCAAACCTCCCCTCCTCCACCTCTCTAACAGAGGTAGAGCTTTGATTAGCTCAATTAAAAATGCTGCCCTATTCCAGTTCAGTAATGGAAGAGTTGCAACATTAAGGGGAAAGATCCACAACATGTGCAACAACCACTTGCTTAGGTTGCACACAGGTGCAGCTAACACATATGAAATGAGTTACAGGAAAATGATATGAATTAATATAGTGCTGTAATTTATGCCATTCATTTCCTTTGCATAATGCTGTGCCATACCATCCATTAAAATTCATAAAACCAATTCATTGCTTTTTAATTTCTACATATTTATGAGAACTCATTTGAAATGAAAATTGTTTTCTTATTGACACACTCTTCCATCTTGACAGAAAGAGAAAAATATTGAGCACTAAAGGCTAATGACTTCCATATTTTTTGCTGATATTAATCATACTTGGAATGCCACAGAAATGAAGAGACATTTAGCCAAATCCAAAACACAGCAATCAAGTAATTAAGACACCTAATCCAAAGCCAATAAATGATATCCCAAGCAGCAAATATGGTGATGTAATTATAACTGGTTTAGCACCTTAGCCTATAAAAAATATTTGAACAACAAAATAAAAATTAATGGCAGCCCCAGCTGCTATCATAACCAGAAACAGAACTTTAATTTAAAAGAAAGCAGATGAAAGTAACGTTTTCTGCAACACCCACATTCACTTTATTCAGAGCCAGCAGCTTTCTTTCCATTACCATATGAGATGGCAGACGTGCCAGCCTTAGGAAGAATTAGAAAGCAACTAAAAATGACTGAACTTCACAAACCACTATGACACTTCCACAGGCTGATAAACATGGGGGGAAATACGCTCCTTGGCCATTTAAAAGAAACACATTTCCATCATAAATCATGACAGGTTCTCCATTTCACACCTTCACGTGCAAAGACATGAACAGTACATGAGCCCCCTGACAGAGTATGTTACTTGCAGTCACATTTACATTCATTTAATTCTATCCAGCCTGATTGTTGGATGTGTGGCATTTATCTTTCTTGTTCTTTGTTATACAAATGTGACCAGAGGATCTGGATGTTGGGAATGGACTTCTGAAGACAGCAAGTCAACCCCCATTCTTTATTCTAGGAAGAAAAGGAGGCACCAAAACACACTGAGAATATGTAACTAGTATGTTTGTGAATGCTTCAAGAAACAGAATAGTTAATTTCTTATCAGCTCCTTCAATGGAAATGACAAGTCCAGCCTGCTCTCAGGATGTTAGAACATCACTGGTGCTCATGAGCATTCTCCTCCAGCAACAGCTTTGCAACTCTGTTTTGTTATAATGCACTAGACAGAGCCTGGTAATCACAACAATTCAGAACAGTCAGAATCTATCTCCCTTGCTCACAGAGCAGCAGAACACAGTAATCTGCAGGCCCCTGTCATGTTTTCACACTGACATTAAAGTCAGATCCATCTGATCCCCAACCAGGCTCTCCAGGGGCATTACTGTAAGGGAGCTCTGCACCAGGCACTGCACTTTCATCTTCTACACCCATTAGTTTGTACCACATATCCCTGACTCTGCTGTATTCTAAAGAAATATTTATTATATACCACATATCCCTGATTCTCCTTTATTCTAAATAAATACTTATTTAGGAAGAAAGCTCCTCAAGGCAAGGATTGATTCCCATTGTAATACCACGTGGGTTTTTTTTTACACAGACTGAGCACATAACTTTGGTAAGGATTCTAAAATGCCCAATTCTATACATACAGATGGTCAAAGTTTTAAAAATAAAGCATATGATGATAAAACCTCTTTGCAAATTTGATAAGCTAGTGACATTTTCACCCCTAAAGTTCCCACTGCATTTTGAAGCTTCCGCAACCATTACAGAGCTTGTAAAAATCTGTCAACAGTAAAAGTAAACCATTCTTGTTCATTTTACTGGTTTCAAGTAAGTGCATATCTTGTCAGACTGGAACTTTAACCTCCACACCTTAAAAAAAACTGTCTAGGTAAGTAATAGTCCAATGGCAAATAGCAAAACAAATATTTAAAGGGGATTCTTAGACATAAAGTTATTATGAGGATTGTCAAGAGACTAAATCTTTATTTTCAGAGTGACTGTGCATGTTTTTCTATGCTTCAAGAAAGGGAGGATCATTAACATTTAAATTGAAGTAAATTAGGCCAATTTCTACACTGAAGGGCCTGCAAAGCAGGAAACACAGAATCATGCCAGAATCATGCAAACTGGCAAATCAAGTCTGTTATCAGCACCTCCTGAATAAGGCTCTGTGTAATACTGTGTACCCAGCACACACTGCATTTCTCAGGAAAGGAACAACCCATAATGACCTTTGAACAATCACAAAGGCGTTAGAATAGAAGCAGTGCAGTGATGCTGGAGTTTGGAGTAAATTTAGATCCACAAGGTGTAGGCCAGCACTGACCACATTTTAAGAGTCATATTTCATTACTGCACTGTTACAGTAACATAAAAGGGTTCACTACTTAACAGTAAACTTACAGCAATAATCTGATTAAAGATACAACTCATGGAAAGAAAAAATAAGAGAAGGGTGAAAAAAAGGGATTTAGCTTTCAAAGACTTGAACAATTTCAGTACAGAGTTGCAGATGTGCAACAATCTACTGAGGCAACTGCTGGATTCTGGATAGAGTGTGGTTTCAGGGCTTTCACACACTGAAGTACCAACTTAACAACAGATCATAGACATCTCAGATAGGATCCAGGCATGTCACTTCAGGCTCCAGGTTTAGAAAAAAACCTCTTTAGATCATGTACTGCTCTGTGCTACAGACACATGCCACTCAGCTGGGATTCAAGGCAGCAGGGTGAGTCCCTATGCTATAATTTTTCCACGAACACTTGAAAGTGTCTTGGGTAGAATCAGCTTTCTGTTTCTTAGCAGGAGAGAAAATAAATACTTTGCTCTGGCAGAGGACTATAAAATACTGATTTTTATTTTTGCTCCTAGAATCTTTCAATTTCTAATTTAGGCTTTTATTACTGCATCAAAGCAAAACATGCAAGAAAAAAGCTGTATGCCAACTGCAGCCAGGTTCATAATGGCCAACACTTCAGAGTCCTAATGAGTGTTTAACACTTTCCTAATGCAGGCAGTGTACAATAATCATTCTTATAATCGGGTTTTGAAGTTTATGGCTCTTCCTTAACAAAGATCCCTTTCTCTTCCCTCCCTCTAACACAGCCAGCCTTGCTCAAAAGTTGGAAAGAAAGAGCACAATATACCTAGCACATTATTTAATAAATATGTTTCAGACTTCACATAATGTTGAGGTTCTGTTATTAGCAGATGCAACAAAAAATATTTCAAGAGTAAAACTGCAATATGCTTTCATATTTTTTGTGTCCCGATATTGCCAACAGCAAAATTAAACCATAGAAAATAATTACAAGCTAAAGCTTAATTATTTGTGGAGTATGTGCAACACTGGAAATGCTAAAGGAGTTATTTTTCTTCTTATGCTACCACTCTCTAAAAATTAGTTACAAGAGTATAGCCACATGGGTAAGAACAATCAAATTTCTTTCTTTGTTGATGGTGTGCTAGGCAAAGAAATCTAATACAGATAAGCAGGGACAGAGTTTATCATATTATTTGGATACTACAATTTTTTTCCCCAGGTTATTCATTTAGAACAAGTTAAAAGAAAAAGAAAAAAAAAAAAAAACAAAAAAACCCCAAACAAACAAACAAAAAATAACACCACGAAAAAAAACCCACACAAGGATTAGCCTCACTTCATAATTCTTCCTTATGGCATCACACAACTTGGAAATTTCCAACTATTGCAAATATTTATACTTTAGCACAGTTCACAGCTATAAGAGCCCAATAGGAGAGCAAATGACATAGAGATGTTGGTTACCATCATTTTAAGCGGTGAACAAAGAATTATGAGTAAAACGTATTTGCTCTTTTTTCCTTATTCATTAAGCCTTTCTTCTTTTATCAGAAATACATACACAGGGTGGGAATTTTTACTCCTGGAAAAATCATCTTATTGTCCTTTCTATTAGAACTCTTTAATTAGTTTTTTCCAAGATTAATTATCAATTATTATTTTAAATTTAGATTTAATTACTGTGATCAGATGAAGATTGAATCATCTCTTTAGCTTCTGCACACGAATAGTCTCTTGGCTTCTACCAAAAATAAAAAAGCTTAAAATATCATATTATTTTCAATGCATGAACTATTATTATAGCTTAAGCATCTGTGGTAACATAAGCACAGCAAGGAATTTGGGAATACACAGTATCACACACTGATATTTTGTGCTTAATACATAACACCAAATAGCTGTAAATTCTTTTTTAAGTAGCAAGTTCTTACCAAAGGAAGAGTCCAATTGCCATATGGTTTTCTTTCCAGAACGAGCCAAAAACTTCTATGTTTGTAGTTTACCATGCAAAGTAATTTCACTCAACTCATAACCTTCTGTTAACACACTAGATGTGTATTAACACAAAATTTCTGAAATTAATTTCTGAAAGTCATGACCACCAGAATAAACTTCTTTCTGCTGGTTAGTGCCATATAAAACCAGGATACAAATCCAGATAGAAAGCAGGTGGTTTGCTAGATAAGCACAATGCCCCATATCAGTGTTGGGTTACTGCATCTTCTACTTGGAAGATTTTGAGATGCCAGTCATTGTATTTCTGGCAAGAGATGAAATCCCCAGCAGACCAAGCCCATCACTTCCAATGAATTTCCATACCCTGTCAGCAGTCACAGAGCTTCAGAGATACTCTGGACAGATTTCTGGTGATGTATTAACAGTTTACTCTTGCTGATTAAATGTGAGGGAGCCAGACAACAATGCAAATTAGTAAGCAGAAAGAATCATTAGAAATTTAATTCATTACTGCAAAAGATGAAGATAATTTTAAATGGGAGTATTACAACTGTTAAAAACAAATTTTCACTATGTCCTAATTTCAGTTAGCTATAAGAAGACAAAAAACTACTTAAATATATTTAATTGTGATTTGAGAAAGTTTAGTAATGTATCAAGTAAAAAGCTGCAGAAGCTTTTTGCAAAGACTAACCTGATTAAGAAAGGGAAGTATTCTAATTCACATGAAATTAAAAATCTGCCTTTAATGATTTAAAAGTAAAAACTAATGAGTATACAACTTGGGTATATAAATGCAGTAATTATATAATTATGATGATACATAAAATGACTGGTATGATACCATTTGGGTTTAACAACACAGTAAGAGTTTGACTGCCACAATGGTATAAGTCAAGCATACACTATTCAAAATTATTTATCTTTGATTTCTTCTCCTTTACCAACTAGAAGCTCTGCAGAAGTGCCACTGACTGCATCTGAAAACATCAGTTACTCTTGCATGAAATTGAACTTTATCAAGAATAGGAACTTACTGAATATCTTCAAATTTTGTAGCATAATAGAAATGTTTATCTTTATACTTGGCATAATTTAAACATTTATACACTAGTAATTTAGAATAGCTGAAATGCCTCATGGTTACGGGGTTTGCAAATGATAAGAGAACAATCCAGTAACATTTAAAATGCTGTTTTTTCAGATATCCTATCTCAGCATTCTGAGATATCCTATTCTATTCCATGGAATATAGGATTTTAATTTCCTTCTATTACTCTAAGCAATCATGCCTCTATCAGTTTCCCATCTTTACAGCAGATGTGCGTATTTAAAGACCTAAACACTAGTTTCCTTAAACAAATATCAAAATAAACCAACTAACAAAACAACAAAAAATATAGCCAATTATAACTTTTTAGCCCATAAAAGCTATAAGTAAAATAAAATAAAATAATAGAAAACAATAAAAAATATTTGCTAAATATATTCTGGGAAACTGAGGGATGCTACAAGGATATATTTTAATCTTTTTTTTTTCACATACGATTTACTGCAATTTGTCTATTTCAAACCAATATTTCCATATCCAAATTTAGTATTTATTTATTCATTTATTTTTAGTACTGAAATAGTCAATACATTAGTTAGTTTGGGTTTTACTTTCTTTCCCTGAAAAGCCAGGTGCAGGTCAGTGGATGGACTGGGTGCTTCCTCTTCCCATTCTGAACAAGAAAAATACACAAGATAAAATTAAATTAAATGCAGAAAACTTTTCTGCAGTCTGTAAGACGAAGAAATCAAATAAACTATGATAGATAGGTAGAACAAACTGGATAAATAGATTTAGTAAAATGTATATATGTTTGTGCTTATAATGCCTATAATCTGTTAAAAGTGCATGACTGCGACTGAGCAAAAGTTTTAAAGGCTGGATTTGGTTGAAAAGCCTCATTCTCAAACATTTGTGTTTGCTTATCAGGTAAGAATTTTAATAACAAACCCCAAGATGATTGCCATGAAATGTAGTGGGCATATTTCACATCTAGTCAATAATAATTTAAAGATACCAGCTAAATCTCATCACCTTCACTTAAGACCTGTCTGCACTCAGATGCAGCATGCATGAAATGACTGAAGACAGCCAAGGCCACAGAGTCCCACAGCTGAGGAAAAGACAGCAGCACAAAAATCTCGTCTTAGAAATCTGTGTTTTGAAGACCAACCTCCCTTTTGGTCCAAACTAAATTACTCAGACTTAACTGGATATGTGCTGCAAATTAAAGTTACTTTACTTTTTAAACCCTGATGAATATCTGCATACACCAGCCTTCTTCACCAGTAACTGTTTCTTTTCCTGGGATGCTTAAGCCTGCTGCAAGAAGCCCCATTCCAAGTCTTCAGTATACAGAAAACTCCAACTGACTTGGTCCTGAGGCTGTTCATTTACAAGAGACTGATACCAAATTAAAAAATCAATTAAAACAGAATATGAGTCCATGACAGAGTTTAAACAAACAGCTCTTTCTGAGACAACAAGAAAACCATTTTATTTTCTTTTAAATCACTTCAGAAATACATAGGTGATTTTTCTTTCCTGAAACTTCTAGCTTTGCTGTGATTGCAATATAAGATTCAATCCAGTCTGAATAGCTGCAGCTAACACCAAACTAGGAAAAAACACACAAAACAACAACAAACCAATCTAACTTTTTAAAACCCAACAGCTGAGTTTACCAACAGAGAAAAGCCAGGTTTTATTGGATCTTATGCCCATTTACTGGGAGCACAGCAGTAAGCATACACACTGGAAAAAGTAGGACACAGACATCAAATTCAGTAAAATATTTTATTTTGGTCTGTGTTAAAGACAAATCAATAAACAGAAATGAAGCTACAGACTATCCTCATTACACAAATAAAATAAACAAAAGAACACAATACCCTCAAACTATATACATCTTAATATAAAACTCCTTTTGCCTTGAGAATCGATTTGCTTTTTCTTTTGCATTTGGGTAGATCTAAAGAAGAAAATCCACCTCGTTCACCTTCACAGGACCTGTTCAGGAAAGGTTTCTTTACTATAAGCTAGATGACTGGAGAAATCACACAATTATTGTCCGTGAATTTATCACTAACTCCCTAGGTTACAATTACAGTCAGGTATTGAATAGCCAAGAAACTTTATCTCTATTTTTTTTTTAAGCTAAGTGTGTAAACAATCATGAACTTTAACCACTGCCTTTCTGTTTGTAACCACCAAACGTGTAGATGTTGTTTTATACCAACTTTCCTCACTGCTCTACTCATTTGTCTCCATCATGCTCTGTGGGAAGTGAAGAATTTAACACAATAAAATTACATATCCAAGGTAGGCAGCCAATGTACTTTGTGTGCTATTGGTTTATTAAAAATGTCCTCAGGCAAATCAAGATCACTGCACTGTGTGTATACACCCACCCAACACAGCCTCCAAGTAGGATGATGTACAGATATGTAACTTCTGATCTCTCATCTTCAAATGAAGAGTGCAATAGTAACAGAAAGATTGGTTGATACACCCTTGTGATGTCCTCAAGGATTTGAAAATCCAGCAATTAATCCCTCTTTCACCCAGAAATCTGTCCTGAATCTTCCACATGACATAGAGAGGAGGCAATACAAATAATGTACATCAAGATTTGCCATTAAACCTGCTTTATAACACTGTCTGGTGCCTACAGCACTTTGGATAGACAGACCATTAGTGAAAAGTGTGTCTTGAAACAAGAAGCATCCTCAGGAAACCTTCTCTCCTTGTTTCCAGATTCCCAGCAGAGCTAAGGAAGCTGGTTGGTGCCATCAGGCTTCCCAAGTGACCATGACTGCAACAGAAGTGGTTTCTGAACAAATTACCACATTCTTCATTTTATTGTCTTTCTCTCCCAACCTTTCAGATCCCAGCCTTCAGGATAACTGTTGTACTCTTCCTCTTGATTTTTAATATTTCAGCATGTTCTAACCTCACCTTTCAGGAAAGCTTCATTTTGTATTGCAGACTCTGTTTTTTTTCCATTTCATTTGAACTCTCTCTTCTGCTGTTAGAAATGAGCCAATTAAAAACACACAGGTACTTGCAAGGAGTCTTTGCCACTATCATATTTACCTTGGCTAAGATAAAGGCACTTGGGAATTACTGACAGCTTTTAACCCTGCAATGCCTGTGGAGCTCAGGCAGCCCTTATCTACCTAACTCAAATGGGAGTCTCAGGCAAAAAGCAAAGCAAGTGATCTGCACAAAGCAAGACAACAAAGCAACCCAAGCACATTCAGAAAAACATTACTCAACCAAAAACTGAAACCAGTCCTCTTGTCTTAGCCCATCAATGGCTCTGAGTCCTCAGAGTACAACTCAGTTTGTGCTTTAAAAGGTGAAAGCTACTGCTTGCTTCTTCCTCTTCTGACCAAAAAGGAGCCTAACTCCCTACCTGGAGACATCAGGAAATGTAGTGCAGTCATCTAGTGTCAGAGCACATCCCATGTCATAGGAAACAAAAATTCCCTCCAAAGAAAAAGCCAATTAATAGCATGTCTTACATTATCAATTTGTTTAAAAGAAAAAAAAGGCAGAAATTAATTGCATTTTAATATAAAAATCTTTGCACCTTTCCTGATGATTAAGTTATTCCACAGTTTATGGTAAAACATTCTGTTATCATTAACTGAAAGTTAATAGTTTTTTGGTGTGGTGGCTTGAGTGTAGTAACTGCAGTGACACACCAACATGAATTTTAAGTTGCTGCAGACGGCAGCAGTACAAATCTGACCTGCTAGCCAGAAACAATACTGACAAAATTAGAGTGTTTAAAAATGGAAGCTTATATTTTTCAAGGTACTGAGCTTCCCTTTGTCACCAAAATAGATGGCTCAACACACAGATGGCAGAACTTTTCTGGAGTTCAAGGCTCAAATGAAAAAGCTAAAGGATAACTGCAGAGGAGTAAAAAAATCAAGGCAGGTCTGAGTTCTCAAGCTGTTGGAAGTTTCTGAGAGAAAGAACTGAGCATTTCTATGTGGGTTTTTTCCCATGTGAAAAAAGCATACATTTCACACATTTGCTTTTTTTCCAAAAATGGAAGCAGACAAAAAATATTTTTCAAGTAATATTAGGGTTCTTCAGAGATGACAAAACTGTGTGAGATCAAGGGAGGTTACTTTTAGAGAGGGCTCTGCAGTCAGACAAAGATGCCACCTTCATCCTGCTCTGTAAAGAGGATGAAGACGATTGACTTAAACACTGAGCCTCATACAAAAATATTTAAGTCTCAATTTGCTCAAGAAAGCCTTCAGAAACCACATCACTGTTCTGTGCCCTTGAAATGGCCACAGCTGTCTTCCTCACTGAGATTCATCCCAACAAAACACTCAACGTGCATATGACACATTTTGTCTCTGTGTGTTCTTAATAGGCTTCCGTTTACCTGCTGGAGTGCAACCTGTCAGTTTGGCCACCTCAAATGCCTGCAAGCCTCACTGATCATTCTTTCTACCCTTTTTGTTTCAAGGCTAGGCAGAGTGAAGTCAGCCAGAAGGGTTCAAGCATCAATACACCACTGGCAGATACTCTTACTAGGGAGCGATTTCCTGCCGAAGAGTTGGCAACCAATAAATACTACAAGCTGCCTCTCTGAAGCTGTCTTTGTCCCACTTTGCTCAGTTTACTTCTTCAATAAAAGGTCAAAGCATCACTGGAATGTGCACAAAGTTTGAGGAAGTTTGGACGCTGTTTGGTATCAGTGCTTACCATGGACTGCATGAAGATAAAAAGATGAGAATCCAATGAGCAGAAAGGGACAGAGCTGCATCCACCCGTTGCTGAAATAGGGAGAAAAGTACAGTATTCCTCAAAGGTATTCTGGGAGCTTCCTTTACAGAGCAGACTACCATGACATAGCTTTACCAACATTCTTCTTTTAAATATAGATACATCAACACAGTGGCACTTGTGCACTAAGGCACTTGACTTGGCACTAAGATTAAGTTTGCTGTACCTTTGCAATGAGCCAAATAAAACAGCATCAATTTGGCACAATTCTACAAACTAACTCCTTGCTTTAGATGACGTAGACATTTGGAGAGAAACCAAGCAGTTCTTGGTCCCACAGACATCTACTCAAAAGTCTTCATCACTCTTTGCCATCACAGTGAGTTGCCTCTGCTTGTCCTTCCAAGGGCCAGTTTTTTGGAGCTCACTAGTCCATTTTGTTCTAAGTAGCTCCAGTTCTGTATAGGAAAGGCTACCTTCTTCTGGCTACCTTAAAAGGAGGGCACAAGGCACATTCTCCTCAGAGACCATTTTGAATAGGGAATCCTACTCTGCCTGCAAGGATACTTGTACTAAAATTTTTGAGTACAGCCAGTGTTTCCAGTCATCTAAAATGACTATTTTCAGGGATCACTTCAGTTCTCCCTCTTTTTTTACCTACAGACAAACCTCATGAACCATAGGAGACGTGCCATGAAACTACACATTTGGCTCTAGGCCTTATTATGATTAGAAAGGTAGTCTGCATTTCTAATGCCGCATTCATTACATGCTGTTCTGAAATTCAAACGTGTTAAAAAGCTTTAACTCCTACTCCATGACATCTGAGTAAGAGCTCACTGTGCTGAAGAGCAACACCAGCTTTGCCACTGAACACATATCAGATCAGAATTTCAATTTTTCTATTTTCATCCAGATTTTAACATTTACACCAACACCCATCGTCTAACAGCCCAGGTTTAAGGCAAAAACTGCAGAAATAAAATTCTAGCCTTTGTCTCATCTGGCCCTCGGGAATGCAGTGCTTCCACAACAGACAAAAGTCAACTGCATTGCAATTTTAAATGTACCTCTAAGAATAGAAGCATACTGTATGCCTTACAGTGTCCCATGGTTAGAGAGGGTCTTTGACAGATTTGCATATCAAAAGCAAACTTCTCTGTAGATAGCTCAAAAAATCTGGTAAGGAAAAAACTCTTCAGTGATAAAATATTTTTAGTACATAAACAAACCAAAATATTCTCATTTGCATATGGTACATTTTCATCTCCTCTGACACTTTCTATTTTTATCCTGCATGACAATACTACTTAGAAACTAAATAATCAAAAAAAGCAGGCAACATTTCTCATGCCAGATGTTGAAGATCAATAGCTATTTCCCAAAGTTTATGGCATAATTAAAATTTGTAACAGGAATAATTTTCTTTTCAACCCCTCAGGCTAAGCCTAGAATTATTGACTAAGTCATAGTTATGTAGTGTAGCGTTGTTTATTATGTTTATAGATAATATAAAGGATTTTATGGTTTTTACATGTAACCTGATAAGTATAAAAACAGTAAATAGGAAACATTTCTGCATAAACACTTTGTTGTTTAGGTAAGTAGGGTTTTATATCATTATATATAATTTATATCATTATCTGCTAGTTAACCATTGGTGGATTGCTGGAATCTCAAAAAACAGAAATTAAAAATCAGAGTAAAAGCTCCAGCACAGAACAACACAGAATGTGCAGTTGGTCTGCACCCCTGAAACGCAAACTTTCTTGAGAGAGAAGAACATAAAAAGTGTCCTTGAAACTAACCACTGGTTTCCAATGGTTTTCAGTTGCTTTCCCAATGTGGATGAAGTAAATCTTTCTTGCTTCTCTGACTTCTGACTAAATGCAAAAGGAACAGTGTTGCAGTTCTCGTTCCCAGTTCTATATATTCCATAAAGCATGAGATTCCTAAAAACTGTCACAACTATGATGCAGGCAATAATTACAGCTGAACTGCATCCTTACAGAGTTTTTTTCTGGGTTTTTTTTCTCTCTGAAATAATAAGAACTAGAAAACACCGTAACAAGTACTGAAATCACTATTTCTGACTAACATGCACTCTCTCCTTCAGCAACCCAGGTCACGTTTATTTCTGGAAGTGTGGACATGTCCACATATCCTCAGGATTGCACAGCTTTCTGTGTAATTACAAATTTGTCTTAAGTTCTAAAGATCTGAAGTCACTGAAAAGCAATTAAACCTTTTTGCTCCCTTTCCTCTATACCTAAAACATATCCTCAGCTGCATTCACTGCTGCATGAATAACTGATCTCTGATAAAATCTTTTGGGGAAACACGGCAAGACAGAACAATGTTCCCAGGATTATACCACCTTATTGGTGGTGGAGATCAGTGGAGATGTTTTTAAAGCAAAAGAAAAATAAAACTCCCTCACCACCACCACCTTTTCCGCCAAGACTGAAATGCAATCCATGTATAGAGATGAAAAAAATTCCAGCCACTTCTAGAAAACTTTCAGTACTTCAAGGAAGAGGAAAAAGAGATTGTCAGGACCTGCTATGAATACAGAGCACTTTTTAGATTATGAACTAGTGTCCTACCCGCTCAAGAAGTTTACATAAACTTTTTTCTTTTGCCTCAGCTACTAAAAACCACATTAATATTCTCCCTGCATCAATCTCAGGTCTTTACTATTCTCTAGGAAGTGACACACTTTTAGAGAAGTACAGAAGTGGCCAAAATAAATGTAACACTTACCACATCTACACTGAAGAATGATGTTTTGGGGGAAAACCAAACAACTTTCCTAGGATGACTTCTGAATGGCAAGAACTGCATCTGATAGACCGTACTGCTGACAGGAGCTTATTTCTACATTTGGTAGAATTTAAAAGTTTAAAGTAGGTTCACGATGAGGATTATGAGAAAAAGTTTTTGGACACTTTGCAAGAATCATCCTTTTACTACACATCTACTAGATTTTCAATTTCAGTTCTATTTATTGCAGCCAGATGTTACTATCTTGTTTCATTTTCAGGCACATATATTAGGATGCAATCATCTGCAACATACCTCTAACAACTGGGAAGGATTATAACAGCAAAACAACAATAATACAAAGCAGATTGGGAGCAGGAATTCTCAGTTCCGATATCCAGTTCTGCAGTGGAGAGATTCATGTGTGAGTGGAGAACTTTATGCACTTCTCTCAGTTTTAATATGCTTATGTCAGTGAGGATATTTCTGTGGAAATGAAATCACAAACGCTGATTTATGAGCACATATAAACTGGGAAGTCAAAGCTAAAAAGAAAAATTGCATACCTGTGATAAAAGAGTTAAAAGCACCCAAAAAAAATGTTGGAATGAGTTACGATGGAGTGAAAAGAGTGCTCTGTGCTGATCCAGCTGCTGATGACTCTGCAGGACTATTTGAATCTCTTTTTTTTCACAGCACCAGGATAGTGATCAGAACATTCTCCAGCTCTCTAGATTCACTACTTTGAAATGAAAGTCAAAAATCTACAGGAGGCAGCAATAAAATGAATTATTTTAAATTACCCATTGTTACTGTACGCGGTTGGTGAATAGAGCCAATCTAAGAAATGCTGTCACAGGAAACCCTCACTATTAACACTGAAAAAGACCCAAGAAGGGACCCAGTGATGTTCTGCTAATAATTGTCCAGAGAGCAAACAGGCACTCAGTTCTGAGCAGGAAGGTCATCAAATGCAAAGGGGCAGAAAGCATTTTTTTTTTACAAAGGATCTTCAGAGTTACCACCTTTTGTTAGAGAACCCCAGTTACAAACTGCAGCTGATTACAGCATTCACCAGCACTATTCAGAGTCCTGCTCAAAAACACAAACCCGAAATAAAACATTTCCTTCATAGCAAGAAGGGTAGAACCCAACGGCCAAGAAGTCCTCTTGTTAAGATAGGACATTCCCTTTTTAACTCCCACTGCCCCAAGCAAGGATGTCATGTACTTTATGAAGGCTCTTCATACTTCCTGATTGTCTTTCTCAGCAAAAAGTAGTAGCTGCTTCTTTTAGACCTGGTCTGTAAATGTTTCATGAGACTACACATATATTGATCTAAAAATCAACACTGGAACACAAGAACAAACCCTAAGGAACACACTTCAGAGCCGATCCAATGCCCAGATTAATTATGGAAGGAATTTGAACTTGCTGGAAATTAATTTAAGAAATATTAATTATATGCTTAACATTTAATATTTAAAGTTTTTTAATTGTATGTTTATATTAAGGACACATATAACAAAATAATTTATAAAAACGCTTTAAATATGCTAATGCACGGCCCATAAGGGAGCTTTGAAAAAAACCCACGTTTTTCAGGATGGTGTATTAATAATGCTCATATGACTTTTTGATTCTCACTCACTTACTGTGCCTTCTGAGAACTGTAAGAATAAGCTGCTTTAACTTCAACTTGTCAATTTAACTCTCCTCTGTGAGCCAGAGCAGCAAGCCTGTATTACACACACTTAGCAAGCCAGCCTAACAGCTGTGATCATCCAGCAACACAATAAGTGTAAAATCAATTACAACTTCTGTACAATATCATCAAATTAAAATTTTCAGTAATTGCATCTTGTGGGGCTAATATTGTTGCACTCTCCAGTAAACAGTACATCATTCACAGGAAGACTGAAAACAACTTGGGAAGGAATGTATCTTGATTCTAAAAAGCAAAAAACCCAACAATTTTTAAAAAAATCTAAAAAAAGAAAAAAAGAAAAAAGAAAAACGGAAGAATACAAGATATTGTCTGTTAGTTGCAGTGCATTTATGAAGGGCTCTCAGTGCTCTGGCTTGAAGGAGGAATCAATTTATGGCCGGGCAGTCAAAGCCCTATTGTTCTGGGCTTTGCTCCTTTCAGTTGTCACATCCAGGCTGCAAGCTTCTGGAGAAAGGAAGGTCTGAAGAATAACAACAGAAGCAAACCAAGAGCTAATTTATTCACCGAGCTTACTGTACCTGGTGCAAAACAAAAAAGCTGTGACAGCAGAGTGACCTTACATTTACTGATTGACCAGATGGTGAGAATTACTGACTTATGTAAGCCCTGAGCCTTCTTCACCATCTGACGGCTGTTGGGTGAAATCAAATAAAGGTCTCTGCATAGTCCTTAGTGCACAGACCTCATAATCACAAGACCATTATGTTCTACCCTTAAAAGAAAATGCTGCAGGGAAAGGCAAGGAGTGAACAGGACTGAAATCCTTGGATCCTCAAAAAGGTGTGGTTTTTTTTCACAGCAGAAGTGAGACATGTGGAGTGCAGCACAGCAAGCCAGTTTGTGCACCTGCTGCCCAGGCCATCTCTCTTTTGCTAATGAATAAATGAAGCCAGCCTCTAGGGCTGTCAATCTGGCACCTTTAGTAATTCATACAAGCACAAGATTCTCTAAAAATAAGTAACATGAAAAGAAATGCAAGTTCTCTCACTAGCAGTGGTGTTGACAGATATCTTGAGTAATGTTAATTTTTCAAACTTTTTTTTTTTCCTTAAAAAAACCACAAAACCTGTTTAACCACAAATTATTTTGCACAGTTTCATAAAACAAGCATACATGGAAATAACCCATTACATTGGATAGATGGCAAGTGAAAAAACCTATATTCTGTGTATGTGCGTGTTAGAACTATTACTGTGCAGCCCTAATTCTTGTCCCATTTCCACTAATGCAAATCAAGTGAAATTCTATTTGACTAAGCTCACTTAGACTAACAGAGAAAAGGCACAAATGAAGTTAATATCACAATCATGGTTCCCAAAGCGCCCGTATAAAATACAGTGGGCCCAAAATCATTTTACATCAGTTTTATCAATATGAGTTTATTACCAGCATTGAAATAGTTTCTCACAGCATGAAAATTAAGATCAAAATTAGGCTGCATATATTTCTGAACTGCATCCCCCTGTAACCTCAAGTCAGATTCTGAAGAGAAGAAAGGAACAACACCAATTCTCTCATTGCCACACCAGAAATGGTGTTCAGACCTGTACACTCAACACTACTTTCTTCTGCAAAATTAAAATCTGGATCAAAATTTAATTTGCTAGTAAATGTTGCCTGTGTAGTAAGTACATATTTATTAACACACACACACACAAAAAAAAACAAACCAAAAAAAACCACCAAAAAAAAAACCCCAACCAAAAAAAACCCCAGCACTGGAATAAAAGTTCTCTGTGAACAAAAGCTACTCTGACATTGACAGTTCCTCCCAATTAACAAGCTAGCATGCATATAATGAGTAATTTAAATAGTAACATAGCTTCTTATTGACCAGAAAGTTACTCTTTCAGCTCTCAGAAAACCATTTGCAAATTTTACAATAGCTTGAGGATTTTTTGCAAAACCCAAAACAGATGCACAGTTGTATCCCTTGCTGGTATGCAAAGCATGAGAAGGAGGCCAGGAAGAGAGTGGTAAAGTCAAGCAAAAGAAAAGAACGGGTATGAATGCCAGGGGAAAAAAAAAACAACAGACACAAAAAAAAAAAACAACCAAACCAAACAAAAACCAAACCAAACAAACAAAAAACCAAAAACCACCAGCCTGAATGTTATGTAGATAAAAGAGCAGAATAATTCCTCAGGAAGATAATTTTTTTCTGGGACATTAAAACTTTCTGTTGGAATTAAAAAGGGCTACTGGGAAAACATTATTTCTCATAGAAAAACTTAACATTAATGTTGCAAAAGAAGGACTAGGCAAGATTTATTAACTGTTGTGTTCAGGCTTCAACTAAAAATTTAAAACACCTCGGACATAATACTTTGTCCTCACCGTTAGTCACACCAGACTAGCACAAGGCAGTGCTCACAAGGGTTATTTTGCAGGCAGCTATTGGTGTTACCTTAGCACAGCCCACAGAGAAAAAAGGCAACAACCTGAAAGGAGCCAAAATACGCTAAACAGAAAGAGCATCTTTCATCTTTATGCATCTGCCACTCCCTGGTACACATGCAACAGGTACTCAATTTATGCAAAGCTGTTCCTAGCCAAAACAGAGGATTGAACCAAGAAACAGAACAGTGAGACAGTAACCTCAACATCCACTCATCACCTTAGGTTGAAAACAACAACTAGTGCCAAGAGAGTGCCAAATGCTTAAACGATCCTATCAGACCTTCCCTTACCCTCTTCTTTTTCACCCAGTGTTTCGTTTCGTTTTGTTTTCGTTTTAAACAATGCATTGCAGAGATGAGGGATGAGGATTTCCTCCTTCCCCCAAACCACACGTACGTGCACAAACACATCCCCTGGCAGGGATGCGCAGCACAAGCTGCTACCTGCAGCCCAGCAATGCCCCAAAACCTCTCAAAAGCACAGCATTTCACACCTTGCATGTGCTTACCTTGCTGGGACGGACTCGGGACACTAGATTCATTCTCTCCCATTTCCAGAAAATGCTCGGCTCCCCCCGAGAGGAGCCCAGCAGCTCTATCAAGTGGATTCGGCTGCCGTGCGAGTTTTGACCTCCTGACTTTCAACAGTAGCAGGGTAACCATATACCGGGCTTTCTTCTCTGAATAATTAGTATCCTGCTTCCTGAGCTACCTGGGCTTGCCTGACCTGTTTCTCTATAAACTGACATCACATCCTTTGATCTCCTTTGATTAACATGTGCTCCAGGCAAGGCTGCTTTGTCTCCTCTTGGACTCTCCTGCTCACTTCTTCCCCACCCTTTCTTTTCACTTTCAGGCAGACAGGGATCTGAAGGGTATTTCTCTTTGGAGGCAGGTGTTTTAGTCAAAGCGCCAGCAGAAACTTTGCAACTGATTTTAAAGATCCCCTGAATTTGCATTTCATAAGAAAACCAGGATAGCTATCAAGCCAATCTCTCTGGGATGGGAACTTAGCAGCCGCATCTCTCCACCACGGAGGGAGATGATCACCGCAGATCATGCACAGCCCTGGGGGCAAAATCTTTGCAAAAGAACCCGAAAGCTGAAAACCCAAACAACCAAAGATTACCTCTCCAAGGAGAATGCTTGACTCGAAACACTGTAATTTGGAGATTTTTACTGTAACAGAAAGGGCTTGTAAGCAAAAGGTTATTTTGCTTCTCTTCCCCCTTTCTTCATCACGACGACACAAACTTGTAAAATAATATCTTACCCTGCCACACTTCCAATTAAGTTCCAAGAAAATATTTGCTTTTTTTTTTTTTTTTTTTTTTTTTTTTTTTTTTTTTTTTTTTTTTCTCCTTCCTGCGGAAATCAAATAACAGGTGCCTGATACATCTGTGATCAATTTGTTGAACAAGCACACCTCTGTCTGTGCCTACAGTAAAAGGCAGTTTCATTTTAACATTCACATTTGCAACTGCCTGTGGCAAAAATCAAAGAGAAGACACAGAACGATTTTAAAAGAAGAATGACAAATTAAAAGAGCTAAGCAGCTCTCACAATGTTAACCTTCACCGCCCAGATTACACTCTAAATGATCTAATCAATAGCATTTTTTTAAATCCAGTAGAAAATAGATCTGTTTTTAAGAGTAAATGGTATTGTCGTTTTCTTCTCTCCCTCTTTTTTTTAAAGTACTGAAATTATTTATTAGAACAGAACCACAGAGGGAGAAAAAGTTGAAGACCGTTTTCAAAGAATATCCCAGGTAGGTAAATTGTACCTTAAGAGTAGAATTTCTGAAACAAATTATGCTAATCCAAACACAAGTCTCACTTAGGAATAACAATATCCCCAACAGAGAGTAAAACTCCTCAAGCTAATCAGCACATAAGCATTAGTACAAAATATTTATGTCTTTTTTTGATTCACTGTTAAATTCTGCTCAAAATTAGCACCTTCCTCACACAGCCACACATCCAGTTTGCTTTTAGCCATGCTTAAATATCTGAGTTAAGGTAGAGAAGGTAAATCAGAGATCCCAAACCTGAGTCATCTCCACAGTGGATTTCAAAAGAAGTTCTCTCTTGGTTCACAAACAATAAAGGAGTTTACAAGAAAAAGCTCATGCTTTACTCTTGAATGAATTTACTAAGTTTTCACTTGAAACTATGAGTGAAATAGTAAACTGAAACATCCACTTAGTAGAAGAAGGACAAGGACTGAAGTATTTTGTGTACAGTGAAATGCATAAACAAATTTTCTGACTTAGTGATGACTTCAAGAGTGACAAACAAAATTGGCCTTTCCTGAGAGTATTTAGTGTTAAAGTTAATGAAATAAGGGATGCAAGAGTGCATATTGAGACTGTATTAAAGGATCTGACTGTGTATTCCTGCTTTTCAAACAGGTCCCTCATAATGAGAACTGCACCATCTTCATGAAACTCAAAGCTGACAAAATGCATTTAAGACAGGAAAAATTGTTGGGCACTGATTTTTATCTCAGCTCTCAGACAAGGCCACTACAGCAAATGCACCATTTACTACTAGTTTGATTTGGGAACTGATAACCAGTCAACTAGCTCTGCCTGGGAACAGGGAAGGAGCCCACTACTCAAACCTGGAGAAGGTTTGTTGCTGAGTTTCCATATTCAAACAAGCTTGATTTGCTCTATATTTAAAAGACATAATTAAGAACAAGTTTATTTCTCAATTAAGTTCTGCAGCACAAAGCAAAACATTCTGGTAATTAACCGATGAGGAAGAAACATCCAAAGCATTTCTGTCCTCTCCAAACACAAACTGTCCATCTCCTGAAGGACAGAAATCCCTAATTATGCTAAGCTATTATTACTTATAGACATGGAAGAAACCACAGCTTGTAGCTTTTACCCTCAGTATTTAATTCTGTGAGGTCCTCTCCCTAACTAATTAAAAAGAAAACAGAATTTTAAAGCAGCAAAAGTAACTGTTCCTCTTGGCTACTGAGTACCATCACTTTCCTTAAAGAGCAAGATTCTGATTTTATGCTTTTAGCACCTACAGAAGTATTTTGCAGTTTAAGTTCTAGCATTTTATCACATCATCTTCTGTTAACTCCTAAATATTTTTAAGAATTCAATAGATGAGAGTGATAGTGCTGAAAACATTTCTTCCTTGGACATGAAGCTTCCAAGTGGGAATAGCACAAAAAGGACTGAAAGGCAGGGTTTTTCACACTCCCTTTTCCAGCGACTGATGGTGAGAAATGGCTTGGGTTTGTCTCTCTTAAAACTGTTTGTCGTGTTCACTAGCCTGCAGTTGGTTACAATTCCTCCAAAGAAGGAAATCCTAATTCATTCACTGACTCCATAAAGACCCAAATGTGAAAATGCAGTGTTTCTATTCTGCTCCCTGGCAAAAAGAGAAAGTTATTCTGTATCTTTACAGTACAGCAGCCATGGTGTTTCTTGATTCATGTGAGAGACAATGGAAATATAATTTGAAGATGACAGTAATCAGGAGCAGAAGAGAAAAAAGCAAGATCCCATGCAGAAGCCAGGCTGCTTCTTACTGCAAACCTTGGACTACAAGCCCAACTGTGATGCCATTAGAAACAAATTGCTCTCCATCAACAGTGGCAAGACTTGCCAGAAGATGGGAATATTATGACAGTTTTCTAGGGTTTTCTAGGCCCTGGAGACCTAACGAGGCCCTCACAACTCAAACAGTTCAGAAAAGCAAAAGTTTCTTGGACGTGCTGGCTATTCACTCATTTCTGTTAAAGAATCTAGATATTTTATAGAACCAGTGGAAAAAAAAAAATCAACAACTAGCAGATGCTATCATTCTTTATTGGCAACATGTTTCGAACTCCCAGGTGTACTACTCTACATATTCTACAAACATAATAGCAAGACATATCAGGGATTTTTTCCCCCTAAAGAATACGATTTCAAGTGTTTCAAAACATGAATCATGAGGCATATTTATTACATGTGAAATTGCAAAGATGATACAAAGTGTATCTAAAACTGAAATATAAGCACTGGAAATATGCAGGGTTCTTTTACACTGCATATTTTTTTTTTACATCTTTTACACTAAGATGACTCTGATAGAGTCTACGTGAAAGCTCCATAGCTGATAACCAAGTGTTTAAAGTTTATCACAGGAGAAAAGCAGTCACAAAGTTTCTTATAGTGACTGCTTCTCTGGCACCACAGACTGACATTTTCACAGGAAAAAATAAACATTTCACCTTCAGCAATGGCAGGAGTGCCAGGAGTACAAGGGAAAGTGCCAATTCTGTCCTCCTCATAAAAACAGAGTGGCAAATACTGATGTTCAGGTTTCTGTATTGCTGAGGTTTGGGGTTTGTTGTTGGCTGTTTTTTACTGCTTTGTTTTGCAAGAGCAACATGGTCATTTTTTTTTTTTTTCCCCCATTAAAATGGTACAGTAAAACCCTGGACAGACTTTATCCATAATGGATGAGATTTTTTTTTTCATCCCACATTCCTCTGGCTTCTTTGAGTTTTATTTCCAAGTCTAGTTGTAGTAAGCAGTTTTTCACCAGTTAGATGAAGATTGTGATATAAAACTCCATACAGATGCAAACATCACAACTTCAGAGCTTAATGAGAAATGAAATACGTTTGTTCTCATTTTTCTCTAAGCACCAATTACAGCTCATTACAACTTTTTGTCAGAGAACTACCTCCCACCAGAAAAATGCCACCTTCTAGAAACAAATGATTTCTTGTTAAATGACCTCATTTTGGTGAATCTTCTGTTATGAAAGTATCATAGATTCAAAAACGTGTTTGAGTTTTGTCCAGGTTTGGTTTTGTTTGTGGATTTTCTGGGGGTAAAAGGCTGTAGGGGAAGGAAGTTGCTGGTTTTTGGTGGGTTGGTTTTAAGCTCTAGTTAAACAGGTAATAATTTCACTGCCCTTCAATCCGCTTGATTCTTTACAAAAGCAGCAGAATTTACAAAAGCAACAAGTGCCTTGTAAAGATAGTGCTTGTTTTACTAAATATCTCTGCATTATTTACTTCTATCAATCACACTTTTGATGAATCTTGTACTTACAACTGAAAGCAAAGAATAAATTGAATGAAAAAAAGTAAGCACCTAAAAAAAAAAGGGGGGAGCAAAAGAGTGAGGGAATCAAAAATGTTTTTCTAATATTTGTCAGAGTTTTCTAATATTTGTCCAAGTGCTAACTAATACTGAACTCCAGCTACTCAATTAAGAGGTCGATCCTTCTATTCTAAGATCATTTTAGGAAGGGAAGAGCCAAAAAGCCTGATACAGGGAATCAGAAGCTCATCAGCTTTAGGGGAAAAGAAAAAAAATTTTAAAAATTGCCACTTTAACCTTAACCTACCCCTTCAAAGGAAGCACTTCTTCAAAAGCCAAAAAATGGGTGACCTTGTGTCAAGATTTCAGCAAGCTGAACACTCATCTCTAGATACATATAATACAGCTGGGAAGAGCTGTGGTTTCAGTAGGTCAGCTTACATTCCAGCCACACATGTAAGCTTTTATAACAAATACACTGTATAAAATAGTTATTTAATACAGAGATTTTCAAGCCAATGAAGTCTCTGAACTGTGTTCTACCTCCACAGTTATAGAACAGCCACAATGAAGCTCACGTATGAGTCTTCAATCACTGAAGATTGTTCCAATATAAGAGCTGTAAAATATATATGCACATAAAATGTGTGCATGTCTATGTATATGTATGTATATTTTATAGAGAACGAATACTATGCTAACAAATGACCTCACTTTGTGGGACTGTCACATACAGCAAGACAGCTATTTCATGAAATGTCACCAGTTGCAGTACATTGAGTGCTACGAGCTGGCAAACAGTTCCCTCCTGAATCACAACAAGCAACAAAACTCAGCTTTGTGCTACCACCAACCAGGCTAAACAGTGAGTCTCTGCATGGGAAGCCTGACAAATGATTTTGATACACACACTCCTACTGACAAATGAGGGGGTATATTAGCAAAAAGTTGTCAATGAAATGATATTCCTACACCCATTTATTGCTTTTATAGCCAGGAGATTTGCTGCCTCCTTGTACCAGTGTGCTCTTCTGAAGCTGTGATAAACCAATTCAGTTCACTAACCCCAGCTTTGCCAGCTACCTGCTTACTCCTCTCTTTTCTCAGGTTTCTGCTCCTTAAAAAATGTGCAACAGCCCACAAAGGAGCAAAGAACACAGGAACAAGAGTTTCTTCAGTGCTAAGCTGTCGGGTGAGCACATCCTCTTGGATCCAGCTGCACCATGCAGGACCCACGTACAGGCACAGCCCAAGTTCAGCACACCCATAATTTACCAGCTCCTCCAGTGTGATACTTTCACATCACATCTGCTTACAACCCTCTGCAGATAAAGCACATCTCATTAGTCTGTAGTAAAGCACATCTCATTAGTTTTTAACAAGTACTCTGCAGAATCAGATGGATAGGTAGCACGGCATTGGGACTAAACAAATTGAAGCTCAGACTCTGGTCTGGCTCACCTTCTTTGACAGCAAGGCACATGAATCACAATTGAATTATGAATCACAATTGAATTGTGATTCAGATGGAATTAATTCTTTTTTTGAACTAGTTAGTTCAATTATTTACTGTAAGTAGCTCTCTATATAAATTTTTTCTAGTACAGAACAACACTCCTCATTGTTGCTTGCATCTCTGAATTATCTATGCAATACTCCTAAAAACAGAATGAGCTATATTTTACCAGAGAGAATAAAGGCAATAAAATCTTATTCTCCCCAATAGGGGTGCGGGGGGAGGAAGAGAAATTATTGTAGGTTAGCATTGTTTTCCGTTTCTCCCCAAATCTGCAATCAAGTTTTATTTTTCCCAATTCCAGTTGCAGTGAGGTACTCCTGGAAAACACAGCTGTTGGGTTTGTATTTACTAGTATGCAGTTACTGCACTGCCTGATATAGTTTCACATAGATTATTTTTACAGAACCAACATAGGAAATGAGATCTAAAACACATTACCCATGCCCTTTTTCCCCCTGCTTACACACCATGCACTTGTTTCATATGCTTTAATCAATAAATTGTCTGAGACTGGATATTGTGCATAAGGAAAATAAACCAACACAGGAGCCAAAATTAAGGATAAGTTAATTGTGTCCATTATTAAGAAAAGGAATCAGAATCTTGCTTTCAAACAATCCTTATGGAACACACACACACACACAGATTAGCTCTTCTGCTCTGGACTGATCTTTCCATGTCTTTCTATGTCTGAGTCCCATAAAAATAGCAAAACCACAACAGAAATCACTGTGGTATGAAGCAATAGAAGAACACTGAAGAAAATCCCAACACCCATAAAAAATATGTTGAATGGCTCAAGTCTGGTTGATTAAAAGCATCATTTTAAAACAGACCTTACATAATCTAAGACATCATCAGATATTCCAAAAGAATGCACAAAACATTTAACATACTCCACTTGCATTCCTTACTGAAGCTGTCAAATGAGTACGTGCAGTTAAAAATTCTTTGCTCGCAAATAAAAGAACATATCTGTAATGTTACAGCAGTTGGGCAGATTTGTTTTCAACAGTAATGCATTGCACAGAAACTATTACAATTTTTTAAAAAATCTTCTTAATCCTTATTCATTTTCTTATTCAATAACAATAATTCTTAACATAATTTTCTGTCTTAGAACCTACTATAGGCAGGTAAATAGCTATCAATTCAGACATCTTGGACATGAAGACATGTTCATAAATCTTAAATTTATAACAGTTTCCTTCATTGATACAGCAGGTTAAAGCACAAGTTCAAATGTTTGAATCCAAGGTTTCTGCAATACCATTGCAATTCCTTGAATCATGCCAGTTAACACAACTGTACCAGCATTTATTCTTGCAGATGATGGGAAAGAAGGATCTTACCTACATACCAAAGTTGCCCTTAGGAATAAAATCTACCACAAAACAGTCTGGAGCAGCTTACCTAAGCTTTCACATGAATCATCATAAGCTACACAACATTTCTCAACACCCTGTAGCAAACTTTGGGGCTTATAATGTAAGTATAAACCATTAAAAAGATAAATGGTAAGTCAGATGCTTACAGTTTGCAACATGAAGACTAGAGGAGAAAGACTATTTTGTTAATGAAAATTGCCTTAAGGCTTTGGCTATACAAACTGAAACATTTTCAAACCCTCCACCTGATTTTTTGAGTATCTGCAGTTACAAGGAAGCAATTCTACACAGCTCACTGCTGCTATTTTGTCTCTGTGCGTTTGCATAAAGAGAGAGGACAGACAATGAGGGAAAAAAGTTTGAAGAAAACACTGACTTTTATCCAGATTATTCAAAGCCTGATGATTACAAAGCAGTCAGGAAAAAGTATGGATTTCTTTACAGCTTCCATCAAAACATTTCCATACAAACCCTCTATACTTAAAACAGCTGGTCAGGTTTCCCAGCTGCCAAATGCTCTAAAAGATTCCATCCTTAAACAACAACCATTAGCAAAAACCCTGAACCCAACAAGAAATAATGGAAGCAAGCATTTTGCAAATGACAGCTGCTCTCATTAGGAGGAAAAAGGTGGGGTTTTTTGCTTTCAAGGATTCCCAAGGTGATACAATCCCAGAAGTCTATTCATTAGCCTCATGTTTGCCTGGTGGAAGAAAGGCCCCAAATGGCTTAAAAGATCTCCTGTCAAACAATTCAAAAGAAGAAGCTAACTCGTTTCTTGTAGTTTTAACCTCAACATTGACACCAAAATTATTCTTGAGAGAAAAAATGGGAAAAAACATTACTCCTCTGGCAACATCAAAACTTTAGAGAGCACCAGATCACACAACCTGAATCTGAAAGCCAGCTGCATATACTTCCTTAATAATCATGCCCATAACCAAGAAAAAGGGTTACTAGTTAAATATTCAGGTAACTATAGCCACCTTCACGTGGTCATGGCAGTTTAGTGCTCCAGGAAGGGTTTCAAGACAACAGAAACTAACAGAGGTGATAAAGTCACTTGTGCCCAATTACACTGCAGCAGGAAGCCAGCTCTGCAGCTCATGCTGACACCCATACTCAAAATCTATTTGAATTGTTCTAAGAACAACTTGTCTGAGGTCAAGTCTGTCATGCCCCTCAGTGCACACACTATTCCCCAGCCTGCTATTACGCCACAGTAAGAGGGGAAACAAAGCAGGTGTGTGCCTATAGAACTGTGTTTCAACCACAAAATATGACAATCTTCTCAAGCTTGCAATTTTAACATAAACCCCAGCTCATCATCTTTTGAAAACCAAGCATGCTGATGGCTGTTTTCATAGGGCTCTCAGACTAAGAAAACATAACTCTACCTGAAATGAGATCTAGGAGTTTGTAATTTTAGGCAGGTCTCATACTAAACATGGCTCTTGTACTGGGAACATAATAACCGCATGGGACAGAATCTACAACGTTTTTTGTTCCTCTGACTAAAATGCTGGATTTGCTTCCATCCTTCTTGCATTTCTTTTGAAAAGAAGAATGAAATACATAGAGACAAAATATACAGATCTAACCCAGTAATAATACATCTTGAGAACAAAGTATGTAAAAATCCAGAAGTCAGTCCTCAAGAGATGAGCCAATTGTCAACTTCTATATACTGACAAGGGACCTCAGCCCATCCTCCCCCTGTTGCCAGGCAACCATTCCTGTATCCTTAGCTGTATTCGATTAGCCATTAACCACCATCAGGCTCCCTTTCTTTTCTCCCTCACACAGGCTCCCACTCTCACAGATGTATGAAGGGGAGGGGCAAGTTAAACAAGATGACTTCCTTTCTGATCAAAAGTAACATTCTGAGTTAGCCAATAGATTTCAGCCAGTTTGCACAAGTCATATAATTGCTTTGCAGTGAAAGATGCAGACTGATGAGAAGGTACAGTTCTTTCAGTAAGAGGGCTCTGCTAAAAGTCAACATTAATAGAAATCTTTTAAAATGCTTATTAGAGAGTGATGATATCACACTGACAGTACTAAAGTGCCCTTTGAATTTGTAAAAAATAAAATAACAGACGACAGCTTCTTAACTCCAGAAAAGTGGCATTCAAACGTGAGGAAATGCTGTTCTAAACCTTGTCAAGATAAATAAAACCCAATCCATCTCAGAAGCAGAAATGTGTTATATTGAATGTATTCCATGGAAACAAAGCAATACTCCAACCAGCAGAGGCACCAGTCCCCTCTCCTGAGTATCAACATAACTGTGCATCACCTCCCCAGCAGCAGCTTCCCTGCCTGCCCATCCTAAAGCTACAGGTGAACTTCCACTTGCAGGCACCAGCAGGTAAGTTCTGCTGCCATAAACTGAGCTAGGCAAGGCATATGAAGATAAAAACTCCTTCCTTCCCCAGGCTAGCTTCAGCCACAGCAGCTCCTCACAGCACAGCCCAAGCAACCATGGTGGCACAGGAGAAGTAGTAGGGCCATGGCTGAGGACAGAAGGGAAGGGCTTCTTCAGCAGAAGTTCTTACTTGTATCATCTTAACATTACCACAGAATAACCTCATGACACATTCTCACCATTTCAGTGTCTTGCTGCCTTATTAGTTTCCATGAGACTAAAGTTCAGCAGAGTTCCTCAAGTAAACAAAAATATTGAAGTATTAAAAAACTTATTGCAAATCACTTGAAAACATCAGGCATGGCAAAACTCACAATTCTACCAGAGGGAAGCACAACCTTTCCAGTGTGATGCTGTGCAGAGGTCTCTCCTCAACCTGCTACTCGGAAGCCTCCTTGTCTTTCATTTTTATTTTTGAGACCACCACACAAACATCTTTTTCAGGTCTGTTAACAATTACTGGAGAAAGAGCTTGACTTGAGACTATCAGGACAGGGAACATGAAGACTGGTAAACATTCTTATAAAGAAAAGTGCAAAAGATCTTCATCTGATATTTTGGTGGAAGTTGGGGCTGTGATTAACAAGCAGTCTAAATAACTAGGCCAGGATCAGAAATGTGATAGCATAAGGCTGTGCAGGTGAGCAGACAAGCAGCACTGTTTTCAATGCTTCAGGCTAAATTCAGACATATTCAAGAAATAAAAAGGGCAAATGCTTTCCAACAGTGTAACCTGCTGGGCAACTTTCCAAGAATCAAGAGGACTCTTATCATTTGAAACTTTTGCTTTATTTGAACTACAGCTACTGAACACAGAGAAGGAAGGAACTGCAGACAGGACAACCACATTGGTTGCTCTAGCTTTAAATTATTCCATGGTATATAGGAACTGCCAGTGGAGATAAGCCACACCACAATACCTTTACATTTGACATAAGGAGCTGATAAGAGGTGGTGCAGTGCTATCACTCAAGGACTCTCCCATCACTCTCCCGTCCTACCACGGATCACACTGACAGTTCTGGAGGTCAAAATAGGCAGTGCTGGAGTACACAGTTCCCATATACATGAGAAATCAAAGTGTATACATATATAATGAAAGCTGTAGACTGCTGAAAATTAGTCTCTGGTTTGGCTCTTAATTTCCTACAGATATTTAATTACCCCTCCATCGTTTCCACTTCTTTGCTCTCCATACGAGGAGTATGGTAACATGAAAGTAAAATTAAGAGGAACAAAACAATGTGAATTCCCATTCTAACAATTTTGTTTGCAACTGAGCTCACGAAATACAGGAGCCAGAGTTGCAACCTGATTTTCAATTATTTATACTTAGCTGCCTTTGTAATTTCACATTTTCCATTCAATTATGGCGATCTCTCCTTCACATGCATATTCAATTTTTAGACAAAAAAAAAGACTCTTGCTAAGGCACTATATAAGACACAAGCATTCATACCACTGCCTGTCATTTTGTTTAATTACTGAAGCCTACCTCAAATTATTGGCTCATGCTTACATTTTATTTGATTAAATATTAAGTTTTGCGACGTAACTCCTTAAAATACTTTTTCTTTCTTCTGAGCACATAATAATCTCATATTTCTTTCAAACAGAACAATTATGACAAGAAGACAAGTTAGAATAGGTGTTTGATACCTTTTTTTATTTACCTTAAAGCCAAAGCAGGATCAGCTTGGGAGAGACTTTTCACGAAGGCATGTTTTCAATCTGGTCTCTAGCTTACTTCTCTGCAACTGAAGAACACATCACATTTTATAACAGCATTCTTAAAAACAGAAATCTAACCATTTGCAATGATGCAACTTGTAAACATAAATAGGAGATGCATTTTCCTGACATAGCAGGAAAGAAAAAAGTATTTTTAAACATGCTGGTTCTTAAGAAGTATTTTTCTCATTTAATGAAATGACTGCCCAAAATAGCCAAACCAATGTCCTTGCATCCAGCAAGGTCTGGTTCATAAAGAAGCACATTCACATGTAGGGACCTGGTGGTGGTGGGTCTGCTCTACTACAAATCATTGGATGACAAACAATGGCCTTTTTTATCCATCAGTAAGATAGAAGTGTTCTTATTATAGAACAACCCCCTGCCCCCCCAGCACTGATATCTGATCATTTCAATTTTTTACCAATTATTCTACTAGCAGTATCATTATCATCCACATAGATCTCCCTTCTGCTTTTAATGAAACACAAAAGGTGTCATTGTGCTCCTTCCCCAAGCAATAATATGCTCCAAACATACCTAAAGAGTCTCTGTGTATATCCCTGCAGCTCAGTACTAATCAAAGCTTATTATAAAGATTCTAAGATAACTCCACTAATAACCCTGCACTGCTGCACAACACAAATTATAAAACAAAGGCCAAAAAAAGGATCAATAGTAACTAAGTTGTGCTCTTATAATTTTCTGTAAACACAATCATATTGAGGCAACAAAGAAATAATCTTGAAAAGAAGAAAAGAGAAGAAACAGACTGCAGCTGCTTTTTCAAGGCATCCCAACAACATCTACAATTACAGAACCCACTGAACTCCTCAATACTCCATTTTGTAAAGACCACGACCAGCACTAAACCCAATAAATAAACAGTGCAGTGAAGTACGAGTGCAATCTCTACCTCCCAAGGCTCTCTAGGCTTTCATATAAATTCTCCTGATCCAACACAATGGCTGTAGGAGCCATGGTTAACCAGGCTTCTCCTTGTGCAGTATGAAGGTGGGAAAAAGTGGGGATGAACAAGCTTTCCAGCTTTTCCTAGGCATGCATTTGAAAGTCTGACCAAAGTTACCCTTCAAATAGCAGGGAGAATAAAAGCTGGAAAGGAAAATTTTAAAAGCCATGTTTCAATTCATCATCTAAAACACACACAAAAAAACCTAAACAAAAAACCCAGCTACCACAAAAACACCAAACAACTGCCAAACAACTGATGGTACTTTAACTATTCATAGCTCAGTTGCTGTTATAATTTCCTCAAGGTTACCCCACAGAGTCACAGGTCATAAAACTGGAAGAACAACAGCAGGAAGGTACCTGGCATTACAGATTTGAAGTCTGTCATTAACTCATAAAGTAATTTGGGGTGGGAGAAGACTAAGAAGTCACCCTGCATTTAAAGCACAAATTATATCAACATTAGACCAGGACACTCAGAGCCTTGAACAGTCAAGTAAACCTAAGAGGAAAAATAGCAGTCCCAAAGTTTATGATTAATGTTTTGCCCTTCAAAGACTAGTTCCCCTTTCATAAAAACAGCAGCAAAAGAATATTTAAAATGAAGTCACGATGGATTTATTGAGTTCCAAAAACCAAAATTTCCTTGACAGTCATAAATACAATACCATACTACTTTTCTGCAAAACAATGCCTTTAAACTACATGAGCCCAGGAAAGCATATATTACAGTTGTGGTCTTACTGGGCAAGATAAGGGGGCAGGGGGAGGGAAGGAATAAAAGCATTCCTTTCCTTTGACCATAAATTGATTTTTTTTTTCTTTCAGATCTCAGATAAAAGCTTCAAGTTAGAACATTTTATCTGTCTTACAGTTTTACTGTTCAGAAGATGAACTATGAGATTAAATCCACTTTTCTCTAAGCTCTAGAGACAGTCATACACCACACACCTCATAAGACTTTAGGGGTTGGACATCAGCAGTAGATATTAAATATGTGAAGGAAGCATCTCCAAAAGGCATTAACACTGATAGGACTTGCATATGTGTATCAAGGGAAAAATAGCCACTAAATAATGGTACTACTCAGTCATGATCCAGAGAGAAAGAAAGAAGCCAACTGTGCAATTCCAGAGAATTCTAAGAGCTTCTTCTAAATTCTTCCACTTAGAAGAATCAATCATTGATTTCTTCTAGGCATCTACCAAGAAGAAAAAAGGGAAGGGAAAAAATATAATCAAATGATAAATTAATCAAACTTCAAGATTTGTGTGTTTTACTAATTTGAAGAACAAGTGCAAGGGCAACTTTTGCAGACACAGAATGATTTTTTTTCTTACTTGAAAACCAGAAGAAATTCTTCCTACAAAAAGTCAACAGGTTATACAGTTTTGTCCAGTCTCTTGCATTGAGACAGTCACACCATTATTTAAAACATACAGAACATCTCAAGGTTTTTTCCATTATTATGACTAATAGCTGCAGAATCTCACACCTCTGCATCTTCTCAATATGCAGTTAAAAAGAGGACAACATAGTTTGTTCATTTACATAGTAATCAGGACATTCAGGGAACTGAAAAAAGAAAAACAAAGCCATGTTTTAGGTTTCCTCTTTACCATATAGAGACACTTACTTCATTATTGATCACCTTCCTATGCAGGAGCAACTATGTTCCTAATATATTCCAGTATACTTGTAACCATGCCACCTGTATATTTGACTTTTCAGCAGCTAGCAAAAGTGTACATGATTCTCTGAAGTAATTTAAGTAGGCAACCATCAGCCCAAGGAAAAAAAATCCTGTTTGCAAATCCTGAGAAAAATTATTCTCTCTTTATCAAAGTTTAGATTCAAGACGATAACAATTTTTGCTGAGAGAGAATACTGCAAATTAGAAGAGATATTTCACTTAAAATCATCATTCCAGTGTTTCAGATGAGACTCAGAAATCAGTGGGTAAGGAGGCCAGGAGAGGAGGGAGAAACACAACAGCTAATGGATTAGATTTTTTCACCATCTATCACCAGTTTCTCAGATTATGAGAATGAAATTTTGCCAGTACTACTTTTTATGCTTGACAGATTACAGATTGGTTTACACGTTCCAAAGTGAAGCACTCGGAAATTACAGAAGTTCAGGTCTTCTGAGATCAGAATGTATTATATGGTTTGACACGAGTCAAGAGCAACATTCAACAAGACAATGCCAGAGATGATTTCAGGCAGTGAAATGGGTGAAGTCACAAAGTCCTTAATGATCACTTCACTTCAGAAAGCCTGAATTAAACAGTTTTCCTTGACTATACAGCTGGTGCAGAAAGGTCATTAGACTATAACACTGACTGTTGTGTAGAGCAGCACTCTACATATGCAAAGTTTCTATAGCAACATTTTCTTAATTCACTCTTTAAGCAAAACACCAATTAGCTTTTTATTATAGCCAATTAAAAAAATCTGCACACTAATTGACAACCTCTCTACTCAGAATTTAAACTTATGCAAAAGAAAACTGCAGCAAATATTTCTGTGGTAATAGCTTACTCCCTATTCTTCCTTCCTAAAAACCAGTAAATGATTCTTGTTAGGGGCTGAGCATTTATTTTCAATCTAAAATTTTTAGATACACCAAAGTAACCTATCCTGGTATGTCTTTAACCTCAGTAGAGCCTGAAGATTACAGGTTTCAGAAAGGCAACCAAAATGTAATCAACTGTCTGATTTCTGCATTACAGGAAACTGGGCATAGAGCTACGCACCTGGAGATCATACAAGCAGCAGCCAACAAAATGCTTCCCTCTGAGTATTTAAGCATGTTCAGCTAAGGGAAAAAGATGGCAAAAAACAGTACTAAAAATCAAATTCAGTGCAGTAGCAGAAACATTTTCATTTGCTTCTTAATACTTACTGATGGTTTTCTCAGATGACTTTTACACAGCTGGTGATGACAATTTCTTTGTATGTCACTTCAAGTAGCAAATATCAAGATCTATTAGTCAGAAAACAGTCATCTAGCACAATATAAAAAGAGACACATCATGAAGCAGAGTATCAGGAGAAGTAATCAACAAGAAAACTAACCCATCCTTCTTGGAAAGATGTTCTGCAGGAAGCTGAATAAAAAACATCAGTCCTTACAGCTCTTCTATGTGAGATGTCAGGATTCACCTCAGTAATAAATACACACAGAACAAAGCAGCAGATGGCTCTTCTGTCAAGCCTGGTATGTCCCAATCAAGAATTAATGCTGCTTGAGGTATCAGTAGCTCTGCTGGTTCTTAAGTCTGATCTATCAAAACTAGTTCTCATCTCACCATCTTATACTTATCTACTCTATGCAGTAAGCAAGGACATCACAGATAAGGGACTAGAATTAAGCAACACAGCTACAGGCTTTTATTCTTGATTCTTTAGAGAGGTAAAAGCCCTCTGAATCACCCAAAACTGGTTCAAGCTTGAAGCCTTACAAGGGCAAAGTTCCCACTTCCAGCTGCACAGCCCTGGCTCCTGCAGTGCATTAGTGCAAGATACAGTACTCAAGGTTACACACAGAACAGGTACTAACTGAAACTAATGTCACCATTTGTATTCCAAAGCTCCTGAAGACTTCTCTTCTGTTCTGCTATCTGCACTTCACCAAAATGTGACAGTTCCCAAACCTCTAAGTGTCTGTGTCTCCCTTCTCTGCCTTTGAAGGAAAGAGAGCAACCCATGCCCCAGCACAGGACCCGTCAATCACAGTAATGCAATAGTGAAGACTTCAGAGCACCAGAGCTAAAAAAAAAATAAAAAATAAAAAGAATCACCTCTTTTTCCTCCTTTTTCATTTTTTCCCAAGATTTTTGCACTGGCATTTCAAGCCATTCAGTATTTCAGCAAGAGGGTCTACCCTGCCAGTTAAGATTAACACACACAGAGTGTATTTAAAGGAGATGTTTTGGGGCAGCTGGTAACAGCAGAGACATTTACTGGCAGAAGCCAGGATCACCCTGAAGCTGCTCCCCAGAAATATAAATTCCCAGGATCAGGAAGTCTTCTACCAGCATGAGCCATTTTTCAAATACATCATCTCTACATCTCTCTTTTTTTAGTTTTTTAGCTGATATGCTCTTTCCCTGGTCTGAACAGTCACATCATGAGGTGTGCCAGGTGCCAGGCAGGTGGTGTGTGATGTGAAAACCCTTGTGGGAGTAAATCAACAATTTCTGGCAGTCTCACCCAGCCAAGAGAACACCTTCAGTGGCCTAAAATATGAACCCAAACGAGTTGTGCAGCCACCCCAGACTGTAAAAGCAGACAAATCAACATGATCAGGGAAGGATTGGCTTCTGCTCTCCATTTCCTGCTATTATTAGTGTTCAAAGTATCTTCATTAAAAGAACAATTTGCACATTTTCCTGCAGGTAAGAAATACAGAGCTGCATTCCACTTTCAGACTCCAGAAGCACTATTTTCTTCCTTGATTGACTTTTTTTTTTTTACTGTTTTGCGGGAGAGATTACTGCAATTTGTCTTTGTCCAAGTATAAAAGCTCAAAATATTCTGTTATTTCCAAGTAGTAATGGGATGGCTTTGTTGCATTTCTAAATTACTCACCCACTGTTATGAACTACCAAAGAACTAAAGCGGATTAGAACAATAGCCTAGGGACCATTGCAAACATGGATTTTCAACAGGTTTGAGACATTGTTTTGGACTCCTTTCATTTACTTCTCTGATTTTGAAACACATAAAACACAGAAGCATAATTGCAGTAAATTTTGATAGCTACCACAGATTTCTCCCACTCTCTCAATGAAGAAAAGTGTTTCTGAGAAACTGCTGTCCAAACATACCTTTCCAATTTTTACAAAGTCCTGTGAAGGCAACAATATGCACCATACCCCTAAATGAAGAAAAGAAGAATTTGAAAAAAACAAAAAACAACATAATTTGCCCACAATATTGCTCAGCCTCTGAAAAATAGTTGGTATCTGAAGTTTGAACACAGAACCTGAAAGCAAAATGACTGCACAAACGATATTTTTCTTTCTTCACATCTTGGTGAAGCACTTTATGAACTACTACACTTTCAGTAAGTTACTAACCCCAAACCTAAGAAAACTCAAGTTTTCTTAGCATCATGTTTGAAGCTACTGAATTGGTATCCAAATATTTCAGTACTGTTTTAATTCTTGGTACTCTATTAAAGATGTACGGCAAGATCTCTGACTTGCCATGAGATAGAAATAGGAACTAATGAAAGGTTCTCCTTCCTTTGTGTTGCCATTACTTTATTTACTAGGAGGCTAAAAGTTAGGGGTGGATTCATTATTTCTTAAGAAACTTCAGTCTTGGATTCACAACTGTCACATCTGTGAGCTCTGAAATCAGAAGCCCTGAGCCAAGTAGAACAAGAAAATCTCATGATCACTGTCAACTTCTCAGACCACAAAGTATTGCCTCTTTTTGTTTTTTATAAGGTCTTCCAAAACTCATGCTTTTTAATCAGGAAGAATAAAAAAAACACATCTTCAGTACTGCTACTGAAAATTACCAGCTCACACTTACAGATGATGATACACATTTTCCTATTTTATCATTTCAAAGTTCAGAGACCTAAAGTCAAAATCTGGAAAAAAACCCAAACCATCTCCAATGGTCCCTCCATCTCACAGTCATGAAAACCCAGCCAACTAAAAGTGAATCAAATGTTAAGAAACTCAAAGTTCCCATGGAGGAATAACACTATATAAACAACCCTGCCTACCTCCTCCTTTCCAGTTTCTTCCATATGAAACATCCCAAAAGCATCCAATGATTCTTACATCATCTTATATTAGAAGTAGTATATATTCATTCACATATATATTCTCATTTACATGATTTTCATGAGAAAAATCAATATAAGCATTTCAAATCTCAGCAGCATGTGCTGTTTGGATGGATACACTGTTCTAGCTGCTGCCAGGATGCAGCTGGGAACTGACAAGCAAATCCAGGGCTGCCAGTGACCCTTGTAGCACCTGATGGGTCCACTCTGCATCTTTGGTCCCCAACAAAGGACTGAAAGAACAAAGAGGCAGTTCAAGTCACTACACGGAGGGAGACTTAGGTTTAAGTTAGCATTTTGCTTTGCCTTTGAGATAAGAGTTACAATATCTTGCATTTATATATTCAGCACAAAATAACTAAACATCTACCACATACTAAAGGACAAAGGTGGCTGCTTTGAACTGAAAGAGAACACCAAAGAAACTGGGTTTAGTTTCTAAGTGCCCTAATCACAAGCAGGAGAAGGCTGAATCTTTTTTTGGGTGGAAGAGGCTATTATCTACCTTCCCTGCCCTTAATGGGATTCCCTGGGGCCTCTTTTTCACCGGTTTCAAAAGGTCAGCTGCTGCCTCCAAGTGCTTTTTGTCAATGTTAAAGCCACAGCCTGGCCTTTGATACCCAGATAAAATAAATATTTGGTGGTTTAGACCACCACACACCTGGAACAAGGCACACTACAGCATTTCAAAGCAGCAAGTGCATAACACTTGGTGGGTAATATTCTGAAGGCGAACAAAATAACTCGTGATGATGTACACAGTGATACGTTGCACTCCCAGCCTAGTCCAAAATGCTCTGAAGCTTGCAGAACTTCTCATTTAGCAGGTTTTAGAGTACATCCTTTACACCCTCTGAAATTACACTGGGAAAGTAGTACCAGTTTATTTGGTTTAGTGGGCACACGCATCGTATTTCAGCTTTAAACTTCTTTATGGACAAAGAAGATTCATACACTATAGACATTCAGACACAAGAAATAAAGAAATGAGAGGAAAGTCAGATTTCTTGATGATAGAAGTGAAGACAACAAATTAATCTTAAAAATAATTTGAATTTTCTCCCCTGGCAAAAAAAAAATATTCAGATAATATATACTGCATTTGTACTTGTATACTCATCAAGATTCATTCCAGTTGTGCAAAGAAGGTATGTCTCTCCCTCTACAAATAGATTAAATCATAAAAAAAATAGCAAAAAGTCAATTTCAAGACTTTACAACTATTTTCATTCAATAATTTGTTGTATTTTGCAACTGCTAAATTATAAACCTGACCAAAACAGCATTATAGCACAACTATAGATAATTGTCTGACAGCCTTTTTATTAAATTCCTTATATCAGCAGAGTTCATAAATTGGCAATGAAAAAAAAAATATATATATATATAATTCCAATGGAAATTTTCCATACCAGAAGATAAAACTAGGCCATAACTTTCTATCTTCCCCAGCACACAGCCAGCCAAATTTTAAAAATGAAAACAATTCTAGGCTCCACAGCAAAGTCTGAGCTGCTATTTCACATGTGCTCAACCAGTACAACAGGCAATGCAGAGCTCAGGGGCTTCAGCAGCAGCTACCAGGGGGCTTTTCTATGGGCAAAGCAACTTTGGGCACTCAGCAAGTTTAAAATTTCCTCCTGTGTCCAGGGAAGCACTGAGGGCTTGGGAGCACAGGAGAAGGTGAATCAGCCTCAACCCTGACAAAGAGCAGGGAGACAGCTTTCCATAAATTCCTTAATAGCAAAATGTTTTGTGGTGTGGAGATGCACAAAGTAGTAATTGATGAGCTCGTTCAGGCATGTTACATGTCCTGCAGTAACTCAGAGCTCTGCACTAATGAAAGGGCACTGTGCTCTGGCTACCTTGTCCAAAATTAACTTCTCTCTTTCTGCCCAGCCCCAACTTGTGCTATCTCATCTCATCCTCCAGAAGACACCACACTGAAATCACCCCATGTGCTCTGGATTCCTCAGCTCAGTCCATTGGCATCTTCTGGTTTTCATCTTCCTTGGACAACCTGGGCACAGGGGTATACACCAGGAGAACTCCAGAGCTCATACCCTCCCATTTGTCCAGGAGTAGAGAAAAAAATAGGAGCTGATTAATTTTGAACAATTCAGCCACACTGAGCTTTGCTGACTTATTATTGGTCAGCATATTTTTTATGCTAGATATAAATAAAACATTAAGCATTTTACTCAAAATATCCAGAAGAACCTGCAATTCTCCTACTTCCTGAGCAAATTTAAATGAGTTTTCTCCCAATGGCTTTCTTTTCTTTTTTTTTATTATTATTAAAGAGACAACATAAGGAAAACCTATGACTAACTATGCCTTTAGTACTAAAAATTTTTAAAAGGAATAGCCAGGAGAAGAAAGCAAATTTTTTTTGTTGTTGCTGTTACTTCATTTTAGTAGTCCAATTAATTCTGATGTTCATGCAAAATCAGATAACTAAGAACCAGTTAGCACCATGAATACTTCCACACAATATATTGACAGTAATACAATCACACAAAGTTACATTAGCTTATGCTACCTGTTCATTACTTTAAAAGGATAAAATACCTATTTTACAGCAGCAATTGTGAATTCCTGTAGTCCAGGAGACAGGTATTGTGTATGGTGTCAACCAGCAATAACTAATTCTGAAATCTTGTTTGCTTGGTTTGTAATTAAACCAATTACAGTACTACAATGTATATCCGCATTTGCAGCCAGACTTAACTATGTCACCAGCATGTACCAATAAAGATCACACTGATTTAGGAGCATACATTTCTAAAAATCAATGTTCCAATAGGTGGAACAGAGGTGACACCAGAATTGCAAAGTCTTGCTTAGTTCAGCATCCAAACCAGAATTCCCATCCTAAACCATTCCCACAAGAGACTTAAGAGAGCAAAGATGCAAAAGGGCAGAAAAAATAATTCAACTAATAATGCAAAACCAACATTCTTTCTCACAATGGGGAAAAAAAAAGATTTGAAAACCAAACCAAAAACCAAACCTAATCTCTACACTGATTTTATTTTGAAAGAAAAATTTTAACCCAATGTTGAGGTACCATCAGGCCCCAGTGAAAGGTTATGGAAAGGTGACTTCCCCTTCCAAACACTGAGCTTTCTTTTTTGCTGTTTTCTATTGAGAAAGTCACAAGTAGTCCCAGTGGAAATAACCAGCACTGCTGGTTGCTGGTGGAGCCAGGTCAGACCCAGGCATTAGCAGCACTGTGATTTAAGACTCTCGCTGATAATATTTGTGAAAAGATCAGGAACACTCTGATAGCCTATTACACATTATTAAGAAACAGATCAATACAGCAATCCCCAGGGGCCACTAACATGCAGTGCACATGTGGTTTAACCTTCTGCAGGCACACCAAGCAAGTGATGAGAGCTGTCTCCTTCAGCCCCATGGCTGGAGCTGTGGGGAGGTGGGTGGGTGGGTCATATACCTCACCCCACCCTATCTCAAGCAAGCTAATGGAAGGGAGCTGTACACAAAAATATGGAAATTTGCCCCCCAAAATACTCTTTGGGCTATAGTGTCCAGTGAATGCTTGACAACAGATCAGCAGTTGTGCCTCCTGCTCACTGTGCCAGGCACAGTTATCTTCCTCTTGACTTTTGCTTCTCCACTGCCATAAAATTTCACTTTCAGCTCTTGGGGGCAGAGGGTGCATTGGGCTTCCAGCTGGACCTTTCAGTGTTATTTTAAATACCAAGAGGAACCAGTTATTTCTACATGTAAGGGCTTGTTTTGAAGGACCACAGAACAGAACCAGTCCCCTTTTGAAAGATAAAAAGTAATAGGCACTAAAAATGCACAGTAATGTTCTTCACAAGGTAGGAAATTCCCCTCTCCACCAAACAGTATTCTTTTTCTTGAAAATACACAAATGAAGTTAATTTCCAAACAGTCCCATACGTCACAAGTATACAAAACAGTGCCAGCCAGTGTGCCTCACACTACTTTGCTAACAGAGCTGGGCAGATTTCTGTTTCTTACAGTCAGCATAGTCAATAACTTACAATAATCATGTTTAGCATCAAGCTCAGAATGAACTGCAGCCAAACTGATAAATGTGGCAATGAAAACTGATACCTTTGAAACTTGTTTCAAGGTTCATATACAGAAAACCTATGTAGAAAACACAGCAGACATACAAAAATCAGAACACTTCAAACAGCAAGAGTGTTCTGCAGGCTACTGACTGAATTAATTATTGGAAAATCAGCCACCTAGAAGAAAAACTGTCTCCAACTTTGGTGACTGGCTGTTTATTTCCAACGCACATATAACTTTATTTATTGTAGAAAGGGAGGACACCTGATTTTTTCCAACTTTTGATGGTCAAAAATAAGTAGGTAGACAAAAGATAAGGACCATTCATTTGAAATAGGTCCTCAGGTCTTAAAACCAGTACAACTCCCATTGTCTTGCTCTTCCAAAGATAACAAGAAGGGCCTGCTTGCTTCTGTAGCTTCCCAGCACACTGCTAGATGCTGGTCAGCACTACATAATTCTGCATCATGTGACTGATGAGAATTATCCAGCCTGCTTAGAAAATTGAACAGTAACAAAACACATTAATACTGCAAAGTCAAGCACTCAACAGCTAGGAATTTCAAAGGCAGATAGATTTATTATTATTTAATCCATGAATCCTTCCGTGTCCCAAAGTGATGTCACTGGGGATAATATAAAAGCGGTTGTTGCCTCATGCTGTATTTATCTTGTCAGTACTCTGCAGTAAAAAAAAAGAGAAACAGAAAATCTGATCCAACAAGAAAGCAGTTGAATGAAAGTTTGAAGAGAGATATTGAACCAGAAGAAAAAAATATACCATGTTATACTTGATACACACATATATTGCAGAGAGCTGAATCAATGCCAAAGATGAAGTGTTTCTAACTTGAGCAGCTGATAATTGAAACTTCAGATTCAAACATGTCTCTGTTTTCAAACTTTTGAAATTTTTAAGTACTGGAGGAGGGAGGGTGGTAGTGTGGGTGAGGACATGGAGGAGAAAGAGAAGCCTGAAGGGCAACAGGGAGCAAAAACAATATGAAAGTTGAAATCCACTACAGAAGAAGACTGCCAAGTACTGCAAGCACTCCCACGGAAAAAAATCTTCAACTGAAGACACTCATGTGCTACAGGTAAACCAGACTCTGCCCAGGAATGCTGTGAGTTATTAGATGCAGTAGAACAGCATCAACAGCACATGCTAGCAATGCAGTAATACAGCATCATCTTGAAATTCTAGATTCACGTAGGACACTTTCAAAAAAAGTCAACACTGTACCCAGTGCCACTTATTGTCTGCCTTCTATAGTTTGAAACTGCTGATGCTGTTTAAACAACTCCTGTCCCTTAAAATATTATTCAATTTCTCCATGAAATATTTATATTAAGCTTCTAGCACAGGTTTCTGCTCAGGGTCTTATTAAGATCTCATGAGGAGCTGAGTCAACATGCCATGTGCTCAACCTTATAAACGCAATGTTTCCTTAAAGTTACATAAAGATGGAAGACAACTGAAAGATGTGGTTGCAGCTTTCAGTTCTCATTAATGAAAACATAACTGAAATTAGAGAATAACAGAAGTAGGAGCATGTAAGCATCAAAAAGTTCTTTTAAAAATACTGTTCAACTCCTCAACTAAATTAATCTCTAGCAAATGGAAGGTACTGCTCCCGGATGCTCTTATCCCATCCATCTCCTCCTTTTCTGCCCATTATCTAACTTCTGTGCCAAATGAGATCATTCTACTATAGCCCATATCTCCTGAATAATTGATTGTTGTGACATTAAATGTTCATGCACAGCAGCACACATCAAATAATCTCTGTGACCACAGGAATGTTATTTTTAAGTCACCAGGCTGCCAAAGCTTCCACAGAAGTGAGTGGCAGTTGTGCTTATGCAGGGTGTGCTGAGTGCTTGTGGCTTTAATCTGACTCCAGAATTTCACAGTCTTCAAGAAACGTTCTCTAAAATTCTTCTTGAGGACCTTATTTCCCCTCGAAGGGAACTATATACAAGGACTTGCACGGCAGAGATCACTTGAACATAACCTCATGTTTTTACTGACATTTGGCTATCCTCACCTCTGGGCAAAACAGTAAGTAAATCTATATGCAAATATTCAGCAGGTAATGAATCTGGGAAGAAACCCCATCTGCAATATGAGAAATATGTAGAGGTTTACAGGTTACTTAGCTATATATTTAATTATACTACCTGGAGGTTAGAGTAATCATGAAGATTAAAAACAGTTTTGCTGATTTTTTGAGAGGAAGCAACTGAGATGCATTGGGTTTTATGCTTCTTGAGTTTATATATATATATATATATACTTGTGATAGTACTATTACAGTGGTGAGCAAAGGAATACACTTTTGTAGCCACCCACGGGTACTCACATCTGAACAAATTCTGTACTGTTTTTTCTTTTCTCTCTAGACTAAACTTCTGAGACTCAGTCTCAGTCAATCAGTGTCTTAGCTGTCACACCAAGCACAAATCATGCCATAACTCTATTAAAAATGCCCCAGAATGAGAACCCCTCTTCCTTACTATCTGATGTTCAGAGACTATACAAACACCTCATCCTAAATCACATCATCATTAGGCTAATTGCACCTCATTCCACAGCAAGCTGGATGGTATCACAAAGTCATGTGCTTCTGAAGTCCTGAGGATCAGTCACTGGACCAAACAGAACTTTACAATATATACAGATGCACATACCACATCCAGAGCTCTGCCAACTCAAAACCCTTCCAAAGTCACACTCTAAACCCACCAGAATATGTGATATAATTTATAAAAAAAAAAAAAAATTAGAAAAAGCAATGAACTCAAATAAAATGTCAAAATTTGGAACTGGTGGAGCATTCAATAACATGGCTTACCAGGCTTACCACAAGAGAGCATACTTGCATATATAAACTGTTCAACAGTTAGGCAAGTCCAGGATAGGATTTTAATTTTTTTTTTATTTTTTTTTTTTTAATTAAAAGATGCAGCTGACCTGCATATCATAATTGAAACCAAGGACTTTATCAAAGTGAAAAGCCCAATTAGCATCAGTCCTCTCTGGATGTATAGGCTAACATATCCTTCATCGGCTCAGTAAAAACCCAAGGGTGCCTCTGCTCTCCAGAACTGCAAAACTAATAAACAATTTCATTTAATTTGAAACAGACTATACGGAAATCCAGTTTGCTTCAGAGTAACAGTGTATTGCATGCTTTTCTCCAGGGCACGTGTGGAAAAGTAAGCACAAAAAAAAGCAAATGCATGGAAAAATACACTGAATAGACTTGCATTTACAAGCAGAGGGAGAGTGCTGTACTTATCAAATTTGAAAATCGTTTATGAAATGCACTGAAAAACATGTTTCCTTAATACCCTTTGAAGTAACTTTCTTAGTTGAATTGAAATTATAACTAAGAAGTAATTATTACTGTTATTACTTTTAATTTAGGATAAAATAAAGAGCCATGGCTTCCTCTGCTAACTAGTATTTTACTCTGGTTGTTTCCATTACCACCAAATAGATTGTCCAATGGGAAAAACCCCTAGAAATTGGGAAGAAATTGCAGCATTGTGTAGGGGAGTCTTTTATCACTGGAAGGAAAATGCTTTTCAAATTTTCAAAATGCTGTTTCTACTGCTGTGCTATTTCTATCCAACACAATAGTTAAAGCATCTGCTCCACATTAGTTCAACCAGATATATTTTTTATGCATCTTTAATTGTTACATAAATCAAAATCCACGCACTATTTTTCCATCAAGAAGAGAAAAAAAGAAAGCAAAAAAAAAAAAGCCCAGAGAATACAATCTAGAAATTATCTCACTGTATGGCAGGAAAGCACCCAGTTGTTATTGCAACAGGCAAGCATAAACAGAACAGGAGGTATTTTTGAGGCATGCTCTGCAACTTTTAACAGACTTAACAGTCAATTAAGTGGTAAAAATATCTTTCTCTACAGGTCTAATTCCTGCCACCCTTAGGCTGCACTAAGGCCTAAAAGCATTTTGCTAATACTGTCCGATAGGGAAGTAACATTTCAAAATTGGACCCTAAACACAGTCACAGACTCACAGAATAATTTGGGTTGGATGGAACCTCTAAAGGTCATCTAGTCCAACCCCCCTGCAGTGACAGGGACACCCTTAACTAGATTTGGTTGCTCAGAGAACCACCAAGCATCACCCTGACTACCTCCAGGGATGAGGCCTCAATCACCTCCCTGGGCAACCTGTTCCATTTTCCACCACCCTCACAGTAGAGTTTTTTCCTAACATCCAATCTAAATCTGCTTTTCTCTAATTTAAAACCATTGCTCCTTGGACTTCCCCTTAATGCTGGTAAATCTGGATCAACACAAGCAGCTGGCACTCAGGAGCCAGGATCAACTGAAGAAATTAGGTTCTAACTCCATCTACTCCACTCCTCGTGATTTTTGAGAAGTGAATGAAAATGAGGTCTCTTTTCCTATTTTTCATTAAAAATAAAAGGAAGAAACCCATAAGGTATATGGTCTCTTTTGGGATAGGTGCTAGGAATCACAACAGCAAGGGAAGGAGAAGGAATGGCAAATCCATGCTCTGCAACAACCAAGCCAGATCTGCCAAGCACAAGAGTATTTTTGAAGACTAAACCTCAATTCAGGTTGCTGCCATAGTTCTTATGCTGGTGTTTCCTCCAAGTTCTTATGTTTCTACAAAATATAAAGAAACAGCCATCACCAAACACAGAAAACGGTTTCACTGAACAGTTGTGACCAGCCCTGATTAGGATATACCCAATTCTTACAGTTGCACATCAGTTTGGTTTTCATTTGAGTGACTTCAGTATTCCACAGATACCTTCACTTCTAATTATCATAAATGTCAAGAGCTTCCTGTAGGGCAAGAAGAGCTCCCCAAATCTTTCAATGATTTTTGAGCTGTATCTGAAGTGGTTAACTTCTGGATTTTGTAACGAAGGCAACCCTGCAACATTTCAAAAACTAACAACCTTCACACCTAAAACTTTTCACCCTAAAACATATTCAAGGATTTGCACTGAATAATAGTGCCTCTTCTTGCACTTGACATTTATTAGTCATGATTTTTAAGTGAGGAGTATTTAATTACAAATAAAGGATCCCAGCCTTTGATAACTCTCAAGGAACTGCTGAGCATGAAATAAAATATGAATCTGAAATCTCCCCTTTGACTTTGCTGTGTATATTTCTTTTATTTGATAATTCTAATAAAATAGGCTGATTGTTAAAGTCTAATTTAAGACTTTATGAAGCAGTAAAGGTTGGGGTGATGAAAAAGAAGCTGAAACAATAACAGTAAAAACACAGTCATAGACGATGAAAAGATCCAAGAAAAATTTTCTGGCCAATTAGATTTGATTCTGTTAAAAAATTACAAACTACAGGAGTAATTAGAAATCACATACAGTATTAGCAAGTGACTAAATTCTGGTGCTGGTTAACTGCATTTTATGTTTCCTGAAGACTGCCATATCCTTCTGCTGCATGTGTTTCAAACAAGAACTCAATTCCATCATCAGAACTGAACTTCTGCCTCCCATTTAATTGTGGCCAAATCATTCCCTGAATTTTACCTACCTGCTGCTTTACTATTACAAAACACTATTAATATTCAAAGGTTACTACAGAAATCTTGTTCACATATAGTCCAACACTGACAGTGACACAAGCAATTAATAAAAGGTCAATAACTGAAGTCAAGCACATGCTCCTGTAAGAAACATGTATGCTTATTTGGCATTTTTAAGTATAAAAATAAATTATTTATGGAATTGATGAGGTCCATAGATATGTACCTCTAAAACTGAATCACACAACCAAGATTTTCACATGCCATTTCAAGAAGCCAAATCAGCAACGTAGCAAAACTACTCTGCTATTTCTGAAAAGCTGAAAGTCATTTTTGCATTTTAAACACACCCAAAAAAAGCTTTAAATACACAAACGCACTCATAATATACACCAAAAAAAAAGCGTTTTATGACAGTGTTTAAGACTGAGGGTTATTCACAATGGCTCAGCCGAAAACTGTAGCTGAGAGTCCTTCTTGACATGGAGTTAAACACAGTAATTTATAAGTGTGTATATTTATCATTTATAATTTCATAAGCATCTTTGCATTCTCAAAGGGTGTATAATGCTGTGGCAGTCAACAAGATGAAGTCAGAACAATACTTAATATAAATGGTCACACCCAATTTCTTCAGTGCCTCCAAATAATAAATATAAATCTGACTCCTAACAACACAAGCAAATCCAAAACACTATTTCGCTTTAAATCAGTATCTTCCTCTTAATGTGTCTGTGAAAAGGAAAATACAGAGCAGAGACTTTTTGGAGGGCATAAACATTAACTAGAGGCTTAATGTACTTTCTATAGTTTAACCTTTTCCTCCAGGTCATGTGACACTCATGAAGAATTCCTCCTAACTCAGCCACTCAAGTTTTCAATTTCAACCAGGAAAAATTAATTCACAGGAGATCTTTCAGCAACATCTCCACTGGCATATTGCTGGACATAAAGAGCATGCATCTGTCTGTCCAGCTGCATCTGATTAAAAATTATAGATTTTTTTTGTTGTTGAGAACAGCAAGTCATATGTCAAAGCTGTCTAAGAGAAAGCCTGGCTTCAGCCATGAGTCCCATGGTCTAGGTGTAATAACGAGTGCCCATACAAGACAGAACTTATTTTACTGACAGCTGCATGGGACATGTCCCAAGGTTAGATCATTCTCTGCTTCAGTCTTCCAAATTTCAAGTCAGGAAAAACAGTGGCAAGAGGTACAGCAAGCTTGCATCTATGGCTGAGTTATCAAGCTCTGATTTCTTAAAAACTTAAAAATTTAACACACAAATCCCTCTCGCCTTCCAAAGAAAAAAGAAAAAGTCTTTTAATACAAGTGCAATCATCTAATGTAAAGTAACCTAGCCAAGTTCACCCACCATGCAGCAAGAACAAAACATGAACAAATAAGTAGGACTATAGGTAGGGCCTCTTCTATAGGGCTCTGTGCAGTGCATGATGCTTCAAACTCTTACACAGATGCAGCAACTCCAGTTCAATTTTAACAGTCCCTTTTACTGTGGTCCCACCTTTAAGCAAATTCGTGTTTAACTGAGAGCTAGGTTCATTTTTTATCCTTTCTTTCCAAGCGCTGCTCAGAGATAAGAGGATGTATCAGAAGGAGACAAAGATGCATTACATTTGCTGTTTGCTCAGATTAAGTTCTCCAAGTTTCTGTTCTTTAGACCTTAGTCTTGTCCTAAATTATACATTCATCCATAAAAGGGATGCATTAATCCTGTCCTGTGACTCATTATTTTTGATAAGACTGAAATAAACTAAAGGTGGGAGATGATTCCTTTCTCAGACCAATTTCCACAGTTAAATTTTAAAAGGATGAAGGAATCCAAAATACATCCAGCCACTGCAGTAATACTGTGGCCCTGAGCATGGTTTTAGTACTCTTAAAATACCCGTAGTAGAACTGATTTTTCTTCTGTTTCATTCCAGCAATACTTGCCCAATTTAACCATGCAAGTTATAATACTATGCTAGAAAAGCAACATGATTGGAATCACCAGATGAAATGCTTAAACTAATACAAATTAAAGACAACAAATCTTATCCCAATTCTAGGAGAGTTTCGTCAGCTTCTGTAAGCCTAGTGTATCAACACTTCCATCTGCTTAGATGGATTGCCTAGAAAACAGCAGAAAGAGCAAGGGGAAAAAAAAAAAACAAACCCTAGCCATGACCTGACCTATAGCATCAATGAGCAACATCTGCACTGCCTTCTTTACCTTGATACACCATCTTACACTAGAAAATTATGGAAGTAGAAGCAATGATATCACACCCCAAACTTAAAAAAAGCAATTACTTTCACTCTACTTTGTAGGAACTGAATGGGAGCAATGGCTTAATAGAGATGACAAAAAGATCCAAAAATACTGATGCAGAGAGCAGCATCTTCAGCACTGCTTCTTTCCATCAGTCATCATGAAATGACCTGGCTGTCTGATGGAGTTTGCTGGGAAGAATTGTTGCCCAGGGGCAGGTTTGCATCCCTGACAGTTGCTCAGAGGGTTTGCCTGTGATAAGGAAAGGGAAATCTGCCAACAGCTAATTTAGCCCCAACTTCAATGGGTGATTTCACTCAACCAGCAGTAAGGCCTGGGTTTACCATTAAAAGGTTCCTCAACTATTTTTGAGCAGCTCAGTCTTACTCTATAAATCAGATCATTTAAGTACTGTCTTGCACTTGGTTCTGACTTGAAGTCATAGTTGTGCTTCCTTGCAGTGCCACTACTTTGCATAAACATTGTGGAAGTTTTAAAAATTAGATATTATGACCACAACCTCTCAGTGCCATTCTGAATCTTTAATTACTAACAAATATAAATAATCTCTTGAAAATAATGCTGCGCATCTGGTTGGTTAAATATTTAATAATTGCTTAAATTCAATACTTTCTAGTGTTGCAAACACTGAAATTAGTCAAGTAAAAAAAATTGGTTTTAAAGGCAAGCACTGGAAATGCACATTTTGTGCACTTCATTTCATTTTATAGTCTCCAAGAACTATTACAATTTTTAATAAACTTGTATCTGGGATTTGAAGCCAAACACTTATGCTCAAAAGGCACAAATTTATTAACTAAAAGACACCCAAAGTGGTAATAAAAACTATTCCCCAGTGGTATATTGCAAATGGGCTGTAAAAAGTACATTTTATTAATCCAGCTGCAATTAAAGAATAGCAGCTGTACCATTTGCATTGCAATGCCCCACTTTCAGGAGATGACAAACACTGTTCATTATTCATTATATATTGCTGATTGGCAAACATTTTTCTTAGTCCAGTAGTGATGTCTCTTGGGCATGACTGCTTCTCTTTATGATTGCAAACCAAGTTCTCCTGGTATCATGGGGTTTGCAAATGCTAAGAGTCTTTCTTTCCTCTAAGATGTTCCACATTTCAAAGAGAATGATAAATTTTTGCTGAAGCCAACAAAACTAAGCAACACACATATATATAGACAAGTATCTGGCTAACAACTTTCTACAGTGTTACTGACAGTTACTTATTTTTCTACAATTAATAAGCCAGAATCACAGCCTCTATCTCTTTATTGAGATAACACATTGAAGTGCTTGGCAGGTAGAAAACATGAGGCAAAGAAAAACAGTAGCTAAAATTTAGCTAAGAAATGTACAGAACTAGCTGTGAATTTTTATTCTCAGAAATAATAGCTAGAGAAGTAATCTTTCTTTGGAGTGAATTAATATATGCAGTAGTATGGGCATCATCCTGCTTCCAGTATGTCATGCTCTGACTTGACTTGAAAGTTTTAGTACATATACTGCTCTGAAAATATTAAGATAGTTAGGAAAAGCATTACAGGAAGATTAAGCTTCCAAAGATTATCCACACAAAAGGCAGCCCTCTGATTCCTCCCCTGCTATTCACAGCATTTTTCTTTGCTTTCACCAAGGGACTTTCTCGAGTGCAACAACAACAATATCAACTTTCTGCCTTACCTCCATTGTCTCAGATATTTAATGATGCTCACCAGCAAGTGGGAGAACCTAAACAACTATTCCCAAAAAGCATAAGACACACAAGTACCATGGCAGGCTGTCTTCTTGTTGAAGGTTTACTGACTGAGTACGAATTATTTATTCTTCCTTCTGGAATAAAAATGCAATCTAATTAGCTATAACAGAATTATTTAAAGTATTGGTAAGCCTTATTTCTTGTCATATCATGTTTCTGAGGTAAAAAAAATTTCAGACTGACAGTTCCTAATCAGTACTAGAGGGAACAACTTCAGTGTTCCCTCTATAATAAGAGGAATAAGGCTGACTTGTAGAAACAAGGACTGAGTTGTGAATATAATTTCATGCCAAAAAATCCAAACCCCACATGGAATCTGAAGATCTGAAAAACTATGTATGTAGACCTGATGCAGGACCTTTTCTCCTCACGAAATGGCTCCCTCTCTTTGCTGAAGACCTACTAAATCCATCAAAAGGTCTGTATGGATGCTCTAAGCTTGCTGCTGTCTTCAAAACTCATACACACTGTGGCATTCTCAAGATCTGAAATGTACAACATAAAGGTTTCCTGTCGACCCAAAGCAGCTTCACAGCATGGTACATCTGAGAACTGGGAAAAGGACAGCAGAGGATGCCTATTTGCAAAGCTGCTGAAGGAGACGGCAGAAAACTTTGCAGACCGGTCTGTAAAGCCTGAATCAGACAGAAAGGAGCAAGGAAAAAGCATTTCAGATCAAAGGGGGAAAAAAAAACCCAACAAAACCAACACAAAGACAAAACACAAAATAAACAAACAAAAAACATTGATTTTCTTAATTAATTCACTGAAATAAAAATGGTTATCCAGGAAGATTAGATGTATGCATACACCAGTTCCTGTTCCTCAACATTGCATTTACTACTTGTTATATGAGCTCCACTTTCTTAGAACCTTCTAACCATACTTCTAGTATGATGAAACAGTTTCCTAATAACTAGAAGACTGATAGTTGGGAGTGGGTGGTCTTTGGGTTCTTTTGTTGTTTTTAAAAATAACTAAATATGACAACAGTAATGAATTGGCACCTCCAGGCCACAACACTAAACTCACCTAACTTGATGGATTTTTTTTTTTTTCCCCTGGAATTTAGTATTCAATCCTAAACTGATTTTCATGCAGAGTACAAAAAAAAAATAATTCATAAACTTACCAGCCAGGATCTATAAAAGAAGGTTGTGCATTCTGAACTAGAAATTATATGCAATGAATGAACAGAACCCCCACTTCTTTGCACACTGTGTGCACAGGGGAGAGGGGGAGGGAATTAGTGCATCTCTTCTCACTCTTGATTTTCTAAAGAAACAAAAATCTCTTTAAAATGGGAACCACCTTTGCTTGCAGAACAAGTTTACAACTTATACAGACCAAGAGTACTGAAATCCTACCTTGCAGCAGAAAGCACAAGCTCACTGGCTGTCAGGACTGTCTTCAGGTTCCCATGCTAAGAAAAGCCTTCTGCTTGTTGCTCTAGGCAATGCTAAAAGGTACAGACAACCCCCCAAGTATGTATACTCTTTCCAAAACTGTTTGCTACACAGAACCTTTGTTTTCACCACACAGTTTCGATTTATCTTGGTTGCTGCTCAGTGAAATATTTTTAAAGGACCTGAAGTGCTGCAGTCACTTCCCATTAACTGAAACATCTAGAAATTTCAGATAAGCTAAAAAAAAAAAAAAAAAGTAAAATAATAATAATAATTAAAAAAAAATATATTAAAAAAAGGAAGTTAAAAAAAAAAAAAAAGTAAGGCCTAAATGTAAGAAAACCCAGCAGGCTCTCAGATATTAAAGCAGTGTGGGTTCCTGAATTCAGCCCTTCAAGAACCCAAATCCAACAATAATGATCTCCACACAGGGAACTTCCTGCAGATTAATGACCAGCAGGGAGGAGCTGATGGCCCACAGCACAGCCAAGGGCCATTAATCCCCACCAGTCATTATTCCCCAGGAAATGCCCTCTGCCAATATAATTTTCTTTTTCAAAATGAACAGCAGCAGCGACTATGTAGGTTGTGTTGTTTTGTTTTAATGAAAGATGCTATTCAACTGCTATCTCCAGGGTGTAAGACCTATGAGAGTTAACTTGCTGTAGCTTAACTAAGAATGCAAGTGCAAAGGATGGGCAAAGCACAGGACACACTCATTGTATATGAAGCTGAGGACAATTAGGGGATGGCTGCAGCCCTTTTCCTTGCTCAGAAACATGAAGTGCTGAATCACTGTATCATGAGCCAAGATGTTGCTGTGAGCTGTATTTAATCATTCCTAACTGTGCTGCTGAGCACACTCAGTCATAAAATGCATGCATCTGCCTCGAACAAGAGAAAAACTCATATATTCCTCTAGAGCAGACAGTGCCGTGGACTTCATACACTATATTTTATGGAAGGACAGACATTTTCCTTGCCATTCCTGCTGCTTACACCTGTTGGCAACTCCCGCTTCCCAAAAATCACATCCAAAAATAATTTTTAAACCCCACCTTCTGAAACAATCCAGAACAATATCCAGTTGGTGTGGGCAATTTCAGAAAAACTCTCAGTTTACACCAAGTAGATATAAATTAGCACGGACACAAATAAGTTAGAACAGCAAACCCATGTTTACAAGCTGACCAGTTGTCACCAGAAACTTTAGTCTTCTGTTAAGGGGCTATGGTGTTCCTTCAGCAGAGGTAACAAAGCACATGGCTGGGGTGTTCCAGTGCAGCTTGTGAGTCAAAGCAACTTGCACAGCCTGCTGGTATCTGCTACAAAACCTCACGTGTACCTTAGACTTCTGATGGACTCAATCATACAGTAACACTAGAGATAACTATTGTGAAGATAGTGAACCTAGACCTAGGGAAGGATTTTTCAGAGCATCAGGTGAATAACCACCAGTGAGAGGCTCAACCTCATCAACATGCTGGAAATTCATCCAGCATACCACAAAAATTGTCAGGCAAAAAAGGGTCCAGGGACAAGCATCAAATCCTCTGAAAAATATTAGAATCACAGATGGTTTGCATTAGAAGGGAGCTAAAAGATCATGCTTTTAAAAACAGTTTTATTACACTGACAATGTGTGGATACAGAGAAGGGAAATTTTGCCTTTAAATTCAGAGTTCAGCACATCTCCAGGTTATCATGACTGCATATCAGAGCCTAATTCTGTTGGTCTGTAATCATGCAATTAAAGCTCCTTGCTAACAGCATTATCACTGCTTTAAATACCAATACATCACCAGACTTCAAGTTATGAGATTTTTGTTCTATTAATACCATCCTAGTGTCTTACAAATTAAATGAGGTCCTGGAAGAAAAAAAGACAAGGCGGAACAAAAGCCTTAAAATTCTTCTTCGCAACGAGTCGCCAAGAAATTTTACCATCCTCTTATTTATAAACTGTCTCCTGTCTAACTAACCTATTCAAGTAGCCCTAAAATAAATAGTTCTCCTTTCTCAGAAGCACATTGTCTTTCTACATGGACAGTCATATCTGTTAAATTAGTGCCAGTGGAAGACACTTGTTATTTTCTCATAGTTTTAAACTGAGATTACAGTACGGGTATCTCCTCCACATAATCCGTTCCTCATCTTCTGTAAAGTGCTTTTTTTCTAAGTTGAGGCTATATGACCATGGATTTTTCTTTACTATTTTTCTTTACTCACCCTAACTTACATGTGTCTTTATTTAGCAGCAAGCAACTGTGAATGGTTGCTTGCTCTTACACTCTCCTAATCTCAAAGAAGGCTAATAAGCATCTTCCCCACAATCAAAGGAAGGAGCACATATAGTACTTTGGAGCATGAGGCTCTCATTAACATTGTGTGAGCAAAGGGCAACGATTCAAACACACTTAGCAAGTGTTTACTGTCCTCTGGTTATATATAATTTATTGGGAATAAAAATTATTAATGATTATGATTCAGAAGAGACCAAGTAAAACCAGCAATGCTTTTCAGGAATTTGTTGCTCAGCTACTACCAAGGTCAGCTCATCAAGCATGTTGATAAGCTGGATACAGTTCTTCCCACAATGAAAAGCAAAGCTTTTTCTGTATTAAGTAGAACAGCACCCTGCTTTAAGAGAGGACTGACTGTTTCTGGGGTAGAGCACCAAAACACAAACCTATTTCAGCTGCTTGTCCAAAGATGTATCCGAGAATCACATCAAGTTCAACACACTTCAACAAAACACAGCTTTAAGCTTCTTGCCAACACATCAAGTGAGGAAAAGCAGCAGCAAAAGTACCTTTACAAAAACACACCATATGAGCCTTGTTCTTCAGTACAGATATCCTAACAGCTGAGATTTTAGATTTACTATAAAAAACCTGCATCTCTTCAAATGCGAGCTCCACCCCAGCTACCTGCCCTTCCCTGCAAAAGGGAAATGCTCAGAAAGGGAAGGAAGCTGCAGGTCACTGAGAGGGTTTCAATTTCCACGTTTATCTTCACTGAATGAAATTTACTACACACACAGGGCTGGAGGTCAAAAGCAATACAAAACTGTAGCAAAGAAGCAACAACTTAAATACTCAAAGAGCTGCTCGGAGTTTTACAGCCCAAAGAGAGACCTGTACAGCAGAAGAGACCTTGTCAGCATATGCAAGGAAAGGTATAGAAAACCTACATATTATGATGAATGCAAGAGGCCAGTCTAATAGAATAGAGAGCAAAATTAATTTATTACTTTATTTATTTATTCTCATACAGCAACTCTACTGATTCTTGAAAAACCACTATCCACAAACACTTTTTGTTGCCACACATTAACTGAATAGAAAAGCCAATCTTAAATCAAATTGCAGAACTTTGCCTTAATTTTAAATTGAAAATAACATCAGCATATGCTTTGACCTCTCTACTGAACAGCCTCACAGGTCATCCTCAAATTAATGAAAGGCTACAGATTTGTGCCAGTGTGCTTAACCCCAAGGAAAATCCAAGGTCTGCAGTTGCTGGGACACATCTGCTTGGTGGACAGGCTTTCCATCTGCACATCATACACATTTTTCCTTTAGCTTGAAGTTGAGAGGCAACAATCGAGGGTTGTTGGGATTTTTTTTTTTGTTGTTTTTAAGGGGAAAAAAAAAATCTATATATCTTACATAGGAAAGAGGCTTTTAAGAATTATACAAACTCATATAATATTTCAAATATTTTTCTTAAATAGTTCCTCCTCTCCATTATTGGTAACTTCGTTTCTAAGTCCAAATGGGACTAAACAGTTCAACAAGGATCACTTCAGTTTACTTAGGAAAAGTGGGAGATTATTCCCAAAACTAAAAAGGAAGACACACACACCCAAGCCTCTATACAACTGCAGTAAAGGTAAACTGCACTACCTACAGCTTTTACTTTGAAGGTCAAAAACTCTCTGAGTCAAAGGAATTACTCATCAAAAGGTAAGAACAACAGTTCCTATACACAGAAATGTTCTGCCCAGCTATTTTGTGCAGAGAAGACCAATGATAGCCTTTTTCACTACTAGCTGGGAACTGCAGGTCAAATGTCATGCTAAGATAATAACAGGCTGATTTCAGAATATTGAGAAGCATCTTGAAAGTGAAAAACGACTTCCACACTACAAAGAAATGCCAGAGTTTCCACACAACTGCAGCCCAGGACGGTTTAGGAGAGCAATTTAATTACTTCCAGCATCTTTGTTGCTCTAATTTATCAATCTACAATTATTGTCATAATAATATCTATCAGTTGTAATTTACCCAGTTAAGAAAGAGGCAGATGCTAAAACTCAAATTACATAATTACAAGTCAGAATGGTACTGATATTGTGTGTGTTCCAGTCAGTCATAGCCTTTGGGGTGGACAGCTTCTCTTTAGCTCCATAGAGGAAGAATTCCACACCCTTCTCATTTTTTCCCCTCTAAATAAACAATAATCAACATACAAAAAACCTCCCAACTACAGAAACTGCTCCACAGTGTCAATGTTAATAATGCTGAGTCTCAATATACAATTGATTTTCTCAAGCTGGTAAAAAACCAAAAAAGTCAAATTCAACAGGGAAAGAAAAAAAAATTAAGTCTATAGCGATATATACACACACAACTACTAAAAATATATGTATTTACTAATACCATGTATTTCCACTAAGAATACTGTTTTCCAAAAGCAATTTTCCTGCCTGAATGTGGAACTTAGTGTTTACATCTCCTCCCGGCCACTGACTCTCAGGAGCAGCTGTGGATACAGGGCAGCCCTACACCCAGGTGCAGATATTTGGCAGGAACACAGTAAGAAGCTTAAAAGTTAGATCCTCAACATCTTTCTTCCAAATGAACACTGCCACCTTCCATTCACTTAAGCACTCACATCTTGGAGTTATTTACCATCCTCCATTTTGCATCTACCCATATGGCTTTATTTAGCACAAATAAATGAATGCACAGTTGAGCCCTCCTTGATATTATACCACTGCTGACTTCAAGTGTACAAAATCTTGGTCATCTTTCCCTCTTCCAACCCTTCTTATTAATAGCAGCAAAGGTCAAAGATGGCTTTTTGTCTCTAATCTCATCCTAATTATTCAGCACACAGAAAAACTCTAGTCAGTATCTCTGGTTTACAACTTCCAGTTCCCTTAAAATTTTAGAGATGTTCTTTTCCTTTCTCCACTCACAACCAAGATGGAGCCACTGCAATTTACTTCATTTGTCCCGTATTTCCACAGTGAAAAGAGTCATTTGTGAACATGATTTTTCTCTAAACCACATCATGCAGAAGAGGAATGCTGTTCTTCCAGCACTACTGCTAAACAGAAATAGATTGGAAAAGGATTGGAGGACTAGTTTGTGGCCATGGGATTACAGTATGTTGTGATTTCCATCATTCTTGGATGGTCTTTCTAAACATCTCTTTTTTTTAAAAATGTCACATTCCACTCCCCCACACGTACCCCCAGTGATGTTTAGAAATAACTCCATCCTACAGAACTGAAATGTAGACTTTTGAAAATTCAGAAGCTCAGAAGCATTTGTAATTCATTGTGTGGTGGAGTTTTGGTTGTTTAATACTTCGTAAATACATGATTACTGTCATACCTTAGTACTCCAGTTTCACAGTGCATGACAAAAAAGTCACCACAGCTTTTGACTGGGGTATTTTCATTACCTGTACATTTTATTCCACAAGTAAAGCAGTTAATGAAACTCTCAGGAAGACACCACTGACTTCATGTACTTTCTTACTGATTCTGCAGCAGCCAGCCACAGATCTGTTTGTACTGTTCCTGAGAGCTGTTACTACTAAAAGGTAACCTAATTGAGTCAGACCCTTCAACACATCAAGCAGATGGCTATAAATATTGCAGAGATGCTGAACTTACTGGAGCTATCACCAAAAAAAAACAAACAACAAAACAACCAACCAAACAAACAACATTCAGACCAGTAAGTCCTACTTGTTAGAACATCTTCAGGGCAAGTCATGTTATACACATCTTTACAACTAACTCAGGAATTCAAGGCTAATTTGCCAATGTCTCAAATCCTTCTTTGCCCATCTGTGAAGCAGGCAGCATGCACACTTAGAAATTCCCTTGAAGTTGTGTTTCAGTTCATACTGCTTTCAAAAACTTGCACGGAATACATAACCTGCTAAGTACTAGGCATGCTCAGAAAAAAAAACAAAACCAAGAAGCTGAACCTATGAATTTATTACATTACAGATTATCACATGGTTGTTCAGAGATGAAGATTGTTTTTTGATTTTTTTTTTTCCTCTCTCAGAAAGGCAGATATGGGAAAGGGCTTGTTTGCTTCACTGCGAACTTCCCTATGTGCTGTCTCTCTCAGTTGTGTTGTCCAGGTTGAATTCTTGTATTGAAATTCAGGAGGTTTTTTTAGGGGGGGAAATATCAGAAGAAGAAGGATGAAAATCAGGATTTCTGTTTTTCTGCTTCAGCTATTATATTCCCATATCCTTTACCAGTCTCTTTTCCTGTTCGAGTCTGTCTGTAGCACACATTTCTGAGATGCAAAATCTAGAAAATGCAGCCAGCTTATCAGAGTAACATCTGCAATTTATCTTTAAATAGATTTCAATAGGAATCTTACCATTTGACTAAAAGCTTGCTTTAGCTGTTTTGTAGAGAAAACACCCAAAGAATCAAGTATCCCTTCTCAACTTGCAAAAGACTTGGTAAGCAAGTAAGTATAGTTCATCTCTAAAAAAGAAACACTTCAAGACTCATTTAAAAACACTCGAGCATTCTTTAAAAAGTATGTTTTCCTCATTTGCTGATTGTATATAAAGCTTACCCATAAAACAAGTAGAAATTCATGCCATGCACATCAATCTTTCAGGTTTCCACCAACTACAGAACTAAAATGGTCTAAAAAGTAGTTAACTTCTACTTATCCCCAGCTGCTGGATCCTATTTTAAAGGAAGTTTAAGATTCATTCTTCCAGTAAACTCAAGCACTAATTTTCTCAAAGTAAAACTGAGTAAATACATGAAGCAGACCCCATCTCTAGCCCCCACCCTTCAGCAGAAGCAGTCAGTCAGAAATGTACCTCAGGGAGAAGGATATTGGTCTACCTCAGTTTCAAGCAAGCCTGGAAAAAACATGAGATTTAAGACAGCTGGGAGAACACTGACAGGGAAGATTAGCAGCAATAGCAATCCTGGGAAAAATAACACAGGAGATAAAGACATTAGTCAGTTTTTATTTTAGAAAGTAAGAGAAGCTTGTCATCAGCTTCTGATTTCGGGATCTTGAATAATTAGCAAATACCTGTCTCAAATATTTTTATTTCTGATCTTCATTTTTGTCTTTGCTTTCCTTTAATTATGTAGATGTTGGACACTTCACATTTTATCCTACTTGGCTTTTCTCTCTCTCAAAATTAAATGTGTCCCTTTCCCCTTTATTGGGAAATTACCAACTCTAAACTGCCATTTGGGAGCATTATTTTACCATTTGGGAAATAATCCATTGAAATAAACAGCCCACATCACTTTCAAGTGATGTAAAATTCAGCTCCACTCTGGCTAAATTCTCAGACTGAAGGAAGGATCACCATGCTTGTTTTGTACATTGCATATAAAGCATCCCAAAGGACCACCCCAAGCAAAGCAAAGTGACAATTTGACTTATGTTAACTGATATGTATTTATATATAAACATTTGTACATAAATGTAACATATATGTACTGCATTTTCCAAAGAATGTAAGATGCCATGGATTAAGTAGGAACATGAAATCCCATTTAAAAAGAGAAAATTACATAGCAGATGACCATATCCAGAATGCCCATCAACATTACTAGTAGTGGAAATAATGTGCATATTAATTAAAGCATAATTGAAGTTAAGCACATTATTTTTTAGGAGAATGCAGAAAAGGCTGCCATAGATGGCCTCACCAATAATTGGCTTGTACTTGTTTTCCCTGCCATTAACTATTTGCCCACACTGCTCTAAGTTACATTACAACTGAACAAAAACCTACTGAAGGGCAAGTATGGCATGTGATTTGCTTTCAAGGAAAAATAAGAGCCTTGGAAAAAAAAACCCACAACAACTTCTATACTCTATTTTGCCTCCCAGCTTTTTTTTCCTGGAATGAAGTAATAAATGTAGAAATTTTAGAAGAACATTTATGCAATAATGACCTACATAATGTGGGTTTTGTTGGTTTTTTCACCTATTTCTAATGTTGTGGGTTTTTTTTTTCACCTATTTCTAATGGGTTTTGTTTATTTCCTTTTGCACTATTTGCCTACCACACATTTACTGAAATGTTCCTGCATTTTATTTCTTACAGTGGCAAATGAGCCTTCTCAAACTTTCTTCCTGAGATTTAATGAAAGTGTATCACAAGTCTTTGTGTCAGAGCTCTCACATATTATCAAGCTCTCGTCATCATATGAATTCTGCTACTAATTACCTATGAATTCACAACATAAAACTATTTCAGTATGAATCATACCTTAGCACTCTGTGTAAACGTCCCTGATGTTTCACATTTGCATTCTGTATTTATGACTCTTAAGCTGCCAAGCACATGGTTTTAGACAGGATTAAAGACAGATTTAGAGATATAGGAGCTACATCTATCTACACCACCTTACGCTAATAATTACCTGATACCACAACTATTTAAAAAAAACCAACCAAACAATAAAATTGTTGCTAGAAAATACCATGCCTCTAATAAAGTACCTAAAGAGGATTAAAATGCTCAACATCAACCCCCTTGAGGTTGTTCAGGTATTTACAGCTAGCAACACACATTAGGTAACAAGTGAGAAAAAACTGGGATGTGGAATAGGACCTGTACATGGCAACCTCTCCAGGACCTGTACATGGCAACCCCTTGCCTTAAGCCACATACCAGCTGGAAGCTAAGCTGGGGACTGAGACCTCCCCCCAAGAACTTGCCAGATGTAGCACAAAGCCATGAGCTGCTGTCCCCACCACTGTACAACACAAGTTTTACACTCAAGAGTGACAACGAGGTCAACATGTTTGGGAATTCCCATCCCAGAGCTGGCTTTCTAACTGCAACATCCTGCCTGCCCGTAAGATGTTGAAATATGCATACAGAGGGGGGCCCTGAATTAGCAAGATTTCAGATGAACCTTTGGAAACAGAGATCTGCAGACTGGCTGCCTTCTTCAATGCACAAAGTATCTCAAAGGATAATTAATGATTCTGTTAAAATACAAACCCAGTAACTCTCAGTTCCACATAGCAAGTGGGAAAGGCTTTCCTCTGGCCACGACAAAAAGCACATACAGCTTCTCCCACCTGAGTCACACACACATCTGCCAGCCAGATGCTGAGCAAATGGTCTGACACCATGACTCCTCACCCTCTGCCTGCAGCAGGTCTCCTGAATACAGCAGAAGTGGCTTTGTTTTCATTTCCAGTGAAGTCCTCTGATCTCAGCTTCTCTAGGTGACCGACTGTCCCCCCCACAGCCTTTCCTTGGTTCTCCTGGGGAGCCAAAGCAAACCTGGCAGTATTTCAGCTGTTTACTTCCCTATGTACAAAGAGCACCAAAAATGCTCTAAGTTAATAATTATCTATAGTAGCAAAACCAGTTACAGTTTCAGCAGCACAAGCCAGGAAAAAAAGGGAAGCGTTCACACCATACATTAAATATTACATAAAGAGAGGATCCTAGGAAGGACATTTACAAATAACATCGTCCAATCTGTCCATAATATTCAAGTTACTGACAGTTTTAGCTTTTAATTAATTCTAAATAGGTTACATGTTGGCATGCAGTCCTACTGACCTCAATGGCTACACTCCAAGATTCCCCTAGGCTGAATTCCCTGTTCCCTGTTGCCCAGTCAAACACATTCAGATTTTAAACTCTGGGTCAGGAGCAAGTCAAACAGCCACTGAAGCACCCCAACAATAAATACCATGACACTGAAGTTGCAAAGAAATCATCACACATTCGACAAACTTTGAAATACACAAAGAAAAATGACAAAAAAGAAAAAAGACAAAAATGAAGAGTTGTTTCAGTGACCACACAGGAAACAGTAGTCATTAAACAAGCAGGCATTGGCCAAAGTCCTCATCATCCCTGTGAAAAGGTGGCAGCATGTAACATCACACAGCCTCTGTGATCTGGTTCAGCTTGATTATTTCTTTACACCCCTTGAGGCTTCTCAGCAGCATCCCAACAATGTTTAAGAGAGAAGGGACATACTATTTCCAGAAGACCACACTTCAAATCTGTCCTGAAATGAATAACTGCATGGAAGTTTAGCAAATGAAAAATATCAAGCCAGCCTCATAGATCTGTAATTGAGTGCCCCATGATGGCACAAGATGGGAAAGTCAGCCATGAATTTTTATACCTTAAGCTTCCAAGTGGCACAATGGAAATTTGGGAGATATTTCTGGCTCCAGCTATCTATCACAGAGGTAGAAACTACATTATTTAGCATGTCTAAAGCCAGACAAGATCCAGTCCAGTGAGACAGTAAATTGATGCTTCTCTAAAACTTTGAAGCCAGGACCAGAATCGACATTGTATGATGCACAAGTCCAAATACTTTTCTTGCTGAATCCTTTGCTTTCAGCTCTCCTCAAACACCTACCAACAGAAGGATCTAAGGAGCTGTCAGAGCACACAGAGCAGCACTCCCAGTGTGCAAAATAAAACATTTCATTTATGTACAACTAGGGATTTATGAAATTCATTGTCATAATGTCACTGCAAAAAATTTCATCTTCATTTCCCCTTTCCCTGTTCCTGTATCCTCAGCTACCACATTCATTTATTCAAAGGTTTTTCTCCCTACCCCATTATCCAGCCTTTCAGGTGAGGTTCAGGGTACTCCACAGTACCCTCTTTTCTGCAAGTAGGAGTTATTCTTTGGCATAGATCTCCTTACACTACCACCAGAAAGCATCTACTTCTGATAATATTAATGAATGGAACTACCGTATTCAATATTGATTTTCCTGACAACCCTAAATAATGTTGTCCTATTAATAACACACTCATGAGATAAGCTAAACACCTCTTTAGGCTAACAGTTACAATGATTACTACTGTCCATGGATCTGTAGTCCAGTAACACTTCATTTAACTCAACAGGTTATTATATAAAGAGCTATGTCTAGAGAAAGAAAAAATATTTTAAAAAAATAATAATTAGGTGAGGTAAAAAGTCTTCTTGTATGTAGTTTTTTGGTTTACATATACATATATATATATATTTATATATATATATGAAAACAAACCAAGGAGCATAAGCACACTTACACAAGGAAGTCTGAAATTGAGTTAGTCTGTAATAGAAAATTAAAATCAGAAAATAACACAAGCTGACACTGGTGGCTTTTGGCACCTTTATGTCACCAGCTGATGGCTTCTAATGGCTTGCAAAATTTAAGTTAAACAAGTATTTCATAATTACTTGCAGTAGGAACCACTCTGATCTCTTGCCACCTTCTAGAAGGACAGATGCCAAAGTTTATACTTACCACTAAAATCATCTAGATATTGTCACCTCTTAGGCAGTTACCTTTAAAAAGCCAAAAGCAGTACCAGAAATCATCCAAAGATTCAATAATGCATTTTTTCAAATAGTCTCTTAAGATAATTGAACCATATTCTGCAATTATGTTTTTTTTTTTAACTTTCCCTCTGAAGTAGACTCAACTATTACATCAAAGAGACAGCTAACATGAGAATTAATACAGAAAAACAAATTCAAACAGAAAACTGTCAAAAACCCCAAAACCAAACAGTTGTAGGTGCTAATACATTACATGCCATTCGTTTCCTCTGAGAGGAGCTGGGGAGAGCTGAAATAAAAAAGAATATATACACTGAGTGGTTTAGGGTAGAAGTAATCAACCTTTTGGTCTAATGCTCTGCTGAGGATCAGGAATGTTAGGAGCTCATTCAGAGCTGCACTAAAAGAAAAAGCTTTGCCACTCAGGGCTATATACACAATTTTATTCCCACTGGAGTCAGCAGCACCATTTCCATGAGCAGTCCAACACCCAGACTGTTAGATCAGGGGCTCCACAGAACATGAAGAAGTGAGTATGCCTGAACCATTCATCTGCCTGGGTATCTGCACCCAAATTTTTTTAATAATGGAATTTTTTGTTGTTGTTGTTATTTCTATATTTGAAGGGCAGCATAGCAGTGGGTTGGCGTTCACAGTTGTTCAAATATTACTATTGCAATAGCGGTATAAATGCAAAAAAACAAACCCAAAAACAACTTACAGGAGACAATCATGTCTGTTGTGTCCAACCTCTTGTAGAAACACCAGTGAGGGGACAGCAGAGTACAGGGTCTGTCTCTGTCATCCCCACTGCAGCTACCATCACTGCCAGAGCCCCATAAGCTTAAACACTCCAGGGTGCTAGTGCGAATTTATTTTTTTTTTTCTTTTGACACATGACTTAGGTCATTTATTGCTCTGAACAAGTTCGAAACTTTAATGATGAACTTCAGAAATTAGTATCAAAGGTTCTGAAGCAAGACAAAGGAAGAGAAAGAGGCAAAGTGCACACTCTGCAAATGCATCCTGCATTCTGAAAAGCATATAAATGTTTTATGAAGCTTAAGTGTCACCTTCACTCTAACAACAGGGTAAATATAGACCAAGGGATAACCTTTATATACCACTATGCAAATAGTGGCAAACTGCTGTGAAGAGATTGTGCTTCTTTTTTTAAGGGTATATAAATATACACATTAGTATATTCACCGATTTACGTACGTTATATATTATATATAATACATATATTATTATATGTGCATGTAAATACATGTATGATAAACATTTTTAGACACTCAGTGTTCTTCCCTTTTCAAAATTATTCTCTGGTCATTAAAAAGTGCAAAATCATTTACTTCTTCACAGCCCTTAAAGCCCCAGAAATTGTGAAAATATGAGGTCCTCAAATAGAAAATAAATAGCAATATTTTGTCACTTTATACATAAAGCCAAGCATAAACAGTAACTGAATCTGATGGATCAATTGTACAAACATTTTGGTTCAGGCTAGTCATTAATCAGAAGAATACATCTGTTGTCATATACCTAGGATTCTAATAGAGATCAGAAATAAAAAAAAGGTGTGTAAGGGATTAATTTGGATTAATTATAGAAATATTGTATCGTATCATGATTACCTGTAATATTCTATTCAAATCAAAGATTTAAGGAAACTTGTAACGTCAGACAATACTTGTTTATCTTTCAGGATATTTAGAGACATTTCTATCATATTGACAGCTTTTGCACAGATCACTTTGATACAGGTCAGGTCTTTGAATTCCCTTTGACACATTGCAATTAAAAGCATTTTCTTCATTCTATAGCCAGTTCTTTCTCATTCAACAGAGGAACAGAGCACATTTTGTACATACCAGTACATCACACCAGCTCTCAAGAGATTAGATTTTACCTGGTTGAGTGCTGAAGTTCACATTACCATAAGTCTTCAGCATTTTCTTTTTTTTTTTTTTCTGTTTTCACTTGCTTTATTTCAGCCACTTGCCTTCACCTAGTAATACCAGTCACTTGATAATGAGTTAGAGGTGTTCAAAACTCCACTGCATAACCATTTGTCTGTGTCTGTTTCTGGAACATGACCCAACTCACTCTTCCCGTTAGGACTTGAGCCAAAAGGAAAGTAAATTCTGTGGGCAGGGTGATCATGGAGATGGTCATGGTTTTGATGCAACAAGGAAGCATGTAAAACTGGTTGGAATTGGGCATCACACAACCCTTCACAAACACAAGGTGTACTGAACACTGAGAGCAGAACAGTTTCACTGACAACTGCAAGCATTCTCATGCTCACAGTTAACCACTGGTTAAGCTCTTTTCTCACTGAAGCCAATTTCAAGTTGATATCATGACCAAGCAGCATCCACAGCCTCCTGGTTCCCCCCTGATATGAGACTTAATTCAACAAAACTAAATAAAATGGCTCCTATTTCACAGAAGTTTAACAAGCTTAAAACTGGATTAATGTCACTGCGTCAAAAATTCACAAAGTAAATCCTTCACGTGTTTCAGTAGTGTTCAGTATACCACTTCCTGATGGTGTTGTAACAGGGCCCTGATTATATAAACTCAGTTTTTCTCTATTCTCAAACACAGAACAATTGAGTTTGTTCTGTTCTGCAGGATAGATTCACACTTTTTCTCCAGGCAAAGCCAAAGTGGAACACTCCTGTCCAGGAGGAGCCTTCAGATGTCCCTTCTCAGCAGAGGAAATCTCTCTGCTCAGCTCTCCTCCACATTTTCTCAGGAGTGACAAACACAGAACTCTATTACTGGTAACCATCAAGCTTCTAGTGACAGGCACATAAGTGCAGTATATATTCAGGGGAAAAAAAAAAAAAAAAGGCAGCTGTAAAAACAATGACCTGTTACAGGAAGGGCAAAATGATTTGTTCTCATAACAGAACCAGTCTCCATCCTACTCCCAGCACCCTCAAGTAATGCAGAGCACATTTTTTCCCTCCCCGTAAGAATGATAGATGAACACTGTGGTAAGAAGTGTTTTCTACTGCTGTAACTGCATTTTCTTCCTTACCTCACACAACACTTTGTTTGGAAGAGACAGATAAATATTTGACACGGCACCATACCTAATGCTCCCCACTGTATAGAAGTTCTTAAAAATTCAAGTATTCTTTTTTCCTGTGTAATAATTAATGACAAAGGGTTTTGGGTTTTTTTTCTTCCTTTTGTACTCACTGTAGTTACAAAAAAATTACATATGAAAAAACCTCTGACACTATTTTACTTTTTCTGCCAGCTAGGATATGAATAAGAACAGGATTATAGCTAATGAAGTCAGCCCTAAAACCCTCATACAATCTTTCTGAATACTCGAGAACTTCCATATGGAGTAAAAATAAATCATTTTAATGGCTGCTTTCTGACACAGTTAGGAGGTGCCAAAAAGACGACAGGAACTTAAAAAAAAATAATCATGAGAATTATTAAAATATGTCAAACATATGATGTGACACTAAGAGGTAAAGAAGCCAACAAGAGCTGAAAGCAGTGACAAACACCTTCAGGTTTATTAGTAGCAGAGTTTGTGCAGTGTACTTCAAGAGAGTTGAAAAACTAAGAGGTACTGAAATAAAGATTTAAAATCTCTTGTGACTGCAATGTGTCACAGGCTAAACTTAAAACCAAAGTTTTCAAGCTTTTTTTTCTTTGTCAGTCCATTAGTAATGTACCAAGAATGCAAAGTCTAAGTGAAAAAAGCACTTTTTTATAAAAGCAAATAATGCTATTGTTGTTCAGTACAATGCATTTCCATGCTTTCAGTCTGTAGAAGGAAATAAAGAGATGCAGTTGAACAGTACATTTCATCTTGCAATAGAAACATTTCAGAAACATAGGACACCCTCCACAAGATGCTATGGGTGCCTACTGCACAACTCAGGTGACAGCTATTGCCAGAAGTCCCATCAATACACAACAGCTGACAAAACACTACTTCTCCAAGTGCTTGGCAATTTTTTTTATCATTTACTTCATGTATATCACCATGATATTAATAAACACAGTGTTACAGCTCAGCACTGACCCAGTCTGTTCCACCCTCATTGATTTGCATGAGAATTTTGTTTCAATACTAAGAAATATCTTTTAAAAACTCAACTCTTCAACTCTTCTAAGGACAAGAGGCAGCGCTACATGCACCATCTCTAAAAATTTTTGACAACTGATCTCCCTTTTTTTGCACTTTTTCTGTTCTTCCTGATTTGAAAGCAGACATGTGCAACGAATTCCTTTCTGACCAGCAAAATTTGTTAAAACATAAACCTCTTCCCTGCCTCCTCTCTATTCCCTTTCATTTGGAAATCAGACAACTTAGACCTCAGCTGGCTGAATAACTTCCAGAGCCCTCCAAGAAGCACGTATCTAGAAGCAAGAGTAAAACTTGGGCTGCCAAGACCATCATTAACCAGACTTGCTATCGTTTGGCCACATTTTTGTCAATGAAACTATTCTCCTATCTCACAGTCCTAACTTTCAAAAATGACAATTTACTATCATAGGAGAAAATTAGGTCTTCTGACATGGGAGGAGTAGGCTGCATAAGGTCCCAACAATCCCCTCAGAGGTCTGGAAGGCAGACAACTGCTTTAAATCCCAATTTTTGGGTTAAGAACAATGACTCAATTCACCAGCACAGAGCCCGTGACCCTGTGTACACCCAGGGGAAGCAGAGCACATGCTCCAACATTCCTGCCAGCCAGAGCAGGAGCCTCAGGCAGACCCTGGAAGGCATCTCTGGGCTGCACAGCCAGCAGCAGCAGCGCCTGGCTGCCACCTAACCCAGAGCTCACCTGAAGCTCCATAGCATCAGGAAAAACTATGGTGAGACACCAATGGGACTCTGAAAGAACATTCTGTCACCTTGCAGGCTGTTTAGCTTCTGCAATAGACCACACAACGTTCATTTCTTCTGCCAGGGGACCAAAGCTATGGGTTTCCCCAGTCCTGACTCGCGTGTCCTCCATCCCCACCCAGGCACATAGAGCTCATGCCATCACTGGGCAGGGAATTGGCTCAATGGGGAACAGAGCCTTACCCCTGCCAGAGCCACACTGCCAAAGCACAAGGGATGAAGACTCCCACCTCCTTCCATCCCAAGGATGCATTAGAACAAGCTACAAAAATAGTTAGTATGAGATGTTCATGCTTCTTCTACCGACTGTCATTTCTCTTCCTAGACATCTGAGGTCTACATTAAGATTTTCTTTCCTGAAATGATTTTAGGCTTTTTGCTAGTTAACTGGCTCCATAAAAAAGGAAGCATAAAAAAAAAAAAATTAAAAAACCCCATTTAACAGCTGGATACAACATCTGCCTTTTTCAGGTCATTAATTAGTACATAAGAACAGTTAATTTATGAGACTACAAGGTTAGAGAGGCTGACAAGTAAAAGAATCATACTTTGTAGTTTAACTTTTGTCTGCTGAATGTTTCACTTAAATAGGTTGGGTTTTGGTTTTTTAAATGCAAGTTATGCCAAAGGGAAAGAGCCACCAACTCTTTAATATTCCAGCATTTTTTTCACAACAATGGGTCATTTTGGGGGGGATTCCATTGCATCAAGTCATATCATTTTGTACTGTACTTTTGTATCTCAGATTCAAGCTTGCAAAGGGTTAAAAAAGAGAAGCACAGCAAAGAAAATTGTATCTCATATACTATGCCCATTACCTATCTCTCAAATAACAGAATTTAAGGTAATCTAGGATGGGGTTTTTTTAGGATAAAGTATATAACTTCTGGTATGCCTGTGAAGCAGGCAGTAATTAACTACCTGCACTGGTTTTCTTGCTTTCTCCACCAAGACCCTGATGAATAGTGACACCCAACCTTCATGACGAGGACTTAAGGCCTCTGTAGTCTTTGTTTTCTGTTTCTCCTTTAATATGTAGTAGGTGAGAGATGTACATGTACATAAAAGTAAATTTAAAAACAATGAAAAGCAACAAATTAACTGGCAATTCAGGAACATGTTTAGGAGTTCAAACTTATTTTAACTCATTAACAGGCTTCTAATAGCCAGCATTTTTTTTTTTTTAAGATGAAAACTACAGGCATACTTCATGAGTCTGTATGAAAAGGTGATACAATTCTTGCTTTCACAAATAAAAATAAACGTCGCTCTATAAAGTATAAGAAATCAAACTGGAAAAGGTCAATTAAAAAATATAAGCAAGGGCATATGTAATTTGAAAGTCTAATTATATATTCCATAGGAAAGCAATGTTTCCAATTCATAATGAAGCACTTCTTAAACATTTCTGTTGTGAGGCTCAGAATATTATACCACTGTTCAAATTCTTTGCCTGTCAAAAGGAAAAAAATTCAAAGCTTTCAGAGCTTGAAATCAGTCTAAAAGCATCTTTTTCCCTTTTTTTTTTTTCCTCTTTTTTTTGTTTGTTTGTTTTTTGTTTGTTTTGGTTTTGTTTTTAATTGCCTAATCTCAGTTCTAATTACACTGATGTGTACCTGAACCTCATACAGGTATGGCCAGTACTTCCATTTTCAGGGCTTATTAAGAAAATATTGTCTCAAGAACAATTCTGGCATATGGGTATCTCAGCATGAACAAAACCAGATTTTTTTAAAACCTGGCATAAAAAGTTACTTCTGCAGAAAGCAAAGCAGATCAAACCAGAAAGCAAAGGAGATCAAAACCTTACTCGCACACCCACGCTCATACAAATAGACACTTTTCAAGTCAAAGAAAGAAAAAGGGCACCAAGCCTGTAGAGGAAAATTGACTACAAATTAATACTCAGAGGGATAGAAAGGAGACTGGAAGCCAGATACAGTCCTCTTTGTTCACTCTCCATCTTTGTGACTCACATCCCAAACTAAACAGCTCTAAGTGGAGTGAGCTTCCTCCCACTCAGATTTCAGTGCAGAATGAGGACCTGCATCTGTTCTGAGTTATAGCTGTAACTTACACTTGATGTTACCATTACCCAAAGCAAAGCTTGCCCTGTATCAGGCTATATCAGCATATTAATATTACACTGGTGCTGCCAGAGCAGCACAGCACTCTGATAGCACACACACGTGGTTGTAACAACTCTCACAAACGTAATGCTGTTCATGTAAGAAGCTATATCCATGAATAAATCCTCTGGGAGCTGCAGGAACACAAAATGGGATGAAAAACAGAACACAACCTGTCCCTAATGTAGGACATCTAGATTGCACACCCTGGCTGCAACCAAATCAATCTGTAATTTCAGCCAAAATCTTTTGTTTCTATTTTTCAAACCTCTGTCAGGCTATGAAGAATCAGGCTCAGCTTCAGTGCCAGTTCTTCTCCTAAACCAGCTGCAGCTTATTATAATTCCATCTTCAATTGCCCAATCCATTCTTTTCAGCACACATTTCCTTGTGTTAAAGCAGATATTGGCTGGTGGCAATTACAGATACAACTCAACTCTCTCAGTACTTCCCGTCCACAAAATTGAAATGCTGAAATCAAGGCACTCCATTTCCAAACTTACCTACTGCCATGGGAGTGGTATACAGAGCTATAGCATCACGAGCTTTATGTGGTACCCAGCCCACATCTCACACCTCCATACAGTGGTACCTGCCACTTATTTGCATATGGCCACTGCTTGCATATCAAAATTAATAACACTTTTTTGGTCTGTTTTCAGTTCAGAGAAGATGTTTGTCTTCCACAAAACATTCTGACCATCTTCTAAAACATCTGCAGGCAGTGGAATCCAATCTTTTCTATGTAAGGAAAGATTGTGCCCTGAGACTCCACTACAAGTCTCCTGACTCCCTACCTCTCAGGTGGCTGAAGGGACTCACTGGGGCAGCCTGCAGCTGGAGAGGATTATAGCTCACAAACGTATCAGTGAGACAGCAGGTAGCAGACAGTTCATTTTACAAAAACTTAATGGAGTGTACAGCCCTGGCTGCTTAATACGAGCACTGTCAAGGCATCTAAGCAAAAAGTCTCAGCTGTCACTACTGACAAGCTGAGCAGAATTATCTGTCACACTAGAATAGATAAGAGACCAGCAGAGAGGTGTATGCTGAGATTCCCATCCATCTCCAAGCTGCTGTCTCAGACAGCAGGCATATGGCTTCCTCCAGCACACTGGCAGAATAGTGGCACTATGGTTAAAATGTTATTCTTTCATCTTCTTATTTTAACTACATTATCCTTCTTTCTGCTCAGTGTTTTACATCTTCTAATTAAGCTGTCTTTGACTTCCCCTTCATATTTTCTGAAAAAGACAGCATGCACACCCCTGAGGAATCTTCAGGTCATTAGCTACTATAATCCATGTCATCAATATGTCAAAGTATACCAGTTAAAAGAACTAAGCTGAAACACCTGTTCCGTAAGATAAAAGTTTTCATCTGGATATTTTTCTTAACCCTATCAAAAAAAGTAAGCATTTGTTGTCTTTCAGCATGTGTGTCCTCACTAACAAAGACTTCCATAAAAGCTAATTCCTTCCCCACTGGTGTTTATATATTAAAGCTTTCACTACCAAGAGTACTGATGTACACAGTCTACTTCTTTACAATGTGTATCATCCTCCTACACACAGAAAACAGCCTTAAAATTTTAGTATTTGTCCCAATGGAAATGAATGTTTTTCATTTACCCTGCAAAAACCACACTGGTATTAATTGGTATTATTATTACACTGAACATCCGTAACTAGAAAGGTGCATATTCTCTTCTAAACTCATCAATTACCTGAAACTCAAATAAAAATTGGTCAAAATCATCAGTCAAGAACTGTGAACCAAACTACTTTGGAGAGAAGCCAGGCAGTTATATCTGATGCACAGTTGCTAACCTAGTCCTTGTATCTATTATACAACTGAAAATAGATTTATTTAATTTATAACTCTACTGCTATATTGCACTACCATAACCTTAATAGTATCACTTTCTCTTCCATCAGCCTGCTGCACCTCATCAAATCTAACAAGCAAGTTATTTTGGACAAATGTCTTTTTATGGAATGATTCTTGGCAATAAAGCACAGTAGAGATCAGGTCCTTGATAAAGGCCTCCTGATGTTAATATAATACATATAGCAGCATCACTGCCCAACCAATTCACATCCAGAAATCTGTTGGGGTTTTTTTTCAGTGGCCTGCCAGACAAATGGTCGTGGATCAGTGTTCCCTGTGCTTCTAATCATGCTTGTTACCTGCTCGGTGTATTTAGAAAATAAGCTCCAAGCATGATGGAATTTCTCTACTGTTTATACAACACCTTGTAAAAACAGGGGGCTAAACTGCACTGAGCCAACTACTCCAGATTTTCCTGTAATACGTAAAAATATTCAAGCCTTTATAAAAAAGAACGAATATACAGCCAAGGAGTGTTGTTCCAGAATGTAATTAGGTAGATCTATAATCTCTTAGGATTACAGGCTTCAACTCATCGTCTGATACGGAGGATGATCAAGTACCTAAAAATGTTACTAGCTTGGAATATTTTGTCTTTTTCCTAGAGTACAAATGAAAATTAGAAAGCTGCAAGCAAATGAAATGTATTGAAGGTTACTTTACTAAATTTGAGATTATAGCTTTACTGGATATCACTTAAAAACTAAACATTCTCTCAGAATGTTTGTAAATACATTGCCAAAACGATAACAATGAAGGTTATTTAGTTGTTCCAGTTTCCAAGATCAGTAACCAGGAAAGAAAAATGTGTATAAGACACTATTTTGTATTCAGCAAAAGAGCTCACCAAGACCAACAGTTAAGTTGGTGCACCCACGAGGGCAACTACTTCCTGATAAGCATTTTGGTTTTCTACCTGTATTTTTAATCCATATACATTGTCTATGATGAGGGGAATGAGTACCACAAAGTGTTCTCCTTTTGGGATGAGCTGTCTTAAGGTAGTAGCACTACCCAGGGTTTATGCGAGTAATATCATGTTAAAATTCTTTATGAATTTATTTTAAAAGAGATATTGTCAAACTGACATACACTTGATTTTCTGCATGTGACATCAATGAAGAACTAATCTGTCATTTACAACAGCAGTGATGTCTAGACAGAAATAAAACAATAAAGCAAGTATTTAAAGCAACTCTGTCAACCAATTCTTATTTACACCAGCAATCATTTTCACATGCACCTACGAAAACTGAAGATCTATGCAAATTGCAAGAGAACTATTTGACAGATTGAACCAGAAGAACTTTTCAAAAGGAAAGTAACATTCTAAGTCTGAGGTGCCAGATATTCTAGTCAATACAAAACCCCTATTTCCCTTCAGACAGATTTCTTACTCAAAATTTTATGAAAAGAACCTTAAGAAGGAATGAAGTAACAGCAAGAAAGGAAATTAGTAATACATAGTGAGTCAACACACAACAGAGTGAGTTATCACACAGCACCCGCAGGATGGGCAAGGGATCAGACCCAGCCAGCACAGGTTTAGGAAGGGCAGGTCCTGTCTGACCAACCTGATCTCCTTTTACGATCGGGTGACCCGCCTGGTGGGTGAGGGGAAGGCTGTGGATGTGGTCTGCCTGGACTTCAGCAAGGCCTTTGACACCATCTCCCCCAGCATTCTCCTGAAAAAGCTGTCAGCCCACAGCTTGGACAGGGGCACCCTGTGCTGGGTTAGGAACTGGCTGGAGGGCCGGGCCCAGAGAGTGGTGCTGAACGGTGCTGATCCAGTTGGCGGCCGGTCACTAGTGGTGTCCCCCAGGGATCAGTGTTGGGCCCAGTTCGGTTTAGTATCTTTATTGATGATTTAGATGAGGGGATTGAGTCCATCATCAGCAAATTTGCAGATGACACTAAGCTGGAGGGGAGTGTGGATCAGCCAGAAGGCAGGAGGGCTCTGCAGAGGGACCTGGACAGACTGGAGAGTTGGGCTGATTCCAACGGGATGAGGTTCAACACGGCCAAGTGCCAGGTCCTGCACTTTGGCCACAACAACCCCATGGGGAGCTCCAGCCTGGGCACAGAGTGGTTGGAGCCAGACAGAGAGGGACCTGGGAGTTTGGATAGACAAGAAGCTGAACATGAGCCAGTAGTGTGCCCAGGTGGCCAAGAAGGCCAATGGCATCCTGGCCTGGATCAGGAACAGCGTGGCCAGCAGGTCCAAGGAAGTGATTCTGCCCCTGTACTCAGCACTGGTGAGGCCACACCTCGAGTCCTGTGTCCAGTTCTGGGCCCCGCAGTTCAGGAAGGAGATTGAGGTGCTGGAGCAGGTCCAAAGGAGGGCAACCAGGCTGGTGAAGGGACTGGAGCACAGATCCTATGAGGAGAGGCTGAGGGAGCTGGGGCTGTTCAGCCTGGAGAAGAGGAGGCTCAGGGGAGACCTCATCACGCTCTACAACTCCCTGAAAGGAGGCTGGAGCCAGGGGGGGGTTGGTCTCTTTTCCCAGGCAACTATCAACAAGACAAGAGGGCATGGCCTTAAGTTGTGCCAGGGGAGGTTTAGGTTGGATATTAGAAATAATTTCTTTACAGAGAGGGTGATCAGGCATTGGAATGGGCTGCCCTGGGAAGCAGTGGATTCTCGGTCCCTGGAGATATTTAAAAAGAGACTGGATGTGGCACTCAGTGCCATGGGCTGGGAACCGCAGCGGTAGTGGATCAAGGGTTGGACTTGATGATCTCTGAGGTCCCTTCCAACCCAGCCAATTCTATGATAAGTTATAAAGGGTTGTCAGACAAGAAAAGAACTGTGTAAATGACAGATTTATAAGTGGATAGAGACAAGGCTACTCACACCATACAAGTCTGAGTTTCCCTTGCTTACTCCTACCACCTTCTGCTGCAGATCTTGAGCCCACTACTGAAGTGTCAGGTGGCATGAAACAGTGCCACCTTTTAGGCACAGTTCTTCAATCTGAAGAATGCTCTGAAGTTATCACCGGATGGGACTTTGTCACAGTCTTTCCCAGACAGTGAAATGCTCCCAGCATCCCCAAGAAAGTTCCTTTCTCACCAAAGTTTTAAAGGAAAAACATGCACATGCCTGAAGCCTTTTTTATTACAAAAGCACTAAATGTCAGTTTTTGAAGTGTTATCAAGACATAGCCCAAATGAGTAAAATTCAGCTAAAAAACACCATTATATAGACTTCTCTTTGACATTTACTAAATTTAAGAGGTTGACAGCAACAAAATTAAAAACAGGAAACTTCAGGATGTCACCTCATCTCACAATGACTTTCCTCACTTCCAGATAGGCAATGAATAATTATACTATTTCTGTATTCTATGAACAGAAGATGTGTTCAGATAAAAGCCCACCCAGTTCCTCAACATCCAGTCACACACACATGCAGACCCTCCACAGAGTTACCTTTGCCCCCCAGCTGAGCTATGAAAGCATCCTAGATCTGACACAATCAGATCCTTCCCTACTAAGGGACTGACAGAGGTGCACAGGGCTTCAGAAAACAAGATTTTTCCTTTCCTGACAAAGAAACAGCTTTATTGTTATGATGAGGTAAAGCCTCATTTCAGGAACTCGCAGTGTAAAAAAGTTCTGTCACTACATGAGCCTCTAATCAGATCTTGAATGCTGTTAATCAGCCACACAATGAGAACAGAGAGGAACAACCATAAGAATAAATGTAAGCATTTAAAAAATGTTTCTTTATGATGTTTGTTTTGGAAAACACCCATGCTTAAATTTTACTCACCGATAAGTGAGCTCCTCCCTACCAACTTAGCCAATCTGTCACCAAGGTTGTATCATGCTTCCTCACAAAACATCATTAACTCAATCTCACAGACCAAGAAACAAGAGGATTACAACAGCCTAATTATACAGAAAGGCGTAACATCAAACGGGCAAAGATAATCAGATAATTACATGGAAAATTAAGAAGGTTAAACAATTTGATCAAAGTAACAAAATAAGCATAGTAACAAATTACAAGAAATTAATCCAACTTCTAAATGTAAACACCAGATTTTCTGTCTTGTTCAAAGATAGGAGAACAAATAAGACATCCTTTATCATTGAATAACTTCTGTCAAGAGTCAGTGCACATTTATGGACTTTGTGGTTCATCCAGCTTTCCCTTTGCCCTAAAGGTTCAAAGTGAGGATTTCGAGGCATCTGATCAGAACCACTTCAGAAGTCTGCACAAGATCAAGAAGTGTGTACGCTGGCCACATACTGACTGCATCCCAAAACCAGCAAGATTGACATTCTCAGTTGTAGCAATTCATCTAGATAGCACTGCAATACATCTTCACTTCAATGTATAAAGAAACAAAGTCTAAACGTTAAAAACTTTTACCGAGTGAATGGAGAATTTAACCTGAGGAGCTTTTATCCCATGCCAGAACATATACAAAGCTCTACTGGTTGCACAAATGTTCTCCAAAGCCTCTTTTGACCAGAAGATAATACTAAAGTGCAGCAGTAGGATCATTTACATGGCTGCATTGTCCTGTCCTGAAGAACCTGTCACCGACTCTGCTCAGCCTGACAAACACAGAAAGAATTCAAGCCCAGAGTTGTCCTCATGCCTTCCCTGACAGCTGGAGAAGGCTGGAAGACTGGCTCCTGGCAGGCAGCACTAGGAACAAGAGGTAAACAGAACGGATCACCTGAAATCACTCCTCACTCTCTCACACCCCATCCCAAATCTCACAAAGTAATAGAGCTTCAGGAGACAAAAAGTAAAAGTAGAATGGCTTACTCAGTAAGTGAGAAAGCAGTAACTAATGCAGGTAATTTCTTCTACTTTTCAATACCCTATCTATTTCTGAGCTTTAATCAGCCATCTCCTACCCTAAAACCTGCCATGCAATGAAAGGCATACTCCCAGAAAATGATTTTGAATACTAGCTACTTGTGGGACCACACTGATTTATTTTAGCCCATTTCTTTTTAATAAATGCAATGATTTTAATCAAATTTGTTCAGAGGACAGAAGATTAGTTAAAGAGAGAAGTAAATGAAACATTAAAATTAAGGTAGCATTGGGAATTAAAATGTAATTTTCATGTTATCATCAGTGGTATATTATGAATAAAGAATACGCAATATGCAATTAATATGCAGCATAATATGAACAGCATTTGAGAAAAATGAATTTGATATATAGGACAAAAAGGCCACAAATTCTTAAACCTAATTCAATTTGCTTCACTCTGTTCAATTTTCCCACTGGCATCTCTTTAAACATCTCCTGGTAGGGTGAAAGTCACTCCTGAATACCGATATATTTTAAGGCTGTTAGGGTTCATGACAGAAAACCCAGTAAATTTCCTGTACAAATCAAGGCACTACCCCTGTAAACTTTTTTGTGTTTGAGCAGATAGCTACTTCCCACATGGAAATATGTGGAATGCTACAGGATAAAGGCCAGCAGCCCATAAAAATAACGCAAACAGTAGAATTATGCCACTACCTAAAAAACTCCTAGCACACCGAAGGAATTATTGAGTCACTAATCAGTGCATAAAATTACATTTTTCCTAAGACTCTCACTGTTCTGTTCATGGATATTTTGAAGCAAAGTCATGTCCTATCAGGCTAGCAGTATATTTCACCTCTGATTTTCACCAAAGGGAATAGCAAATGCACCCAGAAAACAAGACAAATATGCTGCACAATAAAGCAAATTCATTTGATATAAAAGCTTCAACATTTATACTTAATTTGAAAATATTTTTTTCATGATCAAGATAATAGAGACACTGTCACTTTGCTTGACTTCAGCATTTTTTGTGTAATACTAATGCTGCTGCCAATTTAACCTGCCTTTGAGACTTGACAGTTTTTCTTAGCTCACTAAACTGCACTCAAAGATTACCACACAAGTTATAAATTCACAAGTATCTGAAACTCACCAGAAAGCAAACAGCCTGTATAAAGGTTTCTTTAAATGTCACTTGACTCCACTCAGGTGCAGGAGTGCATAAACCAAACTAAGCACAGGTGTGTCCTCAGGCATGAGCACATTCAGACCTTGTGGGAGCCACTTGAGAGCCTGTTTCCAAACTTCTAAACCTTCCCTTCCCTATCCCTCCCCTTTTCCTGTTCTCCAGGCAACCAGATCCTTTAAAAACACTGGAGCTCAAACAAAAACTGTACAGACACTGAGTCCTGTTTTGTATACCCAACGTATAAGGAAGCAAAGAGACAGTCCACTAGTTCTATAAATCTCATACTTAACAACAGTTTGATGGATTTGTTAAGTTTGAGATGATTGTTGTTGTTTAGAAAGATAAATATAACATTACATCTAAGCTTACATGAAACCAGCAATTTTTTCATCAGTTTCCTTCCTAAAGCCATTAATTTTATACATCCACTCACATTTCACAATTATCTGCTTATTCCAACCCAAGTTAGCCATTGATATCCCACTGCTAATGAATGCTGTTTCCTGCTTCTTCAAATGCATTCAGCTGAATGTTCATTTTCAACAAACATCATTTATAGAGGGCAACCATGAGCACCCAGACTGACCTTCTACATTGCACAAACCAAATTAAACTCAATACTTTCTGCATTGAGCCCACAAATATCTGGCTGAGCTATACCACATCTTTTAGTGTGATATACAACCTCTATTTAAATATTTGAACCAAAAGCAAGACCATTATTAGGTTATAGTTTTTAACTTCTCTGTCTATAGCTGTTGAGTCTCAGATCCACAAAACTACTGGGCTAATTTCTTTCCTACTTTTAGTACACAGGTCACATTTCTAACTTGATTCCTGAAGGTTGAAACATTTCAAAATAGACAAATACTACTTCCCGTCAGCTTTAAGGCCTGATGTTAGACCTAGATTTTCCTTCTATGAAAAAGGAAACACAGCAAGATGCTTAAAGCTACCAAAAAAGTAAAGCCAGCCAATTTATACACAAATGAGTAACTTACAGCAATAGTGTTGAATACTACTGACTACCACAAGTTGTATCAGGGGACCCCTCGTCACAGTACTATTGAAGCTCAGAGATCAATAATTCGTGTTTAAGCTTGCCAAAGTTATAAACATCTTGCACATCCAACTTCTTAAAATACATATGGAAGAAGATACAATTTCAGGAGTCTCATGAAGTAGTTTTCACAAAGTCAGGTTTTCTACCTACTTATAGAAGATAAATTGTGCTATTTTTTTCGTTTAGTTTTTTTTTAAAAAAGGGTGATAAATTTCAAGATATAAAGCTTTTATTTTTCAAAACACTTTCCTATAATTTGCCTTTACCTTATGCCTCATTTCATTATTACAATTACTTTAGGTTATCAAGTTTAAGAGAGAAAAAGCAGTATAGTAAAAGCTGCAAGTAAAAGACAGCATAATATGGTCACGGATTAAGCTCTGGCCTTGAAATTCATATTCACATATGATGTGGCAACCTAAGAGCCAACAGGGAATCTGCAGATTATGACTATTTTTCTAGGTAAAGGCCATTTTAACAAACAATAGGTAACTTTTGAGATGTAAGACTTCATATATGAAGACTATTTATTTTTAACTACTGAAAAGAATACTAATTGGTGCTGCCTTCACAGTAGAGGTGTGCTGCAGGAGTGCCAACAAGTATAGATTATTGAGAGAGGAGGACAGGTAGTGATTTTGAGATATTAATTAGAAACAAGGGATATGAGAGAGTAGAGGAAAAAAAAATGAATGTGTTGATTATGAGAAAAAATGAAACATTTAGAACAAAGCATCCAGAGTAACACTTCCAGTAAAAACAGAAACATTCTGCAGAATGAAGTGTACACATTTAAAGTGTCTATGGAACACCTATTTTATGGAGTCATGCATTGCACTGAACACAAAGCCATCTTTCTTCAAAACAGCACCCATAGGCTCACTGGGTTTAATACAGACCACCAGCATCTCCACAGAAATCAGAGTTTTGTCACCAGACTGGGTGGTCACATAGAGTGACACCAAAGCAAGCAGTAGTTTTATTCAGATTAACAGAGCAAATCCTGTTAAACTAGAAGTGTAAATTGATTAACATTCACAGCAGTAACAACACCACAATGAGTTTTTGCTATCTGTATTTCTGGCAAAGATACAAGGCAACATTTTAATTTGAAATATTTAAGATGCAAGAGATGATATCAAGTAACAGCTTTCCTCTACTGTTTGTTTCTATTGAACTTCAAAGCCATAAGAGTTATGACACAAAACATCACTTTTGCTGCTAATTTCCTCCATGCATCTTCTCGTTGTGATGCCCTCTTTCAAGCTCCACTGAAACCATAAAAGAAAAAAAAAGAAAAAAAGAAAAAAAATTCAAACTTTGAAGTAAATCATAAGGTCATCCTGATTCTAATGCAGATTACCACAACCTTTAACATCAATTTAATCCCCCTAAGATTAATGAAATGAAATGGAAAAATTGACAGACATGAGAAAATTCTGCTTGTATCCCAATGTGGAGCTCCTGCAAAAGGGGACTTGAGTGAAGGGTAAAATTAACTCTACTCCATTTTAAGTTGTGCCACAGTATAGACAAGTCTAAAAAATATTGTTTACATGTAAAGAACCAACAACAGGAAGAATGCAGCAACACATTATACCAGGGTTGGTTGTTTTCCTATAAAAGAAATTCCAACTCACAGGAAAGGTTATCAATGTAAAATTTTAAGACTGCTTTAGATAGCAATATCAAAATACTTGATCCACTATCACATGCAGTGCACAGGCAGCTATTCTATTTAATTTTGCTTTACTGCTCCCTCTGAAACAGGGGAAAGAATTGGTCTTAGCTTGCCTCCCACCCGTGTCCAACGTTGAGGAGTAAAGATTGTAAAGTTTAACTTCCATATTTGACCTAAAATCATCTCAAAATTGACATGCATATTTATTTCTTTAACAAAAACAACCTGCTTAGGAACCCAATATTACTTTTGGTTATAGTGATCCAAGTTAGAAATAAACCCATTAAAGGTGGCCAAAAACTGTGCTGTAAGTAGACAAACCAGTAACATAGTAACTCCATGCTACTGAAGAATGCAGCAGATTATTTATATTCATATATTTATTACAACACAGCACACTAAAGCAATATAGCGCCAACAAAAAGGATTGTTCTGAAATTAAATCTTTACAATTCAACACACACTGGATTTTACCAGTACTAATTTTTTAAGACATTGGAATAACCAATTTTGTTACATTATCAAATAAGATAGTTTAAGACCAGAACCTGAGGATTACATGCTTAACAGTTATTGCAAATAAAGTTAGCCATTTAGAATTCAGAATATAAGTTTTATTCCTATCTAATTCATCTATTATAATTAATGGATCATAGAAGAGTAGTTACTAAACACATTAATGACATTTTAATGCTGTCATGAAAATTATATTGTCATAGGAGCCTTACATACAAAACTAATGGGCTATAAAGCTTCATTGTTTCAGTAGGTAACACTGGAATTAGATTTTTTTTTTTTCTAAATTAATGATTCCAGACTGACCTTCACAGCAACAACAACAAAAAAGGTTTTTTGCCTACAGGTCTGTGAAAAAAACACCCGTGTATACATATATATATATATGCTCCTTAATAAAGACATCCATATTTATAGCAGTTGTTAATGGTTTCTTCTTCATCCAGGAACCATTCTTTCTTACAAGACAGTGAGATGACAGTGTGTGTAAATGGGTAGAAATGGTGACGTATTTGGGAGGATTTCACCAAAACTTCTAGAGTGGTCTGATACCTAGCTCCAAACCATCAGACTGCCCCAGATTCTCCTGCAAGCTCATGACATCCTCAGTTCCAAACCAAATTTGCTCTGTCCTCCAGCAACCCGAAACAGAAATACAGTGAGGGTGGGAGTACCAGAGCCTCGCTGGGTGAGCTCTGCCTGTTGCTCAGCACCTGGAGCACTCTGTGTTCTGCAAAGAGAGAGAGAAAGAGGTGCACAGCTGCATGCAGCAATCATCAACAGATTTGTCCCCTGCTGCTTGGAAGCTCTTGTCCAAATCTATGAATCACATCATCTCCTTTTAGAGAGTGTAATATAATAATACAGATTAGGGTCTCTGGATAACTCAATGAAGAGCTGCATTCATTCTTTTTTAAGAGAATCAACTTTGGGTATCATATTCCAGAATACACAGAAAGCCAGCAAAAGTAATTGGGTAAAACACTACTTCATGTTAAAATATCTATGTCCTCAAATTCAACCATGCCTTTCACCATGAACCCTATGCCATGCTCCTCCTCAAAACATCAAGTAAGAGTTGCTACATCTCAATCTAAATTTCAGACATGAAAAGAAAAAGCTGTGACTCTACTAAACCACAAATCCTATATTGGAAGGTGTTTGCAAATTCGGAGAAAGGATTGCATTAAAATACTGCACAGATTAACAAACATACCATAATAATAATAATAATAATAAAATATATTAGGAGACAATTGAAAGAACACCCAAGAATTACTGTTTCCCCTCCACTTGCTTCAAACCCAGAAGACCAGTGTTATGAACACACATTCATGTAAGCAGAAAGAAAACTTCAGACCACAAGTGGCTTCAGTAGCTAAGTGAACCTTAAAATGATGCAAGATTAAGACCAAGAGTATAACACCATTTGACTGCTGTTTCAGCTCAGTGGTCATTTTGCATTTAGCATGTCATAATCTAACACAGACAGCCCAGAAGAAGTTCACAGGACCTTTTTCACAGCAGGTAGAGACCTGGTTTCCACTCCACAGAGTTTGGAGCATAAACTGACTTCAACATCACAAGACACTGAAAAGGATTCATCAAGGACAAATATAAGCTAAGCATCTTCAGGGTGTTTTATGATTTTACCTATATTCCATGTAATAAGAGATTTTTATATTGGCACATTACTGTGTCTGTGGCCACTGGAGTTATGCTGCAGCTTCTTTACCAGATTGCATTATATTTCTTCTCAGTTCATATTTACTTTGAAGTTTAAGCAAACCCCAGGGAATGCAGCCATTCAACATTTTGTTGATAGCTTAGCTGCTTTGCCACCATGTCTCTCAAGAGAACTTGTTAGGTGTAATACCTCTAAGAAAAGGTTTAAGTAACAGTTTGTTCCAAGTCCTGAGAAAAGTAAAAATAATTTTAATTATGTTCTCATTTCAATGCCAGGCCATCATCTTTCCTATGACAACCAACTACCTTCTGTACTAGAACAGATTTGGAAAAACAAGCAAAAAAACCTTTCCAGGCTCCTTAAGTTAGGAAAACAGTTTTATTTATTCAGCAGTAGGTATCTGAAATGCCTATCATAAAGAAACTGCAAAAACATATGAACAAATAATTCTTATTGCAAAGGGAGGTGAAAGAAAAATCTGAAGTACAGCTCGAAGACAAGTCACACAAACACGGGCATTTGTCAAGCCTCGGGTGATTCTAAGGAATAGCAAAAGCCTAAAAAACACCCACTTGAAAAAAAGAAAGGTAGAAGGCTTCTGGCATTTGAAGAAACTAGTATTTCTATAAAAGCTATAAAACAAGGCTCTCACACTTCTCATTGCAAATATGTTTTTACAAACACTGCAGTACCACCAAATGCCAAGACCCACATCCCTGATTTTCTGCTTTGTTTCTGCAAACCACTTTGGTTGTAACCCCACTATTTGCTCTATTTCTCCTCGTTGTATCTTAACACTTACCTACTATGTAGATTATTTTGTGCATGAAGAGGAAGGGAACTAATGGTGGCTAAAGGAAGACATGAGCACAGAAGTAGAAAAGACAAACTAAGAAAACTGATGAAGTTTACATGAAAAGTACCAAAATGATGTAATAAAATTGTCTTTCAGGTGAGGTAAATTGAGATCATGTAATTGTATGTCTGAAACCCAATTATTTTCTAACAGAGCTGTTGACTAAAACAGTGATAATGGTATCTAGGAGAAAGGACCCTGATTATCTGAGAAAGTCTTACTTTATAAAAGCAACTGCTAACATAAAGCTTGTAATAAATGTTGCTCATTGAAATCACAGAAAATCCATAATGTCTGCAGTTAGAAAACCAGAGACTCCCACAGTCCCTGTGTTCTAAGAAAACAGCAGGCACAGCTGATTCTGATAGAAGGTGCAGATGGACTTGGAAGAGCAGAGGTGAAAACAACAGGAATACGTAACCTTGGAAGAGAAGCTTCCCAACAAGCTGGACCTGTCTACCTCCAAGTACCTCAACCCTGTCTCTAAACAATGCACTGAAACCTCAGGTTTTTAAGTTCAATTTTCTGGAAGCCTTACATATTGGATATCCTCTTCATTGAAGCTGAGCCTCAGGGTTTTTAATGACAATATTATTATTTGCTGTGCAAGTAATTTGTCAGTAGGGGTGGGTTGGGGAAAAGGAGGGGAAGTTGGGGTGATCGGTTTTTTGAATAAAAAATTGGGTCATCATTTCTTGGTTGTCTTTAGCATTTCTGAAAATAAAACCATTGCAAAATAGTTCTCAGTGGAGATGAGCTCTTTTCCATAATGCATTGAGATGCCTTAAAGCAACAGCAGTATTCACATTGGGACTGCAAAATATTTTGCTTTCAGCAGTACTGTACCTATGCACATGAACTCCATCTCCAGATAGATTCTTAATGTTGCTGAAATCCATCAGAGCTTTGTCACTGACATCACCAGGATGAGGGTGGTTTATTCATGCAGGTACAGCCACATTCTTTTTAACAGGAAAAAAAAAACAAACCCACACCCAAACCAACAATCCCCAAACAAATCCAGGGAACTGACAAGAGTTTAGAGAATTCTTTCTGTGACAAACTCATCACTCTTATTGCTGATTACTTACAAATGTCCTTCATGACAACCCAGCATCTAGGCTTGATCCTGCTTCCATTAAAACAAATGTCCAAACTCTCCCAGAATGATTATCTCCTTCATAGTTCTTAAGGTATACGAAACACTCACTTCTGAACTCCAATGTGCTATACTTAGGCCAGCACAGTCTTAGAGAATTAAGTATACTTAATGCCATGAAAATGCTAAATATTACACCTCTTCCTTGAACTACAGCAAGGTCGGAAGTATCTATGTAAGCTTCCACATTTTCTTTACTTTTTTCAAATATTCAAGTGAGAAATACTGTTTATATACCTTGGCTGCTCTGAAAATTTCTTTTGCAGACTACTCTAGACACTTAGCAATTAATAAAGATCCATTACACTACCCTGCTTGAAACCAAAGGCTGGGAGACTCATTAGCTCTGATTCACATGTATGGAACTCCTCGTGCCCTTCTCTGTACTAAGGAATGTAACCTTCTACAAGGCCATGGAAGCACTGACCTTAGAAACATAGCCAAGGCTGGCCTTAAATTCAATTTCCTTTTAATTAGACTTTTGACTTTTTGTTGCACATTCCCAATGCCTTTACCACAGCAAACTAGACCTCAAGGTCTAGTTTATTCTTCAAGAAAAGGGACTTATTTTGGGATATGACAGGTAAGGGCCTTGCCATCAACTTACTTTCACCAATGCTGCTGAGAATATTAGCAAAGAAAAAAATTAATTAATAAATAATTAACAAAATTATAGATATTATTATATAATTGTATATATAATTTATATAATAATTATATAAAAATAATTAAAATTATAAGTACAAACTGAAACACAGCAGAAACACAAGTCTGATGCACTGGAAAGAACATTTCAGGTGAGAGACACTGCATAGCACAATTAGAAATACGACCTACACAGGTGCGATAGAAAGAGAAAAATAATATCCTCATGGGTTTCAGAACTTCTGCAATGAGCAGGAGAACATGTCAGATCAAAAGGGCTTGCACACAGAATCTTTCCCGATCAAACTTAGGGAATAATATTTTTCATCATCCTCCATCAAGAGGAAGCACATGGACAGCTTCCCTCTCTTTCCAGTCAACATGATCCTCTATTATAAACTCATGCTTAGATTATTTGTTTTGAAAAAAAAAAACCCAAAACCAAAAAAACCATATATTTCCAAGAAAACCCCAATCAAGACTAATCTGTATGACTGTCTGAACTAGACAAACCTCGCTCTCCATCCACCGCTGGGACAAAATCTGCTTAAAATTCTCATTCTTTAATTTTACCATATGCTGCTATTGCTATATTAGCTTACACTAGCTGCAAAAATCATCATCATCTGTAGCAAAGATTCCTCTCATGTTGGAATAAACTTTCCAATAGTCTTCAGGCCTTAAAGAGGACAAATATTTTAAACGCAGTTTTCTTAAAGACAATTTACACAGCATTCCATGTCCATGTTTAATTTTAAGAAATCCTTTCACTTCCAGTTTTCTCCAAGTAAAAAACAGTGGAAATATGTGTCTTTTAGTTTTATAAAATAAACATGCTAATCTAGAAAAACTATACTTTGTTTTACAGATTTTTTTTTTAATCTATAGTTCTATAGTATTTCTATACTCAGTCATACACTACTACAGCCAAAGATTAATTCATCCCTCTAAGGAATTAATATGCAATACTGAAGGATTCTGTTATAATCTTCTAATTACTTTATGGCACCCTATAGAGAGAATCAACTTAAAACAGCAACACATTTCTGTTGATGAAAACATTGCTTTATTTATGTGTCAATTTAGTTCAGCATACCGGGCTGTCACAACCTACCTCCTGCATGCAGCTCAAGTTTTTTCAATGTTAAAAATCTTGATTCTGTCTCTGTACTCAATTCAAGAACATTGAGCCAAACTCTTCCTCAAAGCAGTGGAAAATAAGAAAATACTCCTAACAACAGATGGTGGGGGTTAGAAGGCTGTATTTGCTGCCTTTATATTAAGACATTATGTGAAATCTTGGCTCAACCAAAGACCCCCAAAATCAGTGACAAATTTCCATAATCAGTTTCTTGAGCTACAGAGTAGTCATAGGAGTTGTGTTCAGCCATCATTAATTACAGCTATAATTTTCAAAGGAGCCCAAGGATATGCTTATCAAATACAGCCAATGCTATTAACCCCACAGCAATTCATTGATTTTCTTACAGTAAATCAAATCTATATGCAGGCACATATACTTGGGAACCAATTCAGGATGGAATTTCAAACAATTTTGCTCTAGTAAATGCAAGAAAAAACCCCTTATAATTATCATTATTTGTTTCTTAAACAAATAATACAATTTAGTGGGGCAAAAATTAAAATTCATTGGGTCCTGCTAATGCTTTTGAGCACTGAAAATATTCCCAAGATGTTCTTGCTAAAATCATGACTTGAGGAAATGCACTCAAAGACACTTCCTCTTTCCGTGCAGAGATGATCTTACTACATGCCTTGTGAGCCATTGCTTTGAATGGACTCCTTTGGAACCCATGGGTCAGCACATGAGCCTCCTCCCCTGCCCTTGCTCTGCTGATTAAACAGCAATTAAACTATTTCAACATTAGGCTACTTCATTATATTCTCCTGTACAGTTTGGAGGATTTTTTGATAGTTAATCTCTCTGATCAGTATTAACATGACACATCTAGAGGCAACAGCAAGAGAAGGATCAGTTAAGCAAATAATTAGCAATTTCCATTGCCCTGCTCAACCCCCTAAAATGAAGTGATTCAGGCTTGACCACCGTGCCACAACAAAAATGAGTAAAATGCATTTTACCTCATTATTTCTGTTTGAAAACAAATTACCTAAACCCAACTCACCCAGCCATAGCATTGTCTTATGGGCATGTCCTCTTCACATATCCTTTCTGCTATTAGTTCTACTACACTAGATCAATGCTGTTTATAAAGCAACTACACAAAACAGCTCAGAGGAAACCAGTTGGGTAATGATGCTTTGGAACAGCTGCAGCAGCAACAGAGCAGAGCCTCGGATACATTCAAGTGAAGAACAATTCCTTTATTCCATAAGTGATCTCCCTGAAGTCAACTGAGTAACACAGACACTCAAGGAATACCACAGTGCACATCAGAAGAGTGGTGGGGGACATGATGCAACATCAACTACCACAATCAGTTACACTGACATTTTAACAGTTTTAACATTTTTATTTATAGTTTAAGAACATCAACTGATTTTAAAAGATACAGCTCTCTATTCACTTTCCTACTCCCTTGCTCCTGGCTGAAAGTAAGTCTGTTGGAAACCTCAACTAGCAATACAGAACTGTCTTTGGCCCACTGAGGGTTCTCACTGAAGCAGATGCTTTATGTATCCCTTCAGCTTTTCCTGGGCTAATTCCCTACTTGCCAGTCCCTTAGTAAACTAAAGAAGCAGTTGAGGTGTTCACATGTTTTTCTCTCTCTCTCTCTTTTTTTTTTTTTAATTAGTCTGTTTTTGGTTTTTTTTTAATTAGTCTGTGTTTGCTATTTGATGGCACATTTCATTCATTGCTTGCAGGGGCATCCAGGAGTTGAGAGAAATCTTAAAATTCAGACCAATATATGGTATCAATTCTCATATCTACAATCAGCTGGCACACAGGTTCACATATGCCCAGTGTATGCCCACCTCTACTGAAGCTGGGACAAATCAACATCCGTATTATTATGAAACTTGAGTATCATGTTTATATATACAGAGAACTGGTGATCAATGTCTAAAGTCATGCAAATCTGCCAAGCCATATTTAGCCAATGCCTTGGTTTGTAAGCATTACAGAAGCACTGTAGATTTCCCTTTGCAGCAGGGCTTTGTTCACAAGTGCATGCCTCATTTAGATTTGTAATGCTACAGACTTCCATTTAGATTTACCTCAAAAAAATTTACTGTGTTGTTCAAGTCAAATGGGAGGGTGAAGTCTGAGGGATGTGTAGAGCTGACAGTGCTGAGTTCTACTCCATTTTCAGAAGTCTTCCTTCCTTCCTTCCTTTCCCTCTGTTTACAGTAACAATAAAAATTTATTACACTAATATAACAGCCTTGAACAGTCTGGTTTATTCATTGAAATTATGCCATCAGTTTTTGCATTCCCAGAACTCATTTTTGGCCTTCACTAGGTTCACATATCAAATTTTCTTCTAATACAAACAGAAGAAAAGCAAGGTTGGGCAAGTGTTAGGGACTGCCTTAGACAGCTTTGTCCTGAAGCCTGCATACATGTAAACAAAAAAAACCAATCCAGAGGAGAAATAAAGGGTGTTCTTCATTAGTTTTAGTGAATAATTTTTTATTTCTAGTTCAAGGAACAAAAATAGTAATTCTATGCTTTCAGTAAAGTTCAGATATTATAAAATTTGTATTAAAACAAATTCAATACATTCTATTTTACCTAAGCTAAATAAATATATATGAACTCTAAAAGCTGGCTATGAATGGAACACATTTAAAATGCTCTAAACAGCTGACAAATATGCATACAGATATTTCTTCTGTGTTAAAAACAGAGCTAATCAGGCCAGATTACATTTCCCGATAGAAGAGAAATAATAATAAAAAAGAATATCTGTATATAGGATAGGTGACTAATCTTAAACTGTTCTTGTTTTCCCTTGAAGAGTCCAATTCCTTCCTGGATTTCCTAGGAGTTTCCACAGTACAAAAATGGCAGTAATGTGATCACCTTCAGTTCTTCTGTTTTTAAAAATCTGTAATTAGCAACAGTGATAAAATGCAGCAACTTTAAAAAATATGTTATGACCATGGACCGAAATAGAAATTTTGTGCTGTTTACCAGATGGCAAAGTGTGCATGAACTGTTGTTGAAGAATTCCTTCAGAAATACTCACACAAAACAATCCTTTCTATACAGTGCAAATTTTCATTTTTGAGGCTAGTGGAAAGTCATAAACTCTTGCCTTATTACTATTTGCAATTGATGCTTCTTAGGTATCACAGTTATTGCATTAAGGACAAAAATTACTCTTAAATGTACCTCTAGGTCTGCCATTAAAAGCCTTCAACTTCTATTTAAACGATCATGGGCATTTCTACACATGCTAATAAACTTTTTTTTCACAGCAGTTTTTGTACAACACGCTATGTATTTCTGATTACTACTGCAAAACTGAAGTTCAAGGAAAAAATAAATGACATTTTTTACTAGAGGTGATAGTAGTTCAGATGCTTCACTGTGTCTAAGCTATCTCACCTACTTCTTTAAATGAAATTCCAGACATCCATTCTTCTGCTAACACTTTTGCATTAAAAGCAATATCACAGATATTGGTCATTAGGCTCAACTTACCCAGCCAGCAAATACACAAGAAAAACAGCAACCGTTCTGCATGTTTACAAGAAGTGACATGCACTCTAATAACCATATAATATACATTGAAAGAATGTAGGAAACCATAAATATTGAAGAAAGGACTATCAACTTAAAAGTACATATTCTTTAGGAAAAAAAAAACCAACCTAACAATACATAGCTATATGTATTTTAGGTGTCTATTCCTACGCGACATTTGAAAAATAGCTACCAAAATTCAGAAATATATATCTAGAAGAAACTAAGAAGTAAACCTGTTATGGTAGTAGCACTCTCAAGTGTGGACTGCAGTATGCATCTGTGATATCCTTTCATCAGGTAATTGGTAAGAATTTCTAGCATTTCATCCTTTATAAGCACTGAAAAGTCAATACTATTTAATTGTTGCTCTAATGTTAATAAAAAGTCATGAACCAGGGAGCTTACCCTGAGTCAAGAGAAGGAAGCCCAGAAATATCCAAAGTTATTTCCAGTGTCCAGACAAGAGATCTGAAAAAGAGAGTAACAAAGGGTTTGTGACAAAGCTGACACAGAGTACTCTGAAAGGAGGAAAATCAATTGTGACATTTTTCATTTATTTGTAAATGCCTCTTTGGCAGTATGCTCACTCAAAACGACAGTTGACTCTTATAGAATGGGGGAGGCGATGGTAAAATAGAGAAATCCTGACAGCTGCTTTAATGAGATTCTGCATTAGGACCATTCTACCACTTTCCCTCAACGTGGACTATGCCCTTCACTTTCAGTCTTACACCCTCCAACTTGGAAAGCATTAACCCTATGAAAAACTCCACTCAGCCGCCTCTAATCAGCATCACAGCTCTTCTTTCTGCCTTCTTCACCATCTCAGGGACATTCATGTATGGAAACTGCTCACAATTTTAAATAGAGAAAAATTAAACTTCAGATTGATATGATTACTCTAATTAAAGTCCAGTTGCAGTGTGGGGGGCAAGGGAAAGCAGACACTGAGAGCATCCCTCCCAGCTTCAGGAATTATGCTACGTTTGTCTTAAATGAAGGAACCTCTGATGCCCTCATTTTCTTTATTGTGAAAATAAAGAGGGAAATTTGTAATGTACCAGGACATTGGCTTTGTAAATATCAAGAGAATAATTATCCTGGGAAAAGCAGCAAACAGGAAATTTTAACAACATGCAGCATGATACCAAATATTTCAAGAAGAGGCTGCTGGTTTGAGGATCTAATGCTTTGAGTGCTCTCACTCTGACAAACCTCCAAGCTGAACTATTTCATTCTCAGTTTTTCCAACAATCACACTTTTGCTGTTCAAATTTGTTTTCTAGTACTGTATCACATCTTTCAATGGAATTAGGTAACAGTATTGAATATATCATGGTAGCCTCAGGCTGCACTGAAGTAAGTCTTTTATCCTCTTTTAACATCAGTAAAACATTTCTTATTACAACAATAAGGGTTTTTGTGAAAGAAAAAAGCCAACACACACCTCCCACATTGGCATTGCTAAGAGCATCTTGACTCTTTGCTCTTTTGCATGAGGTAAACAATTTTGTGTTGAAAAAAAAAATAATCTGCAATCATACTGCTCAGTATTTCAGAAGCAACTCCCTATCACCTCTGTATGAAACCTGGCTAAATTATGTCTGGGGATTTTGAAATGAATTAATCTTTACCACAATCTGCCAGATGATCTGTCTACATAAACTGCGAAAAAAAAAATAAAGGAGAGAGAAGTCATCTTCATGAGTGACAAAGCAGTGTGCTTGACAACCTTCAGAAAGTTCGAGCAGTAATCCCTGGCTCAAGCAAAACTTCTGTTTCCCATTTGACTCATTTGCTCCAAAAAGCCCACAATTTTTTCAAGTATTGCACAGCCTTCTGAAAGAAACATTTTTGGCACCGTCAGTTTGAGGATGCAGACTAAATATGTAACAAAGCCCTTTGCTATATCCTTCCTGGTATGTAAAATCTTCTGAACAGCCTCAGTTGATAGAAACAAAGAGTGTGATTCCCTTTCAGCATTCCCTCATATATTCTCTTACTGAAGATTGCCTCTACACTGAGACATCTTAAAATTAGCTCAACAAAACCACACACACCATTCAATAATCTACTGAGTATATCAATCTGAGTTAACAAAAACAGAGTACACTTCAAAACAAGTTCTCTGGCAGTTTCTTCCCCTAAATGAAAAAGTGCTTCATATTTCATTCTTAGACATACACAGTTATTCCCAGCAACCTTTCACATTTGGATAGAAAGCAGAAAAAGGCCAGATTCTGACCTCTGCCGCAGTATGGGAGTACCAGTGAAAAATAACAAAGTCCACCTGCGTTTACTCTGGAAAGGAAAACAATTACTATTTAGCTCCAAGGAAGGCTGTTTTATAAATCAGACAGGTGATCTGGAGGCACAGCAGAGCAATAATGACTAACATCACATACTAGAGTGAGTATAAATTTTAATGATACCACTCATAAAAGCCACATTTTAAAGGTTACAAAACAGAAACAAGCTTGCAAAGAAAACACATAAATCATTCAAAGTGTCAGGTTCCTACTCCTTAGCTATTTTAAGAATTAACAGCCTGTCCATCACTAAATAAACTACAATATGCTGTACTTACTTAGGTAGTAATGAAAAGAAATGTACAACAGAGTTCAGCCAGCAGAAACAGATTAGACTCTTCTTGACAACACTATCCATAATCATTTATACCCTCACCGATTTATACATTATTCAATAAAATTAATCAAAAACACTTGGCCAAAGTTACTTATGCCTAGACAAGATCAAAACCAGTATATAATTAGCACTACACAGGCCAGGCAAGTTACTATCTCCTCATACGCATTTCATTGTAGTCTCTGAAATATCTTCAATGGGGCGTGCACATTAACAGACCAGATCACTTCACTGTCCAAAGTCATTTAAGCATCAAGGAACAACTAAGCCCATTAAAACACTGGACTGTTCAGTGTATTTTTTTCTTGGCTTTTCAATCTTAACTTCAAAATTTTATTGCCTTGCATATGAAATTAAAGTTCATACAATAAACTGCTGTAGCATTTATCTAGGAACTCAGGCTTCTAAGCAAATGACAACACACAAACACTACCTCCTGATTATCTCCACCACAAATTGACCTGAGCTATTACTAACACTACTGGACACATGAAGTCTATTATAGTGCATATCCCTATCTTACTAGAAGCTGATACATCAAACATCCAGTGCAGGACCAACACACAAACACAAGTAAGCAACAGCCTCTTGATCCAGAAACTCCTCATCAACCATCCTACTGGCCCTCCCAACCCAAACTTTGCATGACTATTGTCAATCACTAAATTTTACCACCATAGTGGCTTGGTCAAGTCTAGTCTGAGCTCTACTCCTTCTTGAAACAACAGAGGGTAAATGAGCAGATGAACAGGCCTCTCTTGCTGCTCTAAATGTGTAAACCTCTCATTTTCAAGAGCAGGGAAACATCCAGTGAACAATCCTCATCTGGCCCACCACGAGACTACTGCAATCCAGACTCCACTACTTCTATGGGAGAAGTAGGGTCCAACACTAATGGAGTTAACCAGTTATACCAATCACACAGCCTGAAGCACACACCACTTTTGCTTGTAGTAGCAAAGAAGAAAGGCATTTTGAAAATACAAACCTTTTCTTCATCTTGTCCTCCATGCTAACAAACAAGAGTGTTACAGAGCAACTTTCTACCCTGCTCTCCACTCACATCATGAGGATGAAACAGAGACAGGGCATTACATTCTCATTTTGGTTACTTTACATTGGTCTGCAACTTTATTTATCCTTGTCCTATACATAATCTATTATTATGGGACTTGTCAAATGGCTGGTTGTTAAAATGGTGACTTAGGGCTAATAAGCCGCTATTAAAGTCGATTTTTTTCAAAAGACTTGCTATTCAAATCAACAAACCATCTTTTGAGCTATTCTAGAGAAATCACAGGTTTTTCTCCTTCATTTCACTGCAGGTAACCTCCACAACACAGCCATGCTCTGGGCTCCCTTCTGGATGCAGCACACCAAGGGGCAGGCTCACAACACAATGCTCTCATTGCATTAAGGCCTTCTGCATACAGGCTCAGAGATTAAGCCTTTTGTTCTTGGTTTTGAGAGCTAAATCATCTTTACTATCACTTTTCTTCTAATAAGCATCAACGTTTGAGGTATTTAATGGATAACTCAAAACTGAATTATTTTTTCATAAGTAGACAAACATTAAGATACATGAACAAGGTCATTTAATTTTCCTGCTAAGTCCAGCGAGACTGTCAGATAAAAATCATTCTGTGTCAGAGGGAATATTTCTACTTGCTGGACTTAATGTTGAATGTAGATTTGGGATCTAGGCTCCATCCATATGGGAGTGCAGCATATTGACCACACAACTCCACAGCTCTCACTAGCAACACTAATTGGATTTAAAAAAAGCAACCTTGTACTTGAATTTTCTGCATCCAATTACAAGTTAAAGGCAACTCAAAACTGTCATAGCCAAAGAAAGCTCAGTATTTAAGTTACAATGGCAATAAACACCTAAATATTTTCAATAAGATGTTTTCCTTATGCCATGTCTTTTAATTCTAGAGTATTTTCTGTCACTCAGCAGTTCACTGAAACTTACTCCAAAGATATTATTTTTCAATTTTCTTTAGGAATTTCTTTAAGAAGAAAAACCTGGAACAGTATCTCAGCATTCATATAGCAGTGAACTTCAGATACAGTAATTGCATTGCTATGAGCTATGACGACTTTCCCATGGGGGAGAAATGACCTGGTAATTCAAGAATGACAAAGTCAAAACTAAGGTAAGCTGGGGGAGGGAAAGGATTTCCCCCTAGGATGAGATTAATATAAATTCTCACGGCAGTGTATATCTCTCTTAAGCCTCAGGTGGTTTTAAGTTAATGAGATTAGTTCCAGCAGGCAGTGAAATCCCAGGATATAGGATTTATATTTCAGCAGTTTTCACTTCAGCCAGCAAGCCCAGTGAAGTCAATCTTTGTGGCATTTTGTTAGTGTCCTGGTTTGGGTCTCGTTCTCAGACTCAAGCCTGGCTGAAGCACCTCATAACTTTTGACTTGAAAGCTTAAGCATCATGTAAAGAGTGTGGTTAAATGTTTGAAAGGTAGGAGAAAAGCAGCTGTCTTAATCTGCAGGAAAGAATTTTTATTTAGCAGTTCAGATGTAGTTTTATGCAACAGAATTTGATCTTGTTTTTTGTTTTTTTCTTTTTAATGCCAAGGTCACACAAAGTTTTATCCTGAACCCACCCAAAAAAGCAATATGCATTGCTGTAAGAAACCTTAAAATCTAGTCCTCAAAAAAGATGGATATTAAAAGCTTAGGAAGACTGGTTAGTTCAGTATCTTCTCAATGCTGAATGACTAATACCCAGCTTGGTAACAGCCAAAATAAGTTCCTCTCCAGTGACTGACCCTGGGGTATACAAAATGGAATTTCACTCTAGTCCCTAATTCTGTTCATGTAACAAAAAACTTCGCTTTAACTTACAAGCCTGGATTAAGTATAAGTAAATCACACCCACCCGGACACCACTGTAAACTTTGTTGGTTTTCCTTTATGTGGGGTTTGGTTTTGGTTTTTTTGTTTGGGTTGTAGTTTTTGGGGTTTTTTTCACTTCTCATTCATTAACCTGTGTTCTCACTCTGTGCCAGTGCACCACCCCATTACCTACATTCTTCATCCTCTAAAGAGATGTCCTTCCTACTTCAGTTTTTGGCACATAGTTAACTGCGTCTTTAGTTTCATATGAGAAGTTCAATTATCTCTTTGCCAAAGGAAAGGGTGTGTTCTATCACAGCTCAGGGTGAAGAGTGTCAAAAGCTAAGTAAAGGCCAACTTTTCAAAAGATATGAGCTCTATTTCCTTTTTCTCTGGAAGTACTGAGCTAGAATCTCACCTGGTACAAGCATGGAAAACGTAACTGAAGAGAGGCAGCATCAGGAAACGAGCTTGAGGACAAAGAGGTCAACACCTGACCACAACCTGGTTTTTGGCACAATTCAAAACTTCATAACCATTGGAATCTGATATGATGAATAAACACCCGAGCATTCAGTATCCCTCCCTACTTGGACTGGCTACAACCTGGAAAAACACAGCTCTGCATTGGTGTAGGATCACATGCAGGAGATATTAAAATGCATTCTCCTCTCAGGGTAGCTAAATGTTTACTTATCTGCAAAGTAAATACACATTTGCTCTCAAGTTAAACCCAATGAGTATTTCCAGATGTGCAAAGAGCAAAGCATGCCGTTTTCAATTAAATATAACATGCAAATATGATTTCCAACAATATGAAAATTAACTACCAGGGTAATTGTTCTGGAAGTACTGCAATTATAAGTGTCACCAGAATACATTATCTTTTCTGTTGGCAAAAGAATTCTTTTGTAATGGATCAGGGAACTCCTTTCACAGACTTCAAAAATCAGCACACAAACTTCAAAAAGGAAATCTGCTTTAAATCTCTCCCATCTTTACACTAGTGGCCTAAGAAACTAACAGGCCTACCAGAAAAACAGCTGTAAAAGTATGAACACAAGGTTAGTGACCTTGAAACAATGTTTCCAAGAGAAAACAAAACAAAAATGCAGCAAATATTTACATTCACTTTAAGGCCAGAAGTGTCAATTAAAATGTTCAATTTTGATATCTTACACAATTGCCAGTCAAGGAACCTCGTACAGAAATACAAACCACAGTCAAGGCTTTCAAAGAAGTATTCATAAATAGATGTACAGAAGACTTTTCCAGGAAAAAAGTGCAGCTTTGTGAGTCTACAGCATTTGTATGCGTTCAGTAGCCTTAATCTACTCTGACTAGCTTTAGAAAAATAAAAACCAAAACAGTCTAAACAGTAGCTTTAATTTTAAACTTTATCTAGGTAAAATCCACTTTTGCTACATGCAGTTGCTTTGCTATGTGAGAAATTGCACAAACGTTCCTTTATAGAACCTGTTATGAGCATTTGGCTGAAGACAGCACAACAGCATTAAGTTACCTGAAAAACAAAAAGAAGAGCAAAGCTCTGTCTTTTCACAACCACAAGCAAAAATGGACTGATTTTGAGAAAAGCCTGCTGGGCACCTCTCTCAGCTGGCAAAGAACTGCCATTTGATGACTGCAAGTCATAAGCTACACGTGCCATCTCCTCCATCCACTGACTGCTTTGCATCCATATAGCTGGTTATATATAAAGTAAGCACATGGAAATTGTGCCCTGTCGTTTCATTCCAGTGGAAAGGATACAGAAGAAAGCATCTAAACCAACACTGCTGACATAAACAGGACAAGGAGACAACCAAGCCAGTTCTGTCTGAAGGTATGAAGAAACTCATGCCTAACTATCTACAGATAGTTATCTGTATAACTATAATCTCTCTATAGATAGTTATCTATGCTTTGTTTCTTCTCACCTATAGGTTTATCTCTTAATATCTGGAATGTTAAAAGAGAACTATAAAATTAGAAATTTAATTTCCACTAAGACTTCTTTATACTGCCATAAGAATGGTGGAAAGTGCGTACATACGAGGATACAGACAGAAACATTGCACAGAGATACATAGTTTTCTGCATAAACATAAACCAGCATTAGAAGTACAAATAGGAAAAATACCACAGAATTCAGCAAAGAGATTCCACTTTGCACGTGAACATAATCCAACAACTGCTGCTCTGTCTGGTCTAGGACAAAGCACACCCTGTCACAGCCAGGATATTTGACATGACACTAGGGAAGACTGAGTGATGCTAGAGAATGCCACACCAAAGCATCTTTGCTTTGCTTGCATTGCAGATATCCTAAAGCAAGACTACTTAGAGGAAAAAAAAATAACAACACAAGAAACCATCAAATTCAAAGTCTCATAGTCCCTGAAATTTTTGCTCCTAGGTCCAGAGGTCTGCCAGCCACAGCTGCCTGGATATGTCAGGAAACATTCAGCTTCCTTCTGCTGCAGGAATGCAGCACATTAACCAAATGCATTAGAACTTTGTTTTGTGAGAGTGCTGCTGGCATCAGCTTGATGTATATGCTAGATGACAGGCTACAAAGTTTAAGGAAGTGTGGAAACTTAAAGTTTTGTAATAGAAAAAAAAAAGATATTTAAACGGACAGAAGTTGTCAAAAAAATTTTCATTTTTATGTTTACTGAAATAAGTATTGATTGATACATTTGCAGTTTCATTGCAGTAAGCATTACATTAAGGCTGTTGAACTAACTCAGTATGATGCCTTGCATGTCAGTGAGAAAAATTAAACAGCTCGAGCTGCAATCTTGTCAGATCTCAGGAGCCTTCCCGATAGGGAAGTTACACGGAGAAGTGGGAAACACCACTGGGAATTCAGCTCACGTTCCTCTTGAGCAAACACCCAGCAGACTTCATTCTAGAGGCCGAGACATCAACCCAGGCTTCTGACTGCTAGGACCATTAATGATTTGCCAGTAACATCTTTTGCTTCTTGACTAGCACTCCAGCAATGCTTCCAGCCATCTCAACACAGAATAGCCGTCGCTTACAAAGCTCACACATACAGGAATAAAAATGTTTTTGGAGAGTCCTTGAATGTAGATGATCAAGTGTTATTACTATTTCAATGAAGACCCATACAGTTAGAAAACAGGGCAGCTGGAAACAGGGTACTCCATCAATCTTCTGAGAAGAAGTGCCTGTCACTTTCCACTCCAGACACAAGCGCTGCACTCATCTGCTCAGCAACAACTCAGCAGCTGAAAAACAATTACCCACAGATAAAATTTTTGAACAAACAGACCACAAAAACTCCCTAGAACCACTGTGTACAATCAGCACTTTAGGATGCTGCATATCCTTCATCAAAAGGACCACAGACCACATTAAAACACCAGCACAGAGGGTTTCCCCTTCCACATCCCTTCACACTGGAGGCTTGGAGCAAGTTTCACAAACAAATGCTGTGCAAATGTTGTCAAGTTACAGAGTGAACTTTGCTAACGATAACAGGGCAGACTGCTGGAGGAAATTAAGTGCTGGAGTAATGATTTTCACACCTCAGATTCCAGAAAGCCCTCTGGTTATTTCACAGGACTCCACTTGCAGTGTATTTCATGTATTGGCTTGCAATAGGCTCCACATGCCTCGAGAAACCTCAATAAGAAGCTATCTCCTTTGGCACTACTATGTAAAAATCATCACTTGACCATTAGCAAGAGACCATTTCAGGAGTAACTCTTCCAAGTTCTAGTTTCTCCTACTTTCAGTCCCTTTGTCAACCTCACTCCACCGTGACTTTTCACGTTACATTGACTTTTATTGCTGCCATAAAGGATTGCACAGACATCCCACTTCACTACAGTGGAAATAATTTTTTGTGTCCAGTTGTAAGCAAATCAACAGGAAATGTGATTTCATGACTTTTTTTGATTTCAAGAGATAACCTTGAGTTTTAAACTCTGCCTGGCACTTCCCTACTTCCACAAGAAAGGTAGGAAGTCCTCATCTGCAAATTACTAAAAATAATCAGCTGCAAGATATGACCTTGGATAATGCAATGTTAAATTTCAGCAAATTTTTTCTGAGGCATCACTGTTATTAACTTGCAATTTTTTCATTTCAGCCTGCCACTGATGCTTGGCAGGTTATAATTTTTCATTTTCTCACTTGGTTGACGCTCACTCGAGTAGGGATTATGGAGATTGTGGTGGAGAATTTTTACAAAGATATTTTTCCCCTTTCACTATCATATCAGGATACAAATACAAATTGTCATTATGATGTGGGTTACTTTCTAGGTATAACAGGATCACTGTTAAAAAAGATCCTTTCAGTAGTCCAATGGTAGTAACAGCTCTTGTCTTACTTGGAACTCATGAGCTCTCCAGTGTGCTAATGGACACTGTAAAGCTACAACCCATTTAGTGCATTCCCAACAGACATGATGTGGTGTAACTGCACTTCTGTTACAGTTAATATACAATAAAATCCAGTGAATTACTCCTTTCCCTTGAAGTGACCACTCCCTTCCTCTTTTATTTTTTTCTAAGCCTTTTATCTCTTTCTATTAAATTAGAGTATTCTCCACTCATGACAAAGCATGTTTGTCTCCACATCATTTTCCCACTGCCTCATTTAATGCATAGAAGTTGTAATAAACAGCTCTTCCCAGTGATCCACTATGGAACAACACTTCCTACTTCTTAAGTGTTTGAGTGTTTGCTGGGGGTTGGCATTTTTTTTGTATTTGTTTTTGGGTTTTGTTTTTTTTTTTTTCTTTCCAAAATACCCTCTCTACACAAGGAAAGTGTCCAAAATACAAATATGTAACTAAATACAAACGGATCCAAAAAAGTGATCTAGGTTATTCTGCCTCTGGTGACCAACCAAAAGTCTTCTGCTGTCCATTTTTTTTTTTTTTTTTAAATACCTGTCCCCACAGCAACCCTGACATGAGAATCATACATAATACACTATGAATATCTGCAGAGCTTTCCATATTATAAAATAAGATTCTTCTGTTACTATTATTGTACTTAGAGCTCAAGATAGAAGACACATTGGGAGAAGAAATTAAAGAACACATTGAAGTCTGATACACAAGAAGCATAAGTCACAGTGGAATGCATTATCCATCAGGATCTCCAGGTCACATGAAGCTGGAAACACTATGATGTTTTTAGTACTAGATCAGCATTAATTTACAGCCCAAAGGATATTATCACAGCTTGACAAAAAAGGTGATTGCCTCCATAATTATCCATTTTTAGTCTTCTTATTCAAACCATGAATATTCAGTTCAAGGAAGCATAGCTCTGCTGCAATCATTGACTTGAGTGCAAAAAAACAAGGTCATATTTATTTATATTGCCTGTGCTTTGTCTTTTAAAATTTTATTTGTGTTTGTTATCTTAGCAACTGTCTTCCCACATATTTCGTTCTTGATACATGCCATGGTTGATACATTGATCACCACTGAAAGTAAATTTCATCATCCATTCAACAAGATTACAATGTTGGCTAACAACTAGAGTGACAAAATAAGGCTTCCCAAGTCAAATGACTATAGAAAACTATAATTCTTAGATCTAATTCACTGCTTTTTGTTGCAATTTCTGAAGTTTCAATGAAGTTTCTGAAAGATCAGATAAAATCACTCTTTTTATATATAGGAAAATGAAAGCAAAGGCACCGAAACTATTTTTTTACAGTCCATGATTACATTCACAATAGAGAACAAGAGATTGTGTCAGCTGAGGAGTTCCCAAGAGCCTATACCCACTTTGACAGCACTACTAGTTTTCTGTTTCCTGGCTCATAACCCATGGAAAGTTGCTTCTGACATCTCTCAGTCCCCTTAACACATCCAGAAATACCACAAAATCAACAGGCAGGGAACTCCACACCTCTTGCAGCCTCCTGGGTAGCTCCAGCAGGTAAGGAATCCAGCTGCACAGCATGGATCCTGCTTTCCTTTATGACAATGTCATGCTCATTTGACTATAGATAGTTTGCAGAATTACATTACTTCTACTCAGATAAACCATTAGCTCTGCTTTTTTATATTTTAATTCTGATTCAAGCGCAATATTTTTTTCAATTAACTTCAAATTAGGTTGGAGAAACTTGACAGTAATCTAGAAATACATTCTTATAAACTGCTTTATGAACAGAGTGGTTTGGGGTTTAATTTTTTCATTCACCTGTCAAACTGCACTCGTTCTATAAACAGACTAACATTAATTCACCTTTGTTCTGATCATTTGTTCCCGTCAAAGCTTACCATGTGGTGTAAGCATGTGGGGGGCACAAACAATAAAGGATGCAACTAACTTACCTGTGAAGCCTGCATTAGTCAAAACAGCAGTACAGGACACCCAGAGTCTTCTCTTTCCACCAAATTAATTCTCTTCAAACTACCAAATTTTCAGCAAGTGTGACCTTAAGTCCAGTGAAGCCTAAGAGCAGGCATGTTTGGATGAGATCAGGCATGAATTAGACACGTGGAGCTGCAGCTCTGTAGCTCTCTCTGCTAGTTTAAAGGAAACAGATTTTGATACAACTATGAGCTGACTTTGAGAAAAAATCCGATCTGAATCCTTATGGGCCTTCCTAAAGCTAATAGTTCAGTAAAAATGAAATTAAAATAAACTATTCATGAATCTTATTACTTATGCATAAAATTTTCACAAATTCTCACTGGTAATCCAATTCAGGAAGCTACTCTTGAAGCAAAGAATGCATTAAAAAATGCATTCCGACTTCCTTTGCTGATTTTTTTTTTTTTTACTGAATCCCTATCTGCCTTCGTACAATGACAATACATTTCAACAATTCAGACTTTTCTTAGGTACTCATAATTGCAGCCCAACCTTTAAAATAGTCTATCCTGTACATGATATTCTACTCTGTGTAACAAGACCAAGACACCACTCTTTTTTGTCCTCATAGGATCTTACACTGTTAACTAAAAAGACTCTTTCAGTGCCCACTGATGCAAGAAGATGCAAGGTCTGTACTCTCACATTAGGATGCTCTGCTTACTTCAAGAACCCAAATATTGCTCTTATGCCAAGCTATGAGAATGAAGACTACATGGAAGGGACCATGCACATGTGAGAACTGGGGCTGTTCACAAAAGCTCCTGATCTTCAGATTTAAAGCATCCAAAGCACTAAAGGGGTAACCCTGACAATCCCATATTTTGTTTTAGCTGTTTGTGAGGCATTTACAGTCATCTGATTTTGTCAGTCACTGCAGTTCTTTACTCATGAAAGAAGTAATCATCTTCTCACTGAGAACTGAGGTCAGTGAGATTTCATAAAGCATCCTTCATTAGTTTGTTGAGCTAGCAGAGGGAAGCATATAAGCTCAAATATGAATGCTTTGCTGAGGAACAGCCCCAAATTAAGCATCAGGTGGTCAACTTGTAAATCCAGAGATGAGGTTTCATTGCTCCCATATCAGCTTGACTAATGCAGTGCCTACAAAAGTGAAGCACCTCAGAGAGCAGATACTTGAGGTTCATTTTGGATTGGTGCCTACTCCAGGTGAAGTATTTTATTTTGCCTAATACACCCACACATCCCTACACTGGAAACTTGGCTTAAAACGATATCAGAAGACCTAAGGTTAGTGGCTTTGGGGAGGAATAAATCTTATTCAGATTTTCACAGCTAAATAATGGAAAAACACTATGCTGTTTACAAATGAAGTTTACAAATTTAGGCATGTATTTTAGTAGCAGGCTATTTTAAATAAAGTCAGTGCAATATTAGTTTATAATCCATTGAAAGATAATCTAAGAAAAAAAATAAACCCAAGCTTTCCAACAGTTTAACTTCATTACATTTGATTGCAAAATCCTGCAAGTTAGAAGCTGTGTATATTTATCTTGTTCAAGTCTGACCTGCTGTTCCAGCCCATGTGACACAGCCAAGACAGTACATAAAAAAACCCCACACAAGTACTGCAAAAATGCTAACAGCTTTCCAACATGCATGCTGGAAAAGTTCCAGAAATCTCTCATCATAACATTAACTTAGATAAACACAAAATCCCTCTTGACTTAGTATTGCTGTTCTTGTTACAAAGCACTGATAAAACACTCTCCACACAAAGTCTGCAGAAATTATTATTTGATTGGCAAATTATTTTTGATTAGCACTTCCTTTGAAGTGTTAACCTGTTATGACAACTAACAAAATGCAGTACATACAATTAGTATAACCACGACAAACAACACAATAAACAACATTCTGAAAGACAGAAATCACACACACACACATCATGATACAGTCAGTGCCTACAGAAGTACCAGAAATGAAGTCCTAAGGAAGGCCACGATTTTTAAAAGATTACCAGGGGAGACTGAGGTAATAAGTGCATTAGCTTCTGTAAATTAAGGAACTTCTTGGTACACAAAGAAGTTCCTAGGAAGAGTTATTTAGCTAACCAAGACAAAAAAAGATTCCTACATCTGGATTTCCATCAGTGAATTACTCAAGTTTTATTTCCAGATTGCTGCCTTACTTTAGTTTTTACAATACCAAGCTTCCACTCGCCAAGAAATCAAGGCACAGGTCAATCCCCATCTTCAGCTGGTTTGTGAGGCACATCTTTTATCACTGTAAGACAATTTCCTCTATATGGTTTTAATTCGAATTCTGTTCTTCTTCACTTCTGCACTTTAAATAGAGGTGCATTGACATAACACGCTGCAATACTTCACATTGCACGAGCTAACTGAATGAAAGTTTCTAGACAGAATTCCTCCAGAGCAAGAGATAATAAATGTGTTAAATAAATGGTTAATATCCCCTAGGGAAGACCATAATTATAATTTCTGAAGTTTTTCTACAGCTTTCAGTTAATTTATTCTAGAACCAATAGTGTAAACTCAAGTCTTTTACCAGAATAAAACCCAGGTTTCCACTAACGTGGTTTTAAAATCTAAGTATCTCAACAACTTCCCTTTAAATCACATTTATCTTTATTCTGAAAAACTGAATTTCTTTGATATATCTTTTGCCCTGGCACTTTTATGCCTTCTAAGGACATCAGTGATTTTCAGACTTCTGAACTGGTGCTAAAAATAATTATGCACTAAAGGCCAAAAGAAATTTTTTCCTCTCTTTTTGGTAATGGTTCGATCTCATCTTTCTAGGAACTGTCATTAATTAGCTCCTTTCAACCAAAAATAGAACAAGAAGCATGTCCATTAAACTTACAAAGAGTTGAACTTCAAAACTGAATCATGCAAAGTCTCTGCTAGGAAAAGGAATAAATTATTTAGGCATTGCCACTTAGAACATATTATACAACTAGAAAGACACTTTATTTTATGAAGAAAAAACCCAACCAAGCCAAACAAAGAGCAGAAAGTAGTCCCTAAACATCAGTATTATTTTTTCAAAAGACACTTAATCTTGTGAAAGACGGAAGAAGACCAAGTTTCTTCAAGTCTCTAATTTATGCTTCAATGACATAGCACACAAAACCCAATTCTGCATTAAGAAGCAGCATCAAGAGCAAGTATTTTACTTAGAATAATTCAACTATAATTTGACAATCACCAGGACTTCCCTCTCCCCTCCTTTCTTGTATTGTAACACAAATCTTTCACTGGAAGGAAGACTAGATAATAGCTCCCTTACACCTCTTTCTGTTCTTCCAAAGACTGTCAATACATCTGCTCGTAGATACTAACAAAGACAACTCCATCAAACCCTGACAGTCGGCAAATGGACAACACACCTGTTTCAATTGCAGCACTGCACTGTATAAAAGAAACAATACATTTTTCAAAAGGGAGACCACTTAAGGTTACTTTCAGGTAATCTGAAATAACGTCTCAAGAATTGTTTGAACTATGTATTTCCTAACAAACAAGCATTTCCTTTAATACATCACAGATTCCTCTTCAGATAGAAATTGGGCAAAATTCCTATAATTATTCTCTAAAAACTTTCTGGAACTATAATCGAACTCAGAAGACACAAACCACCTACAGTAAGAGATATGTTTAATTTTTATGTGCAAGAACAATCCGTACATTACTCAATAAAACACAAGTATGTTTATTTTTTTTTCAAACAAGAAGGAAGAAATAAGGACTCACCACACTAGGGTCAAAAACCTATTCTATATTTGAACGCATCCCAGGAAAATTTGTGCTTCTGGGAATTTCAGGTTCTGAAGTGCTGCACAGTTGAACATTCAGATTATTTAAAAAAAAAAAAGTTCACTTGAAAGAGATCCTATGCTTTGCTTTCCTACAGACCAGACTTTGTTTGCTCTAAAAAACTGAAGCATACTTTTGAACTGCTTTAAAAACTGAAACTCCTGTAAAATACACATGCAAATGTAGTGAATTTAAACTCTCATACTTCCAGTTAATTCTCAACTCAACTTCAAAATACAGAAATAAGTGCTGGCATACACTGTACATCAAGACAAGTGTCGGGGCAGAATCACTTTTTGTTATTGTGGAGTATTAACGGTACAGAAAAGCCAGCTAAAGCACTTGGGAAAAGGGTATTTCTATGCACATATATGAAAACAGCTGTTAGAAAACAAGAAGGAAAAAAAAATTTTTGACCAACGATGAATGTGAAAAAGCACATCCCAAAAATACTCATATTCAAACTGTCCCAAGAAGGTAGAAGAAGCAAACGAAAAGAAATCACAACCCAGTAATCAAGAAAAGCTCTGCATTGAAACTGCTTATTGGAAAAAAATTGATTTGGAACATAGATGCAGCTTTCTCTCACTCTGCCTCCCTGGAAAAGCCATGTCCTCCACAGCATCTTTGCTCACAAGGAAAAAAAAAAAAAAAAAGTATATATATTAAATTTTTTTTCAGATTGTACGAAGACAAAAACTCAAACCATCTGGCTTGTGCCAGACATATTTGCCCAAGTTCTGTTTTTCAAACAGCAGATATTCCTCAAACATCTAATACATGTGATCAGCTGGAAAGAAAACAAGAATTCAATCTGATTTAAAAATACCTTTGCATTTGCTCACATTCCATCCCAGGAGAAAACGGGATGCTTTTACATGCTTGTCTGACTGTGAAAGAAAACTGAACAACCAGTAGCTCTGCATGCTGAACATATGCTCACGTATCAGCTCTGGGCCAACACTTTGGCCTGGAAACAAGACCAGGCTTCTCCAAGTATTTCAACATATGCCTCTCTCGTGTAAGCACTTAGACAAACAATATTGCACAGGCTTTATGCTGAATTGATACAGTAAAAAATAACCACTAAGGCATCACCTTACTACTTAGATTAAAATTTCCGAGGTATGCAACCACCATTTTATTTAGGACCTTTTTTTTTCCTCAATGCATGTTCTGAGTGGCTGTTCACAACTGCCTCCTGTCACAGGGAAGAGAAGCAGCAGTCTGATCTGTCAATTCTTTTCTTCCACAGGTATTTTCAGACACCTCTCAACGAATCAATCCACTAGTATTTTAATAACCTTCCATAATTCAGCCTTGGATACAGACAACTATACTACCCAGAGGCACACTAGATATTTCACTTCACATACAGGTGACCCCCAAGGTTCCAGTTTCCTCCTTAGGGGTAGTTCCTTCAGACTGCAGATGCTCTGCAATATACAACTAATTTAGACAGCAAGGAAATTAACTAATTTAGACTGAAATACAATGTAAATCCTTGCCCTTAGTGCCATCCAGCACAATGTCTGAAATTCACAGACGTAAATATCTCAGCATGCATTTACAAAAAGGCATGTTTAATAACACCATGTTTCAATTCCACCTCTTAATTCCTCGGGGACTTCACCACCAAATTCATTTTTTTCCATAACTGGCATGACCAGTGGATTTTCTAATTTCACATTAAAAGATAAACAGGAAAATTAATCATCTGCCAACTGTTTGGTTTTTCTTTTTCTGAGAGTTTTCGTATCATGAAACTTTCTCCAGATGGCTGTGACAGTAGATGGGATGCATCAAAGGTATTGAAGGACCTGGTTAGTGTCACCATCAGTGTGATTTCAGTTTTGCAAAGTTGTGGCAACTGAAGGAAGTCACACAGACTGGAGGAATCAAGCATCTAACTCACCTTTAAAAAGGCATGAATGAAGACACAGGAACTTGAGATCAATCAGCCTCGGGTCAGTGAAATAAAGGTACAGTGAAAATACAGTGAAATAAAAAATACAGTGAAATAAAGTTACAGAGAGTTGATGTAACTCCACCCCTTTGCTGACTTTAAAAACTACTGACATCAACTGGAATATAACCTGGCATGCTCTGGAAAAGCTAGAAACACTAATTTCACTTAGACAATCAGGAATAAGCTGTAGCTTCAAGTGTAAAAACTTACTCAAAGCCCCACAAACAAGCACCATCTGCTCTTTTGCAAAAGGTATAACATTTGAAACAACATTTGTTTCTCTTACTATATGCCATCACAAAAAGAATAATTTTATTGTATAAAGAGCTCACAAAATGAAGTTGCATAAAAACAGGAACATATGGCCAAATAATTATGAATAGCACTTAGCATATTCATCTGTAAAATAAGGACTATAAGGGGTAGATGAAAACACCGAAGTCTACTTAGACATTGCCAGTATACACATGGCTTTCTACAAATTTTTTTTTTTTAATTTCTTACCCACCTCTCTAAACAGGTACTTCTCATTAGGGTTTTGCCAAAGTTAAATCTTTTCAAACCACAAACTCGGCCTACACTGCCTTATATCACACAAATTAACAATAGTCTTAGGTCTTAGTGCATTAAAAAATATTCCTCTCTGTTTTAAAAATGAAATCTTTATCACCATTACAAAGACAAAGCTTGAGACAAATTTAGGCAGTGCCTAACATTAAACTAAATACAAAGTAGAAAAGGTAAAATCTATGTGGAGCTACTTTTAGCATTAAATAATGATAATAAAATAGCTAAATATATACTTTACAGAAGAAATAATTTAAAATAAAACCAGTCCTGATGGAAAATATGTACACACCCATGAGTTACTTCATCCTATTAGTTAGGATTAAAAAAATGCATGGTCAAACATCTTCACCTTTCACACTTAAGCAGGATTTGAGATTTTATACCATTTGGAATCCACTTACACTCTTTTTGGGATCACTTCCTTTTTTTCAACAGTACTTCATACATCTATCATCCATCCATTTCTAAAGACATTACATACTTTTCATTACAGTTTTGTAATGCTAAGTGGCTTAGACTTTTTTCACCAAGTCCTAAAAAAAAACCAAACCCACACCACTTTTGGAGACATCTTCAACTCTTACATTAATCAATACTGCAACAAATGTCTAGCTTTCTCTGGCATCTATTATGAAACTTTCTGTATATTTACATAGTATCAATAGGCAAAAAGCACAAACATCTTTAGCCTCTCAAAAAACCTTCCTGCTGCAGACTTTTCATGCTCAAATTTCCTGCAAGTATGATAACCAGGTGGTCCTCACTGCATATACAATTCAGTTCACCATGCTCTTTAATCAGTCCTCTGGTCATTGTTTTATTGGCTTCAGGGATTTAAGCAAAAAGCCTGGTTTCATCAAGTGCTGTGGTTTTGCTTGGGTCCTTTTATTTTGATGATCCTCTGAAGGCTGATTCTTGGTATCGTCTACAAGAAGCTGAAGAGTTTATACAGCACAGTTGTATCTTACCTGACTTGCACTCCAGCTTGATTTGAGCTCTTCCTGTCAAACTTAAGTGTCAAAAAGTAGGTTTCACTACTGATTTACAATTCTTTTATTTCTCCTTATGCTGCCTGCAATTTGACTACACCCAAAAGCATTGCCTCCTAAAGCCATGTAAAACTGAGCACACTAAAAACCCACAACATTCCTGCTGGCTCTTCACAGCAGGAGATAATGCATTATAGCACAGATTTCCCTAAAATCTCTGCAGGATCTCCAAATCCCTCCTTGCAAACCCTCCAATAATTCTCTCACACACACAGCATAGGCTTTTCTGTTAACCACACTCTTATACTCACCAGTTTTCTAAAACAACCCAAGTACTCTCTTTCCATAAGAGTTTCTCAATAGCAACAGGATTCTTTTATTGATTATTTTTTTGTTTATTTCACCTTGCATTCAGATTCTATATTCCAACAATCTCTATTTCCACAGTCCTTCCATGGGAACTCATAAGGAATCTTCACAACAGAAAGAATATTGTGGTCTTCTAACTCTGACTTCCATAGAACATGGACGTAAGCCCTCAATCTATTTTTATTTAGGTACACCTTAGTTGAGTCATATTTAAATTAAACTTTTCCTACCACAACGTGCAGTAAGTTAGCCTCACTGCTGAAGATGACTTTCTTTTTTCTACTGCAAAAGCATCTGGCTCATATTTTAGCCAACAAACCTTGCTATATTGCTTCATCATAGAACTTCTGTTCACAAGGCACACAATTAAACATTGCAGTCAAGTTGCTCCTTGCCTTTCTCGCTGATAATTTTAACATATTGAGCTACTGCAATTTCTCCCTCAGGAAAAATTTTCAACCCTTATTCATTTTTACAGTTCTTTTCCAAATTCTCTTTGACTTTAGCATCCTCCTTGAAGTATGAATACCTAAACCTGACAGAGGTTTCTTGGAGTAATCTTATTTACGTCAAATAAAAAGATGCTGTCCATTTTCTGCTCAGTCATATACAGATTGGATTGTATTGATGCTTTTCCTCAAGATCTCCCATAAATTCATCTCTAATGGAAAAGCTCAAAAACTACAATGAAGAGAGAAGAAACAGACCCAATGATCCTACCAATTCAGCCTCTCAGATGACTCTTCCATATTTCTCTCCATCCAAGTATATCCTTGGCCATTCCCCTCTGATTTTCAAGAAGAAACCACAGAGTGTATGATGGCTGAGTCCTTTGGCTCTATATAAAGCATGAATACTGCACTTAATAGTATGGAGAGTTCAGAGCTAACCAATCTGAGTTAAAAGTCAAGGTTTATAGAGATCTACAACCACTTCCAATAAAGTCAGGATATCAATCTTCAACACAAATAATAGATCAATAATAAACAACAGCATATATCTGGCTGCTGCACGTTTTTCTGTGCTTCTCAGATATTTGACCAGCTCTGTGTGTTTGAACAAGAATCCAGAACAAACCCTGTTCATGACCATTCATTTGATTACTTCTTAGCTACATTTCCAGATATTCAAGTCTTTTTTTTTTTTTTTTTCCCCTGGTAGGTTCCAGCTGACCAACCTAGCCAATTCCTAGTAGAAGGCTTATATAAAACACCTGCTCTACTGCACTTGGCCTGGACTGTAAGAGCTGTACTTGACTTTTGCTTTATAGGAACCCTACAGTGGAATGAAGGATGACCTTTCCTGCTTCCCTGCACAGCAATGTTAACCAAGCATACACAACTGACACAACCAGCAGATGCATATTTGAGGAGAAACAAAGTGCTTTAATGCACATTGCTAAGACTCCAAGAATAGAGTGCATTGTTTTCAGATGATCATAACTTAGTCAGAACACTGATTTACTTCTCAATGGAGGCAATTTACACATCAAATTTCAACTCTCAACTACTTCAGCAATGCAGTTAAAGAATATAAAAGTCAAAGAAAATTAGAGGGAAAAACAGGAGAGAGGAAAATGTTTCTTCTCATGACTTCACTTTACAATTTAAGTGCATGGTGGGAGTGGGGGGAATCAGGGGTTTTAGCTGCTAAATAGTATAGCTGTGTTGATGTTAGTTTTTATGCTGACATGCTTTGGAATTCTAAAAGTTCTGAATCTAAAAGCAGTAGTTACTTTCAAACTAAAAAAAAACCAACCAACAAACTATGAAATCACAAAAAGACAAACACAAAAAGATACAGCCACAGAAATCGGGGCCTGGGGGGTGGGAAACAAGTGCTTTTTTACTGCTCTAGCATAAGTCTCTTGGAAAAATATAAATATATATAAAAGCACTAATGTATTTACATAAGTAAATACATAAATATAAATACATATATTTATACAGATATAAGTATATTTTAAAGTCTACTGATAGAAATATATTTAATATTATATCAATATATTCTATATATTTAAATTTCAAAAACCTAAGTGCTTTTGGAAGATAAATATAAATGGGCAGAGGGAGAGAAGAAACATCCTGCCTGACAGGTTTCGATTCAACTTTTGTTTTGCAAACAAAAGAACACACATTTTTCTCAAACTTAACACAGGAGGTTCAAACAAAAATGCAAACTTCAAGAAAGCAGCTTTGCTGCAGAAACTGGTAGCAATGCTCCAGTGCACATTCCATGGAAGTGCTAGGTGCAAAGTTTTACATCCATAAAGGTGAAACAACAGAATTTCTGCAAATCCTGCTATTGGTAATCCACACACAGAGCCAGTGGTTGCTGGATTACCAACAACCTATAGAGAAAATGCAAAGATAGAGTTGGTTCCTGATGTACAGAGGTTAGCAGAGGTTTTGGCATTCAGTACCAGAAGACATTAAGTATCTGTTGTCCATCTCGCATCTTGAGGTAACACCCAGATTTCGTATTTGTGTTAATTACAGATATCTTCAAAGTGTTATGACACTTGTTTTACAAATCAGCAAACCAAAGAGCTACTGGCCCAGAAAGGCAATTTATAGGATCCCAGTTCTAACTTTTATCACTAATTCAGAGACATTTGTCAATAATTTCTTCACATTACAATGCATATTCCTGATAATCTAATTTATAAATATATATATTCTCATAGACGTATGTGCTTAAACACCAAAACAGATGTCAAAGGTGGGGAGAAGAAAAAAATGCCACCACAACAACCTAAGCACTAAAGAAACATCATATTACAGGAATATTAACTCGGCCAACAAAAGTACATTTCGAGTAAGAGCTCCAGTGAAAAAGTCTGAGGATTTAGAGGATGCCTATTTGACAGATTACGCATAATGAAGATCTACAGTACACATTCCCTGGAGGGTTACATGTGCATCCCTAAAAGCTACTCTTCTGAAATGAACCTGCTTATTAAGGGGGAGAAAAATCACTTTAAAGGTCTATTTTTGTCTAGTGTGTGTTCACACCCAGAGGTTAATTAAGAAGGGGAAAAAATAGTGCAGGTATGTACTACAGCAACTGACAAGCTAAGACTTCAGCTGTGAAGATTAGCAGAGTGGGAGGTCATATGATTCACCATGACCATTGGAAGCTGCTATTACAAAAAAAATCTGCAGCTTGTGACACTCATCTGAACCACGAGCATCTTTCTATCGATTTAGGAAAATCTGACATGCTTTGTTTCTGCTCTAGATAAACAACTGGGATGAAACTCTACAGACCAAACAAAACAGCCTCCAATTAGCACACACAGAAGTACTGCTTTGTTATCGGGCAATTTGGCCTCTTAATATTGTCTAGGTTAACATCTTCAACAATGGAAAACTGGCTTTACCTTAAGGATATGTTAAAAGTTTGCAAAGTTTAGATGCTTGAAACAAGAAAAATCTGATGCAATTGGAGAAAAAAGTAAGGGTTTGCAGGGGTTTGTTTGTTTTTGGCTTGTTTTGCTTCCAGAAGAAGCTTTGTGTACAGTTTGACAGCTTTTATTAAGAAATCACAGCTGCAGGAAACCGCAAAAGGTCTGCTACAAAAGCTCATTCTTTGGCTTGTTTCAGGTGAATAACTTTATGGTAGATCATCATACAGCTAAGACACTTCCTAGCAATGCAATCCCAAACAAAAATTTAGGAGATACTCTTCATTCATCATTTCGTTGATACAGATGATAAATGCTGGATTACAGAAGCACTAGGACTCCTACAAGAGCTCTATAGCTTAACAATCTAAAAATATATAGCACTGCTTGACATACAGGGCTCTGGCATCATTACAGTTTCAGTCACATAATGCTTTCCATATGCTACCCACTGAAAAAATACATTTGCCTGTAAATGCAAGAAATGTGCACCAAGTAATAAATAAACCAACATGAACCAGACTTTTCTTATTAGGGCAAAATCCAAATTCTTTATTTCTTTCCTGAACACTTTTATCCAGATGACTCAGCAACAACGCTGCAAATTTCAGCTGAAGTCAGCAGGATGCCTCAGCACTGTTTGCAAGTGTCAACTCTATAGCCTAAATTCAATTTTAATTGCAAATTTGAGGTGATCTCAGTTAAGGGGTCTTAAGAGTACAGAAACTTACTTAGTCTAAGGAGCTCCACATGGATGGGGAAAACAAGAAACTGTGGGTCCCACATCGCAGGACTACAATATTATCCTACACAAAACCCTGTGAAATAACTAATTCATCTCAAATAATCTAACTGTACACAAAGTGAAGGAGAGGAAAACCTGTTTTCATCCAGCCTATTGTTCTGGTAGTTTCCAGAAAGTTTTCAAGATGTCACATGCGGTTTCTTTTTTGTATATGCAAAAGATAATTCAGTTTCCAAATCCAGCTGGGACAACGCTTGCGTCCCATTTCTCTGCACAGCTAAGAGAGAAGAAAGCGAGTAACACACCGCCCTGAGCAACTCGAGGACGTAACTCAGAAGTAAGAGGTAGAGCCGAGCGGGAGGAGGCAGCCACTGCTCTTCCACTCCAGATTTACCTCTTACACCGCAAACCGCAGCCTGCCCCAGCCAGGACCTCCGTCCTGCCCAGCCAGGAGGGGGAAACGGCGGTGACTGACAGGCACCAGGTCCCGGACCGGCGGGGAAATCACCTCTCGGTACCGGATGGCAGCGCCGGAGCCATCAGCGCGGTCCCCGCTCAGCTCCCGGCGGGGCGGGAGGAGGGACGGCGGGTCCCCGCCAGGCAGCGACTTTGTGGGGCTTTTTTTTTTTTTTTTTTTTTACCGAGTTCCAAGTGACTTTTAGAAAAATTAAAAAAATTAAAACTAAAATTAAAAAAAATAAGAAAAACCCACAAAACTGCCCTGCTCTGACAAAGTTTTCTTCCCCCCACCCTTTCTGCCTGCGGCGCTGGCGTGCGGGGCGAGCCCCAGCTGACAGCTCGGTTCCACAGCAGTCCCGGCTCCCGCTCAGAGTGGGGGATACCGGTACCGGGGGTCCGGCACTNTCTCCCCCGGCGGCGCCGGCGGGCGGGCAGGGCAGGGGCCACCCCAGGAAGCGGCCCGGAGCTCCCACCCCCCTCTATGCTGTGGGGCATTCCGGGGTTTGAGGGTGCGATGCTTTTCCGTCATCCCTCCGCTCCATCTTCGGAGCACCGGGGGTTGCCCACCTCCCGGGGTCCCTACCTGCGCGGGGAGCTGCTGCTGCCGCCGCCTCCCCGAGAGGCCGGGCCTGACCTGCCCCAGGCTCCCCGGAGCCCTCAGCTCGGGCGGGGTCCGGGAATGTGGGGAGAGGAAAGTTGTGGAAAGCTTTTCAACACGGCGGGACAGCCATCGTGTGGTGCAGGTGACACCCGCGGTGTCACCGACACTGAGGCTGCGGGCCGGGAGGGTTCGCTCCATCCAGAAAGCGTTTAAAGCGGTGTCCGAGCCTTCTTTCAAAGCTTTTTGTTGTGTATGAACAAATTGCGTGGTGACAAACTCTGTGCCCACAGACCCACCCCCTGGGGAGGGGATGAGGGTGTTCAGGTGCACCCAGGACCCACGGGTGTCACCCAGCAGAGCTCTGAACACCTGAGATCAAATAACATCAAATAACATCTGACACAAATAACAGCATCGAACCCACACAAGTGCCTGGATTTATAGGAAGCTCAGCTGCTGTGATTATATCACTTTGACAAAGCCTCTTAGTGCCCATAGGTAAACTTTCATCTTGAATGCAGTCCCATTACAATACTGTCTCCTTATAAAAAGGAATTTCCTCAATACAGATTAATGACTCCGTTCTGCTTGGAAGCATTTTGCTGTTCATTCCGTCCTAAACCTACAAGTTGTCCCGTAATCCTGGGTGCTAACACACAAAGTACAGAGCTCTGTTTCCTTTGACAAAGGCAGGAGAAGTAACAGCCTGTTAAATTTCACTATCTGAAGTCAGGGTAGTATTGTTTACCCTAAGAGAATTAGAGATAGAAATGTTCATTTTAAAAAGGGGAAATGTGTCAAGAAGCATTTCCCAGAAGGACTTTTATGACATATCCCTTCCCTTGGGCAGGGAAGAAAAGAAAAAAAAAAAAACAACCCAAGATGTTTTCCCTACTGGATGATAAGAACTACTATTAAAACCAAAAACAAAACAAGAACAAAAAAAGCCATCTTAACCCAACAGCTACTGCAGAAAAGAAAACAAAAAGTCTTTCAAAAGTCTTCCATGCATATGGTACGCATAGTAGCAGACAGAAAAGCAAATTTCAGGCATTTATAACAGAAGAAGCTTCTGCTAATAAAGTATTAATGGGAAAGTCTGGTTGGACTGCTAGTGGTCTGAAAGCAATTTCAGAAAGCACAGAGCAATGCAATCACTGAAGAGCAGGTGAACTAATCTTCAATCCTCATTAATAAAGCAGTTTTTCCAACATTAAGCAGAAGCAAAACAGCTGCAACTGAAGGCATACTTTTCTTGCCCAATGGAACAGAAATCTATCCAGCATTTAGTTGTACAAATAAGTTTACTCAAAGCATAATTCACCCATTTTTTTATTCACCATTTCCTTTTCTCCTGCAAGAACAGGTTACAGCTCTGCTCCTTTCTACATTCTTCTCTTGTCTAGCCCACCTGCAGGTTTGAGCCATGGCTGGATAATGGTTTTGTAAATCACACAAGAAATCCAGAGTTGAGTTTTCTGTACCACATAATTTAAGCCAGTTGTGCCTATTCCTTGTGAAAGGCTGAGACTGAAGTTCAAAACAGACTTTGCACCTCCAGAGTACTGCAGCTCCCTGATCCAGCTGTGAACCACTTTGAGATAGTCCAGAATATCACAAAAGTGTGGGCCAAGACTGCAACAAAGAAATCACCTCAAAGAGTAAATCACTGCCCCTGCCATGACTCCTCAGGCTTTCACACAAGGGTCCAAATGCATCAGGTGACCAGAAAGCTGACTGGAGTCCCATGCTTCTGCTCCATCTTAATCACATATTCCTGGAAAGGCCTCTTAATTCCTCTGAGCAACAGCAAAAAGTCAAAAATATGCTTTCATTGCCAGCCCAAACCTTGACAAATTTAAGATTTCATTACCCTTCTTCTAAAACCAGGTTGGCCTTGCTGCCCAAACCCTTCCTTTCCCCCTGCCATTCTAATAGTTCTTTCCATCCCCCAAAATTTTTTCCAGGGATTGGCTGATTACAGGCAGTGGGAGAAGCAAACCTTCACTTTCCATAGGAGAGGTGTAGCCAAGGGAGAAGCTTGAGCCATCTGACACAGAAAATACTTTTTTTTTTTTCTTTTTTTAATGAGGGATCAGAACCACACATTCCAGCAGAAGCGAGTCACCAAAAAGCAAACCATATCCCAACATCCAGGGAAAACCAACAAACATTTACACTATGGAGAAGAAACACTCTGAACAGTAATATGTTCCAAAAACTTCACGGGACGTGACTAGAAAGGAACATGCAAGAATAATCAAACACAAACTTCAACATTCCAAAAGCTTTTCTGAGAGGAAATATTCCATAAAAATAGCACATCCATAGAATGCCTGGGTATTTACATGCATCTTGCCTCATCAAAAGTATCTCAGGTTATTTGGAAGTGTTAATGGGATCATGGAAAAGTAGAATGCTGAGTTTAAAGAGACTTGACTGACATTAAGACTTAAGGTGCTCTCTGAGGCAGAAAACATTTCTGCTTTACCAAAAAGGTGAGATTAAAAGGGACCTCTTGGATGCTTTTAACTACTGACTTTGAATTGCTGTTCACAAGGATTAACTTGCTTTTCTCCTGTTGGTTACAGTTGGGTTGGTTTGTTTTCTTTCTTGTTTTAATACCAGCCTGCTAAGTGATTGCTCTTCAGGCTTTACATGAAGCAAAAGTGCCATCTCGTGGCTCTGCCAGTACTTGCTGGTTAAGATGCTGCCTTTGGGGGTCAGATTATAGGTACTCATATAACAATGATACAAAGGGTTCAGCCTACAAACAAACAACCCAACAAAATCTACCTCGTCCACACCTTTATGGACGGACACAATGAAGGGTGTTTTCAAGTCCTTGCTTGAGGACCTGGATCACTGTATTTGGCAGGACTACTTAAACCACTGTAGGAGAAGGAGGGCAATTCAGGCTGGCATGATAAAGGTCTAAAAGGGACCTACAGTCCTGCTCCTTATCATCCACTCCTGCAGTATTTAATCAAGGAAGCTACTGAGTCCAAGACTGTTAGGCACACCTGGAGTGTCAAGTCTTTCTTCCTTGCATTGGCTAAAAACACCACACATTTAAATATTAGAAACCTCACCCAGGGAAACAAAAGAAATTAAATACCATTAAAAGCATCTACCAAATGTAGTTTGAAGGTCTAAAATGCCTTTTTATGGGCAGTCTCTGTTTTTTTTTTTATACTGGCAAATTATTTGGATATATGTATTTTACAGAACTAATCCATGATTCAGCAAGAAAATTAATGAAACGAGCAGACAGCTGGAACTGCTGCCAACTGGTCGTTTTAGACCTAGCAACCTTGGAAAATGACCTTTAAATAATGCACTTGGAAAACTACAGTACAAACCAACAAAAATTAGTGCTATCTACCTTTAAATCTGCTAATAGCAATAGCTTTGAAAGACTGAGGACATGATATGTGTATAAGCACGTTTTACACAATTGGAGAAAATGTCCAATTAATCTTAAACCATCTATTTAAGTAGAGTATAGAGCTACAAAAGTTGTGTGGCTTTGTGGTTAGCCAGAGTTTCTTTTTGTTCCTTGATCCATACCTTATCAAGTAGAATAACTGTCCCAAAAGCAGGGGATTTTGTTTTTTCCCAAGCTTAAACTGGAGCAGGACTTAATAGAAATACCACATTTTCTTTTGAAATCTATCATATTGAAATGAAATACAAGTCTACCATTTCTTATCAATACATTCCTGCAGTGGACATGCTCGGCCTCTTTCCTTCTACTCAGGAAAACCATATTCTAATCTTTAAAACATAATTCCCCAATGCCTCTGCATAGTTTACTTAATTATTTTTTACATGTTCAAAGCTTGTAGTTCATGGACCACAGAGCCCATTCTGATAGGTGCCCAGGATAGAGAGCAGTTACAAATACAAGGAAAAAAAAAAAATTCCCATTAAAAAAAATAATTGCAAAGTGAAAACAAGACTGTTATGCTCCTTCTCTCCCCACTCTCCGTGTCCCCCATGTTCTCCTTTCAGATTATAAGAATATGAAAGAACAGGATGCTTCACTGAAGACACTAGCCCGTGTTGCAAAAAATTATTCCCTATTAAAAAAATATCTGTAGCATTACTGTTAATAAAAAAGCTGCCATTTCAGAATTACTGAGAAACATGGGAAGTGCCACTGATTGCCCTGAAGTCCTTGAGGCAGTTGTGGACATTTTCCTGCATTACTAGGATCAAGTTGTTTTATCACTGCCTTGGTAAGATCAATATCTGGGGTTCCAAACAGGTAAATTGTAATTTATTAAACCAGTTTGGGGTGTACACTTCAATACATCCATTAAACAACTCCTTTAAGAGAGAGAAATGAGGGAATAAAATCAACATCTGTATTAAGCAGGTATCCACAACACTCCAAGTAGTTTCACAAGAGAAACAGTTACTATGACAAAGCTTGTAACAACAAATCATGGAGAAGAAAACCTGCCTCCTATTTTTTTTAATTATTTAAAGAATAATCACTTCAGTGGTGCATTTTAAATGGTGTTTGTGAATTGAAATAGAAAATGAGAGTGCAGAAGCCGAGCTTTAATCCTCCAATTTAATTTCCTTTAATCTTTCTTACAGAATATAACCTCTTTCTTAACTATCCAATATTTCACCAAAGCCTGGCAGTTTCAAATCCTCTTATGCCTTTTTACCATGAGATAGATGCACTGATATTCTCCAGACAGTCTTCCCTCCCTCCTCTCCAGGTTTCTCCACCTCAATTTCAACACAGCATTCAGCTTCTGATCTAGGATGCCTAATGCAATAAAACTTGAACAGGAACAGAAGATAGAGCATCACAAGTGGTCATTTGGCAACCTGCAGGGTTCACACTTACAGCAAATACTCAGAGCACAGGTAGGGTGGCTAACACTGCATTAAGACTAAATAAAAAACAATTTATATTCACCCCCATTGAGGTTTGAAGCTGGGATAGGTAATTTGTTCCAAATGGAGGAGGAACACCACCGACTTTAGTGCTCCAGCTTTTCTGGGTCTTGATCATTTAACTCATCATGGGGTTTCTTCACATAACCTGACCTCCAGTTGTTTTTCAACAAAAGAAGGAACAGCTGAAGGAGATTGTAGGGAGATGAGGAAGGAGACAAACCCTAATTAGCAGGTAGATTTCATCAGGATCTGCATTGTAGTCAGTACTTAGCAAGAAAAGATACTTAAATGGAACAGCAGTTTTTAAACTGCTAAACATAGGGGGTTTAGTTCTTTATTAAATCAAAACATTTTACTTAAAATCAGCAGGCATAGCAGAATAAGGGCCAACCTAAAAAAACCCCAGTGGCTGAGACACATTCCATTTAGTGTGATAAAAGATACAGACCTACATATCTTAGAACATATAATTTACTTCAAAGGACAGTAACTTATAGCCTATGATTTTAATGATTGTCCTACAACTGATCATTTTGTGAGGTACCAAATAGCAGTTAAACTAAATATTATCCTCTTAACCTTCCAGAAAACAGTATTTCATTTAAGCCATTCAGACAGAGGCAGTTTTGAGGGTTATTTGTAGATTTGAAAGCTTGTTTGTAGTTATTTGAACTCCAGGGCCTCAGCCTTTTTTAGTCTAGTTCACCATTTTTCAAACTTATCAGAAAGTTAAAAATCTCATATATGTGTATTTTGAATGCTCAGCTTCAAATAACTAAACCTGCTAGAGGGCTTGGTGCTGATTTTGTATAAACCAGTACTTTTGAATCTTCTCAGAGAGAGAGAGAGAGAGAATCTTGTTCTTTCACCACTCAAAATAATTATGTTGTCACCACTCACATTAGGAGGAAAAGATAGATGGCCTTTATTCAAAAATGCTCTGATTTGCCCTTACAAAGTTAATTGGAGGCCTGACATCAGAAAGAGCTCTCCATCTCACAGGACTCATTTTCTCTTTACTCCTACTGTACCACCTTGAAAGATGGAAACATTTAAACAGACTTGTCCCCAGACCTGCATTGTTTTTACTGATATTTTCACACTGTGGTATAGCAACCCTACCCAAAAATCTCATGGCAAGCAGCATCTTGAACATAAAATAAGTACTGTGCCAGCAGAGGAAACTGTCTGTTTTACTCCTACCTCCTACACCTATCAGTGGATACCAGCAAACAATTTCAGATATGCTCATCAGTCACAAGTAATTACAGATCCTTATCATCATTGTTTTTCCACACAATCATCTTATCGCTGACAAGACACAAAAAATGCCTCCACATTGTGGGAAGGATTCATCCCAAGTTTGCTGTCAGAATAGTAAGGAAATAATGAATAAGAATGTCATCCAAATGTTTTTATTAATGCTTATAAATAGGTAGAAATCTAATTTTTTTTTAAATCAAATATAAGCCTAATTAGCTTCTAGAGACATTTCTACATTTACTCTTGTACTATTTTCAAGAAGATACCTAACACTGCTTTCTTAATGTGGTTTGTGATTTATTACATAGCTATTCAAGTAATTTTAAGTCCATTCCAATCAAAGTCACTGGAGCCTATGGCCAGTGCAGTGCTTCCCTATAGAGGAACCTAATTAAATGAACTATATGAATGAAGTAACCATATGGAAGTACTATAACTTGGAAGCAAAATTATCACAAGATATTCTAAAACAAATAATGAAAGTTCAGGTTATAAGAAGGTACCTGCTAAATATTTAGAATATTGGAACAGGAGCTATGTTCAGAAGGGGAGAGTGTCAAGAGAAGCTACAAAAAGAAACAAGAACAGGTTATCATCATTCTGGAGCCCTGATTGTAGGAATAAGTCACAGAAGCAGAGGAATTTAATTTCTTTCTCTTTAATACCAACTGTAACAGCCCCATGCTGTTCTGTGTTTGTATTTATTATGTAATTTTGTTTTGTGCCACCAGAATATAAGCTCTTCTGGGCAAGGCTCGCCTGTTTGTTTGGCACAGACTCCCCTATTATACAATACTGGGTGCACTTAAATAAAGGCTACACTTGCTATGTTAATCCTCTCCCTGAAGCAGGCTAATTAAATCAAAACCTGATAAAACGGTGGCACAGTTTTCACATAAATCAACAGAATCAAAGACATCTCAGTTTTAATTCACCAGGGGACTGGTGCGGAAAAAAAAAATTAAAGATCATTTTCAAAGCCATAATTATAGCAAAACTGTGCCCTAGCAGTAGTGACAGAGCAAGACTCAGGCCCCTGTGTCCCTCTTGGGAAGCTGCAGCTCAGGTCAGTATAATCCTCCTACTGATGCAACAAAACCCTGTCCATGCTGTGCTGAGCCCAGGCTGAGGAATCCAACTTGGGGCTTGCACTGAAAGTCCTTGGGGTAGTTGAGTTTCACTTTAAAGCCAAATGAAGACTAATGGGTCAACACCTCTCTCCATTTCCAGGACCTTGCAGCTTTTGGATGCCCAGGGAAGCATCACATGCAGCATGGCAAACCTGTCACACCACACTAAGAGAGTTTCCTTGCACCTGCTCTGGCTTATCCTTGCAAGAGATTGCATATTCCTTATTCTGTAAGTCTGCACCTGCCATGATTCAGTCAAAGTATCAAAAAAAGCCTGGGGAATACCAAATTGCTGTCACCTTTTTGCTGTTTCTATGGTATTTTCTACCCTGCCCCAGGCACCATCCCCACAGCAGAGCAGCTTCTGTTGTGGAGAAGTCCTCAATGTAGGAGCATTCATGAAACCTCCATTTAAATCTGTACCTAGTTTCATGATTAACCCTAGCCTTCTGCTAGCCAATAAAGAAAAGGTTTGACACCAGGTCTGAATGTATTTTATTTCCCTTGCCTTGCCACAGAAAGCTACATCAGGTACAAGAATGGAAGACAGCAGTGAACTGCTCAAGTTCAAGGAGAGCTTCAGGTGGTTGGAACAAACTGTGTGTTTGTTGAGACCCTGTCACAATCTAACTTTAGAGGGAAAATGTTTACATGAGCTGGTATGAAAGTTTGTTCTGTCATTCAGTAGCTGTAATTCTTCATTATTTTTCAGATACATACCAGAGCAAACCGTAACGAGCAAAAACCCTAAAAGATAACTGCACCCCCTATAAGCCACCAGAATTTCATCAAAATCATATCTGCTTTTATCAGTGCTGCCCAGTTGTTTCATGCAACTAAAGTCACGCCAATAAAATAAATTAAAAAACAAAAAAACCTCACAAACAAAACACAACCCAGATTACAGTGGATAAATTGGGGGGTGGTTGTTTGTCCAGAGCTCAGGCTTTCTTTCAAGCACAGCTTGTACCCGATTTACTTGTCCTAATGCAGGCCACTGTAAAGAATATGTTAAACCTTTTAATTTCAAACACACTTCTGTGATTGCAGTTTAAATGAAAACACATGACTCTGAATCCCACTTGATCTCTTCGCACCAGCTCTGGCAATGCATGGGCTTTAATTCTAATCAGGATAAACCAATCCGTAGCTGAGACTGGCAGGGAGAAATACATGCCAATTTTATAGGAAAAATCTTGTTTTAGTTAAATGCTGGGCAAAGGGAGATGTACCAAGCAGGAACTGGAGATGCCAGCCTGAATATAAGGAGAAAGAGAGCTGAAGTATAGGGAAGTAGAAGGAATCCAGGAAAGACCATGTGAGAGATTGCACTGCTTCAGTACTTCAGATGGCAGAAGGGGTGGTTTAGTCTTCTCATTGAGTCTCATTTCTGCTGTTATTGTCTTGGGATATTAAGAGTTTTACTCCCTGTGGCCAAAGGTTTTAAAGCTAAGGGTGATTAAATTAGCTTTGCCCGTTGCATTTTGCTTAAGACTGCTAAGGCAGGAGCCTAAGTAGAATAAAAGACCTTTTCAAACCATCACAAGCCTGAAGATGCCTTTGTAGAATAGCTTTTCAGTGGTCTGGTTCACTTTCATACTGAGCACCAGTGCATAGAGCAAGACAACATTATGGCTCTGAACAATCCAGTTTTTTGAAGTGTGATGGTATAGTTGGATATTTTGAAGGATAAAAATGCTGTCAAAGCAGCATATCATTTAAGGTTCATTCATGAAAGAAAGGGGAGGGCTCATTGACAAGAATGTCATTTCTAAGAATAAAGACAGATTTTGTTTTATTTTTGTTTTATTTTTTAAACTCTGCTTATGACTGCAAAAGAAAAAAAAATTAGTCTCTTACCAAACTAGTAGAAGAAAGCAGCAAGGACAACAAATGTCAAGTTAAAGCAGATCTATTTGCTGGTGGGTCATTTAAATTGTGCCTGGAGGATAATCCCAGCAAGATGTGTATTTCAACTTCATTTAGCAGCATCCCTACCTGGGATAAGAAGGTCTAATCACTTTATTAGAACAACAATGCCATTAGAGGGGAACTTGGAAAGAGGAAGCTTTTTTTTTTTTTTACTTTTTAATTTTATAAAGACCTAGCAGAATAACTTTAGCAACAAGCTTGAAGCTGTGGATATTTGTAATTTTAGCAGTTAATCTGACTTTTTTGGGTGCCCAAAGGCTGACTGTGCAAGAGACTAAGAGTTGTACTGTTGTTGCTCATAGAAATGCAGATCAAAAACCACATCCTATATTTACAATTTTTACCTCATGTTCTAAGCACGACAGAGTTCATTTTCTTTCTCACTTCAAGTGTTTTAGAGCAATATACTCTTTACCTCCAGACATCTCTATTACTTTTGAAATCTAGAATTCAGGTGACACAATGGTTAATGCAGTCTGACCTTCCTTGCCTTTCTCACGTTACTCCTACAAATAACCAGGAATGTTCGAGGCCTTAGTAACTGTATTTCATTGCATATCAGTTGCTTGTGGGGATATCCTCTAACAGAGCATTAGAGATAAGTGTTGCAAATTGGTAGTTATACTAATTAAGTCAAATTGAGTGTTTATACTGTCCTTTAGCCTCTTGCACCATCTAACCACCTATGTCTGTGACACAACACAGTGCCACTGCCTTCCTCTGCTGTGATAGATTTTGATGTTTTCTGTACTGTAGGGAAAAGCTACTGATAAAAAGCAGCACAAAAGAGAACTAATCTTGAGCTAACTAATCACTGCTAACTAGAGACTCTCCCTCTAATTAAAAGCTACTGGGTGACCAGTGCACCCTTAAATCAGAAACTGGAATGTCAAAAATCTCTCTAATTAAAGCTGCACCTGACATGAAGCTTAACATTTTCCTTTTGAAACATTTCCTGCTCTAAAGTCTGCATGTTTTCATACTGAAGGGTCTGTAATACCATCATAGACCACATGGTAAGCAGAGATGCCTGAAGCCTCACCCAGGTAAGGAACAATATTCTCAGAATATAAAGCTTGAAGGAGTGTAGAACATGTATGAACTGGGTAAAAATAACAGGGGTTTGGTAGTACTCTGTACGTCTGGTACTACTCTGGCTGTTGCTGGGTAGCCTCATACGCCATCATTTTTGTATTTGCTTGCCATTTTTTTGCAAAAACAGAACTACCTTTAATAACATACCCAGAGAAATAAGCATTTTCCACAGCAGACAGGGAACAAAATTCATCACTGAAGAGCAAGACATTTGGTTTGCACAGTGCCCAGTTTTAGCTGCTGCTGTAATGTTTCTTTGCAGCCTAGAATATGATTCTTAAGATGAAGGTGGCACGTGGCCAAAGCCATTCCATGGACTGCCTGACTGCCCAAAAGGATATATTCTAGACTGAAAACATCATCATTGTTCTCAATGGTCTTTCCACTTAAAATAGACCCTCATGAGTAGACTGCCATTAATAGCTGGTAGCTGCTCCTTTGAGTCCTCCTCCTCCTCCTTCTCTCTTTATTCACAGACTCGAAAGAGAAGTCCTTGGACAAACATTTTCCTTTTGAAACATTTCCTACTCTAAAGTCATGTCTAGCATCAAAATGAACTCAACCTGTTAACGTATGACTTTCACCAAGTATCATCACCTGAATATTTAAATCCACAAGACCTCTGCTACAGGGGCAAGTGCAGCACTTACATTTCTAGAAGTGAGAAACCATCCACTCTTCAGATGTACAGGCACTTATAGGTGCAGACAAGGTGCAAATTACACCAAGATACCAACCAGGGTAAATCAATATCAAAGAGCCTGTTAATCTGGTCACACTGTGACTGGCTATGCTGAGACTGGCCGTTTACAAGCTTTTAAGTACACAGTGTTAGCCACAAGATGCACACACATCTCTAAAGGAAATTAGCAAGTCTTCATTGCCCGCTGAATTGCCTCCTTGCACTTTTCTACCTGAAGATAAAGGATGGTCAAGAGGCAAAGAGGTACAGTAAGCTGACTGGTTTGCCACTGTAGCATTAGCACAAGGTGAGTATGCATGTGGAGAGAGAGAGAGAAACTGTGGTTTAATTATATGAGATCCAGCTTTATACATCCAAATTATTTCCAAGGGAAAATGGAGTGATTTTGTCTACGAAAGCAATGAGCTCACATTTTTGTCAGTCACAAAATGGAAAAAGAAGGGAGGAAAAAAACCGATCAGGTTAAAAAGCCCAAATAATCCAACACCAAAACCACACCACAGACCTATTTGCCAAAATTTGCATTTTAAAATATACAAAACACACATAATGCAGTGCTAGAACTAGAACACCCTCCTCCTGTTTATCCCAGTATCTCAACCATAAGACTGCTCTGTAGGAACAGCCACATTCACAAATAGAACAGTTAATCCCTGGTAGCATTTATCTAAATCTGGAAAAGGCATGTTCCACACAAAAGCTTAGCAACAAAAACAGAGGTCTGATTTAGTAAATCCAGTTTGCCTTACTTGTTATTTAGCAAACACCTTCCAGTAAGATCCTACAGTTTGTTGACGGCAATCTGAAATGTGTTGAAGTAGGATACACATACAGAATGTCTTATTTACTAAAGTGGAATTATTTTTGGAAAAGCTGAATGTAGAACAAGCTACATCTTGCTCTCATTTACAGCTGAGCATCCTGTTTACATGCTGATGTCTGGTTTTACTTTTTTGGTTACAGGAAACGATGCCGAAAGACTCGAAATAATTTTGCCTCACACTGCCTATCCAGTTTTTCCATCTCTATAGGAAACAGTGGCTTGGGGTCAAGTTAACTCATGCAGAGAAATGTGAGAAAGAAGAAAGTTGTTTCACTGCTCTAAGACAATGCCATTTTAACAGCTTTGCTACAAAGATTTTCTTTGCCAGGCTTCTTTGCACAATCTGTCGCTCTGAAATATGTACAACTTCCTTCTGGCACTTTTGCTCAGAATATTATTCAAATTATTTTTCTTTCCATCCAGACTCTCATCTCTATTTCCCCTCTTTCCTCTACTAAGCAAATACTAACATTTTCACAAGATTTGCCCTCTTATCTTCAAGCTACAGTCTTAACAGATCAGCTTTAACTATGGAGCTGTACACAACAGCAATTTTTATATCATATTCTTGCATTATTTTTAAATTTTTTAAAAATTTATAAACTTGAAGCATAGGATGGCTGGCTTTCGAGAGGGTTAAGAAAAGGAAGCCAGGACAGTTTTCCATATGAATCTCTGTGCAAGTGCCAGCTGGATATTGCAGCCTGGTGCTCAGCAAAGCACAGTAGAACAAGAATGCTGTTAGTATTCTTAGAGTGCTCTGAAGAGGAACAGGAAAAGGCAAGAAAATAGTCTTACTCTGTACCAGAAAGAAGTGCTGGAAAGTCAAAGAGGAGAATTCAAGCTCCATCCTCCCCACAGCACGCAGTCAATCACAGTCAGTCTCATGCATCACGATGACACTAAGGGTAATAAGCTGTACATGAAAGAAGGGGAATACTGAAGAGGTGTTGTTGCAGCACATCCCCCTCTCCTCTTGCTCTCCGTGCCCTCCCTAACTGCACATTGCTTCCAAGACTCTGAAAATGATTCTTGCTGAAGCTCTGCCCAGGAGGGGACCTACCATACACCCATTCCTGTCTCTTAGGATGTATTTATTAATAATTTATAGCAATACACTTATTCAAATAATGAGAGCTGATTTAGGCTCTCAATTATTAATTTAATGCCTGATTTACCCTATTTTCAAATAACTGCTATAGAGCCTGAGGTAGTCCTACTCACAGAGCAGGATGTGATGGGGTGATGCTGGGGTGATAGCAGAAGTGCTGATGACACCCTAACTCTTTAAACAGCTCTTGCACAAATGTTCAGGATGTCCAGGCTGGTCCTATGCACACATACACAAGTCACTTCAAACGCCACTGATTTTAATTCATTCTTTATCAAGAGCAGTGAACATTGCTAGAGGTCCAGAACAAAACAAACAATAAAATCTCCATTCTCCCATTATGAAGAGCAGCAATGGGGGGGGGCTGGATATCAGTCCTGCCCTGTTCCTGCTCCCCTTATCCTTAGCCTTAATTCTGCACAGACACATAATTGCCCCTGCCCCCATCATCATGTGTCAGAGACATTGCCAAGTGGACCAGTAATGCACGCAAGGAAAATCCTGCAAATTCCAAGGTTAAATAGAAGGGGGGAAAATAGTTTCTTTACCTCAGGGTCAAAACTGGGCTTTGTGTGTGTGATGAACTGAATAACACTTCATCCCAAGAGCCAATTTTCTTCCAACTCCCCTGCAGCTCTTAAAACATAGATCTTAGTTTTGTACCTGAATTGCTAAATGGCTTTCCTCTCTATCATGCCTTTAAAAAATTACAAAGGAATGATAAATACATAATGTTATTGTTTACTGTGCCCAGCAAAAGCTAGATGCTTTAGGAAAATGTACTATTGTCACTTAAGAAATACACACTCGTAAAAAATTAATTAAAAAGAAAAACAAAACAACACCAAAACCAACTGTCACTCCCCTCCCTCCACAAGGAGAGGAGAGGTATAATTTCCTCAGGGAAAACAAGAGGTAGAAGAAAAAGCTAAGTAGTTATTAATATGGAAATAATCTTAAAAAAAAATACATCCCTGTGATGTATAACAAACAAAAAGTCCTAGAACAGTGCTTTCCACATATCTTAAATTTTAGTGCTAACTGTAGCAAAAACGCAAGGTAAAAAACCCCAAGGAAACAAACAGCAAAATATAAATACAGTGAAAGCCTTGAATCAATAAAGTAATTAAGATAAGTATCCAAAGGAAGATAACATTTGGACATTTTCCTATTGTGTAGGACTTCATTAGAAATATATGATTTTATTTTTTTTTTAAAAAAAGGACCCTTCCTTTAGGTCCTTTTTAAAAAAAGGACCTGAATTCCTACTTTAAACAGATTATATTGCTTTGTGAAGCAAGAGAGGATGCTCTGCTGTTAGCTCCCCCTGCCTCAAGACACATTCATAGAGAAGTATCTGTAAAATACCCACGTAGCAACTTCCTACCTTGCCCTTCAGATGGTCAAACACTCCCCTTCCCTCTTGGGAGAGGGACTCCTCTACCATGACTGGAAATATTATGGGCATTTCCCTCTTTTAAGCCTTTCCCAATTCTCACCTCACATCTCCAGTTTTGCTCCCTCATTCTGGAAGTTTCTTTCCCTCAGAGGCTCCTGAAGGGTTGGTATGTTCCTCCTCCCAGCTCCTGACCTCCAACCCCTGACACTCACAAGATTAAACCAAACCATTTCCACTTTGGCTCCTGCACCTAATTCAGACCCTCCTTGAGCTCCCAAATGCAAAGCACTTGGTTGCCATTACCTGACAGGAGCCTCCATCACCTGGGCTCTGCCTGGTTTTGGGCTGCAATATGCAGGTCAGGAGGGTGGGAGAGGGAATCCATCACCTGGAGCTTGAGCCAGGGGGGTAGCTGAAGCAGCACCAACTCCTTCCTGTCCTGCCAGCTCCTGGTGCCTCATAGCCTCAGGAATGAATTAAAAAACCCTAAGAATCCTGAGCAGAAATCCCAGCAGAAGCACAGCAAGGCTGGATGGCTGTTTGTTGTAGGTGGCTGTGTTCTTAATTCATCTCACCACTGATACACACCACTCACCTTATCAAACCTGCAGGATGGGCTTGCAGAAAAGGGCTCTGTGTCTGATGGTACAGCAGCAGCTGAGCAATTACCCCAGGTAATGTCCAGTCCTCCCCTAGGACACATCCAAAGTTCACGATGCCACTGTCTCATTCTCATAAAATGCAGCTTAGGGTTTGTGTTAGGAAACCTGAGAATCTCAGGTGCATCTGGCCACGGCCTCAGAGAAAAGAAATAGCCTTGAGGATATGGAAGCTAAAAATCAACCAGAAGGTTTTAATTTATTAGATCTGAATATCACCACGGAAATGTTATTCATGGAATTCAGTGCCACGGGATAAAAGCTGGTTTAAAAAAATCCTTGTTAGCAAATGCAAAACTGACCACTCGCAGGGGAGCTTAAGGACTAATTTGAAGTGCTTGATTTCTTTGCCTTTGCTCTGTTTTTTTTTTTTCATACTGTGGGAGCCTGAAAGTAGGTGATTAAAAAAATAAAGCTGAGCCAGAGGTATAAGAAAGGCTAAGTAAAGGTCCCCCACTGCTTTCGGCAGTTACAAAATACATGATACCTTTTATGTTACCATGGCAAGAATAAATCACCCTTTCATGATTGAGACAGTATTACTCTTTCAAATGCTTTTAGCCTTTCAGAGGCATGTGCATGCCAAAATATTGTCAGTTTTGTTGCTTCCAATATGTCAGCTTGGAAAGGAGATCAGAGAAGCGAGATCAGGCCAAGACAAACATTTTACTGACATATTTCTTCCCCTTAGTCCAATTGCTTTTAGGTGGCTTCCAGTGTAAATTTTAGTATCATACCAGCCAGACGAAGTTTTGCACTGGGATCAGTGAAAGGTTCAGACTTGGAAGGCATTGTATTTTATTTTTATCTGTTGCCCAACTGCAGTGCCTTTTAATAGCAAAGCAGTCACTAGTTGGATGTATCTTGTGGCACACTCTGTGGTTCACACCCCAGAAGAAGTCTTCAGGAAATCACCACCTCCAAAACCACCTTCACAGACTCAAATCATAAGGTGGTTTTTTTTGTTTTTTGTGGTTTTTTTTCCACACATATGCTCAGTGTGATGGGGAAAAGGACCTAAACCATTTGTGGGTGTGCAGGGAACTGGGAGCACTCTGGGAGCAGCCCTGGGCTTGTGCCTCCAGGCCCCAGCCAGGCAGCCCTGCCTCTACTGGAGCTCTTGCCCCCTTCCTGGCTTCTTTTTAAGTGAATCTCAGCCACAGAGAACTAGTGATTTTCTTCTTCCTAAATGCTGCACACAAAAAGCTCCTCAATTTTTAGTCCATTAGCAGATTTTTCCTGGGATCCATTAACGTGTCGCTATGGAATGCCTTCTTCAAAGTTTAGTATGGCTTAACTCTGTCTTAATCATATTGCTCTGATACACTTTATAGCCTGTGGCTTCAGGGAACCTTTGCCTTTTATTAGTACCCATATACAATCATTATGTCATTCCAGAAATCCAGTACTACTTCGGGTTTCATAAATTCTTACATCTTTGATTTACTTGGTGTATCTGCAGCTCTTCAAGAAGGCAGATGTGCAGGCAGGGCAAGGAATGAAATGTTCTAGTGTTGAGCTGTGCCAGCATGTGGCTTTGCTGAGAGGAGTTGTACATGACAGTAGACATGGCCACTTCTTCCCAGCAATGAAGCTCATCGAGGTGTACAGTATTACTGGCTCAGCTAAATTCTTGGTACAATCAAGGTGAGTCCTGGTATGATAGTGGATGAGAGCTGACAGACCTGCATACTCACAGCTGCTCTGTGGGATGCTGTTTCTGGCTTGACAAAGCCCCACGAGGAAGATGAAGTGCCAGAGCCTTGGCAGAGACGCAGCATTTCTGGTTGGGCCCATCCAGAAACTCTGCTGACTGCCTTGTGGAGAAGGATGGGGTCCCTGTCTGTCACCCATTTGAGGCCATTTGCACCTCCAGGGGAGAAAAAATTAGTCAGGGACTGAAAATCCTTCTTAGAAGTGCAGACTCAATTGGTTTAATGTTGTTTGAGGTGTATTTTGTGCTTTATAATGACATTTGTGAGAGATTTAAGAAAATTTCATTGTGCTGAATCTGTGCTCTCAATCTGATAAATCTCGTCACTGACTGTGATTGGACATGAGAAAATTAAGATTCTGCAATTCCATAAAAGTAGCTCCTAAGAATTCTGTTGTCTTTACTAGCTACTTCTCTACTGAGAGGCATATTTTCAGGCAGTTTTATGGTGCTATAGTTCTGGGAGCAGGAACAAGATGGATTCCCTACTTAAATGGAAACAAGGTCCAGCCTACTACCTCTAAAATGCAACAGATCCTATCATAGCCCCATGCTTGTCTGCCTGCTGCTGAAGTGCTTGGGTTCCCTCTTAGCATCACATCAAAGAATCTGAAAAACATCTGATTTATCTTCTAATAAGACACTACCTGACTTTTTTTTTTTTTTAAAGTAGCATCCAAGTAGGCATTGTCTGGGTCAGCTGAGACATTCGTGGCCTTTTCCAGTTTCTTTAGAAGAGATTTGTTACTTTTTTTCCAAGTCAGAGTTGCTGCAGTGTGCTTTATGTGGTGCAAGTGTTCAAAGGCATTGGGAATGTGCAGAATGCAGCTGCCTGGCTGTGAAATGGTATTAGGCACAGAGAATACAGTATATTGATTCCTTGGCATCTCTATCAGCTTTCTGTTTGTTTCTGAGTAGAATTTAAGTCCGATTTTTTACCTGGTTGGATCCTGAAAGGTTGCAGCTTTTTGTCTATATGAATTGCCATAGCAACTGTGGTGCTGGAGCTTTAACAGCCTGGAGGGCAGCAGCAGAACCCTCCTAATTTAGAGAACTTCATCTCTAAAATCTGACTTGTTTTACCAGCTTGATTGGGCTAAATTTCCTGTACTTCAGCATGACTCATTTTGCAATCCGTGGGCTGCAGAATCCTGATTTCCACATGGCAGGGAGGGACGAGATGTGAGTTTATGTTTGTTTATTTAGGAAGGATTATATTCTTTTTCCTGCAAATAAACACTATAGGAAGTGTTTAGGAAGCCTAGAATGAAACCCAAAATATATATTGGCTGGCCTGTATATCTTGGTGTAAAGGCTATGTTCCTATACTTTATTGCAAGGCTGGCTCAAGTCTGAGGCCAAAATGAGACACTGAGCACTACAACAACACATTTGCTTATGCTACAGCTGAATGAGTGCTGTTGTGCTGTGCCTTAGCAGTGCTGAAGGGCTGCTCTTTGCAGTCTTTCTCCCCTGCTGCTGAGGTGCTCTTTCCCCCTTGTTTTCCCCCTTGCTGTTCAAAATGTCTTTTGTTTATTGCTCCCCTGGCCTTGCACCTGCAAGCCCCAATAATGTCAGGCAGCAGGTTCTCATGGAAAGCAGTTTACCACTGGTGTGAAAATCAGCCCTTCCCCCCAACCCTTTCATACCTCATTTTGTGGTTGTTAGATCATATTAGAGAAAACTAAAACATAGCCCCAAACAAAGCACTGTTTGTATACTAAACACCATTAGCATTTTAAATACTTAAATGCTATCCAATAATACATGTGCACAGAAGGTTAACAAACAATATGCAACACCTCTATCTAATTACCAGACTCAGCTGTAATCATGCCACAAAGAGGAACATCCAAAAGGGAGTTTGAGTTGATCCCATTGAAAAAAAAACTTTTAATAAATACTGGAAAAGCATGCCAAAACCCATCATTACATTTCTTTTTATCCTCACCATTGCTGTGCTGGAGAGAGCCCCCAGAGGACATTTATCTGAGAAGCTCACTGCTGCTCTTCCCAGATGCCCACAGGGGAGTTTCCCTTTTCCTTCCATGTGTTCTCAGCTGCAGACCCCACTAATAATACTCTGTGCCTGAGAGCCAGGCTAAACATCCTGCGTGCAACATTCCTCACAGTATGAATGTATGAATTATGTGCTGGAAACCATGAAGGCAGGGACAAACACAAATGGTAGGATGGCAGATAAACCATGTGGCATTTGGGTGTTTGTCAGCAGGTTTGCCTCACCCTTCATCTGGCTGAGCAGAAAGCAGTGGCTACTTCTGGCTTATTCCACAAATAACTTTGCTTTAAGTAAAAAATAATTTAAACGTAGCTATGACAGATACACAGTTGGTCATTTAGCTATAGCAGTTTTGACTGCCTGTCATACTGCAAGTATTTTTCTCAAAATTGGTGCAGCTGGAGATCATCTTAATGGTGGTAAATTTAGTTAAGTGAGTGTTAAAGCCCTTATTCTCCATAGAAACAAAGGCATGGAAGACTGATGCCTTCAAATGCTATGTTTCTGGTTACATTTTTTTTTTGTTGTTCTCTAGCGTGACTGCCTAGTGACAATGCTGACCTAGCTGCTGAAATCCTGGAAGACATCAAAGTGTATCATGCAGTTTACAGAGCCACTTCTGTTTCTGTCTACTGGGTAAATCTTTCCTAATTTGATTGCTTTATTACTGCATTCCTTGTGTTTATCAGGACCTTGGGATTTAACCAAGACTGACTGCACAGCTGACAAATAGCTGCAGCCATACCCAGAAGTTTGAAGCCAAGCTTCCTAAGTAGTCTGTGCCAGCACCAGAAGCAGATATCCACCCAGTCACCTTTTGACAGGTATGTCCTTAGGTGACTCCTTCTGTGAAATTACATATTACTGAAAAGGCTGCTTTACCCTTCACCTATTTTTTACCAGTGAGGCAGTTTTTAACAAGGGAGGACAAGTCCATGCACTTCAGATAAATGATTGCTGCCTACCAGAGACTGACCGAGCTCCTCACTCACATTTTCTTGACTACCATTGCTTACCTGTAGAGGGATGAGTTAAGCCCCAGAGAAGTCAATCAACTTTGGCATTTGAGACAATCACCTCTGCAATTCCCCTTATTTAGGAAGCTTCAAAAGCAGCTGTTTTTACAACCTGAGCATTAAAAGAGTAGGATGGTGTGATACAGGAGGATGGTGTGATACAGGGAGCGGGGCTATGGCTCCCTGGCCAGGTGCCTGCCAGGAGCAGAACTTGGTCTCCTGAGTGAGAAACATGGAACAGGGGAAGAAAAAGGAGAGAAAGTATAAGACAATTGTAGTTTTACAGTCTCCTTTTTCAGCTTGCAAACTGGAGATAAGAGCAGACAAGCTTTATGACGGTGTGAAGAAATCAATACTTTTTTATTGATCCGTGTAGCTGCAGAACTCTCACCCAGCAGAAGTACAGGGGTCAGAGTATGAGTACATGGCTGTCCTGCTACACTGCCAGTGTGGTCCTCAGAAATCATGCTATTTGATTCACCAAGGAAGAAGTCTGCTTCGTTACAGGACTACAACAACAGCAGCTGACCCAGGATCCCCTCTCAGTGGGGGAAGTTAGGTGCTGCAAATTATCCACTGTATAGTGGAAAATATAACAAAGGTAGTGGCAGCTGCAGCTGAAGGCACAGCTTCACATGAGGAAAATAAACTCTTTAGAAAAGACTATTTTCAAATGATTTCACAGAGCCTATTGAAACAATGCATGTTATTCTAAAAAAGAAAGAGGTCTACCAAGCTGCATGAGAAGAGGGACACGGAAGTAGAAACACCAAAACAAAGCAACTTGGAAAATTAGCTAAGAAATGGCAAAGTCAAAACAGAATGAAATGAAAAACTTGGAAAAAACACCTAGTTTTGAAAAAAAAGGATCTGGAAACAAAAAAACCCAGTCAAAATCAAATATGGAATTAATGAAAACTTGGGAATGAAAAATAACTGAAGCAGACTTGCAAGGTTTACTTTTAGTTTATATTTTGGTAAATCCTGCAAAACAGAGTCTTACAGTTGTTTTGATTTTGCAGAAACATGGATTTCCTTAATTGGCACTTTCAACTTCTCTTGGAAAAAATTCTCACCTGCTTCAACCCCACTGAGCAGCTGTTCATTAGAGAAGTGTGAGTGAGGTTCTGTCACCATTTTCAGTTGCTGCAAAGCTGTTGAAATGATGCAAAACTTACTGGAAGGTCCTTATAGTCCTTATGGCCAGCCTTTGAAGCTGATTTTCATCATTTTCTAGCTGATTTGATTGTGCAGCAATGGACCTGACCTTCATGTCTTTCATTCCCTGTTTCTTCACAAAGTCCATTATCACTTGTTCCAAATTCTTTCAACTTATCTTTGACTTGGTTTTTCTTTCCACTTCACTCCCAGACTGCACCACCTGACACCCGACACCTGCTTTTGATGTCACCAGGTAGGGACAATGGACATGAAGTTATTTCCCTTCACGAGTCAAACCTGGAAGGTCTCTCTGTTGTTCAATCTCTTTCCATTGCAGGTGCAAATGTCCTTGTTGTTTTTCCCACTTGTGAAGAAAGGGCAAATGTCATATTCACTGAAGCAAAGACTTTGCTTTGAAGCGCTATTGATTTTTCCTTTTCCTCTCTGAAGCTCTGCCAGGCTCCACAAAAAGCACGTCTCTTGTTCAGAAACTCTTTGGACTGAGAGGCAAGAGGGGCAGCAGAACCAGCAGGGCACAGTGGGAAGTTAGGGCATCTTGTGGGGAATCACAATTATGACAGCAGCTAGAAAAAAAAAAAAAGAGGTCAGTTTATTTTTAACTGTACTGTGAGGACAGTTGTGGATCAGAACAAAGCCAAATGGGAAGCCTTAGTTCCAACCCATGATTGCTCCTTGTCTAAACCTGAAGATGAACATTTTTTTAGGGTTCAGCTGCTGGCAACAAGATACTGAGGCCACCAGAAGCAACAGCTTGGCTACTTAACCACAAAGTAGGACAACACTGTGACTTTCTGGCATGATACAATATAGATATGAGCCATTCTCTACTCTTTATTGGAGCATCAGCATCAGACAGAGCTGCAGAGAACTTCTCCTGAATGCAGGTCCAATGTTACAACAGGACTCCTGCTTTAAGCATCAGAATCACCTTGCTTAGAGGAAGCTTATGCAACACAAAAATAGCCAAAAGATATTTATTATGCTCACGCATATTGCAAAGAAACAAAATGTCTCTTTTCCCAAAATGACTCTCTCTCTCATAGATTTCTTGAAGTCTGTAACCACATACACATATTAATCATCTGTGCACTGGAAAGTCTTTCTTCCCTAATGAGAAGATAGTTGCTGGCTTTAAGCCTTATTTAAAGGTAGTGCCTCCCATGGGGCACCTCCAACCCTCTTCCATGGCATTTTGTTATGCTGACACAGAGGAAAGAATGTCACTTATTGAAACATCAATGCCACTTTTGCCATGCTTCTGCATTTCTCAGAGCTGTCAGGCTGGGAGAGCTGGTCTTCCAAAGCTCATTAGATAAACAGCTGCTGCTGGAACTGCATGTAAAATTACTGTAGCTGCCTTTTCCAGAGGCAGTCAAGTAATAATTATAGCAGACTTTCCTAGAGTTTTGAGATTTTTGTGAAACTAGTACCTACTGTAACCAGGAATTAAATAACAACAAGAATTATTCCTCATGGTAGTGAGTATGGTCTTATGCCCACAAGAAGTAAATCAACCTCTCTTACTGCTTTTTCCTATTCAGTCACATCTCCCAGTCAGAAAGTTCTTTAAAACCTAAAAATCTTTAAAATGGCTTTCAAATTTTCAGCTATTTTGAGAACTGTGCATATGCAACAGCTGGAAATGAAACCTTTTTTTTCAAAAAAAACCAAACAAGCCACCTGTGAGAAAAAAAAAACCACAAACCAGCAATGAGAGGGCTGTGCTGATTAAAGGATGTTTTCTGCTACTCATTTGTTGGGGAAGTGATTCACGAGGTGCCATCCGAAAACCATCTTCACACTGAATAAAAGGCAAGTGTCTTGTGGTCACCAGGGCTTACAGAATAGCTTGAACACCCACCACCAGCTCTGCTGCTGACCTGCACTTTGCACATCAGCAAAGCTGGTGATGCCACTTGTCAGTGCCCTTCAGCCTCCTCCAGCACATCCACCACTTCCTGCTGCTTTTCCTTCCCCCTCCAGCCAGCTGTACCTGGCACTGCAATTTTGCAGTCTCTTTCTCCAAGGATAGGAAGTACCTTAAAACTCTGACACCCTGCGTAGGGGAATAAAAGAATAACTGATACTGTTTGCCCCATCAGGACCCAAGCACAACAAGTAATAAACACACAAAAGCTGTTTTGGTGTCCTGGGTCAGCTTTGCCTTTACACAGTTTCCTGCAATACGTTTCAGGGCACATCAGGCTGTTAACTTCTGCACCGGTGTTACCCGTCCTGTTCTCCGGGTACATTTGTTTTCATTATTTGTGTCCCCTCCTGCTGTTTTTTCTGACAAGCTTGGGATCTGCAAGCTGCTTTCCCAGACCTTTAAGTAACAACCCATCATCAGCTGTGCTGTGTAGGGGAGGCTGCAGCTTGAATTTGTTTTCACAAAAGGCACATCACAAGACCTGCCTAATCAGCAGTTACCTAGTTTGCTCACACCAGACAGAGTCAATTTGCAGACCATGCCTGCTGTTGACCCTGCTGTCTGCTCTGGATTATTCCACTCTGCCTCCACTTTCTAAAATGAAATGTTAGTATTTTTACTTGCTGGTTTTAACTCTTGCATAATTGGGTAGAAGCTCACGCTGTTACGGATCCCTCCGAAGTGAGCGAGAAAGACTGCATGCAAAGGAGCTTGAGTGGGCTTGTTGGTACCAAGAAAATGGGTTTGTGCCATTCTGGTCCTGCCCATCATCCACAGATCACTGAAGGGCAATAAGAAGTCCAGGTACCACCATTCCCTTGCTACCTCTGCCTACCATCATGCTGCAGAGGCTCCAGCTCTTGGGAGGTGATAATCGTCGATCTCTCCTCTAAATGGATAATGTTTAGTGGTTTCATAGGCAATGAAACCGTCAATATCTGTCAGCTTTTATACCTCTTGGACCTCAGTGTGTGGCAGATATTGCTATCAGTTTTATCTGGTTTGATCTGTTTGTTTTTAGGGCTTCAGATAATCTGATTGCAACACCCAGCATGAGGTTCAGAGGCTTGGACAAGTGCAGCCAAGGCATTCATGGAACTCCTAAGATACAAGTGAGCACATTTTGCTCTTTGTAATACCAAGGACAACAATCAGTGCTCTCTCCAGTAAAGTTTGCAATTATTTAAATGAGGGATGTCTCTAAAGCATGTTTTTATAAATCCTGCAGTCTTACATACTAGTAAAATAGATGTCAGAGTTTACACAGAATTCTAAAAATATTCATATAAACCCATCTTCAAGTTCTTGACATTGATCTGTCTATTGTACATCTTCATGCTCAGCACAGGTTAAAATAGTGCAGCTCACTGTGACAATGTAACCAGAGGCTGCTAAGCTGACAGAAATAATTTTTTTGTTCTGCTTACAACTAATAAAAATCCCTTTGCTTCTGAATGGTTTTTGAAGACAACACATATCCTTTTCATATCTGATGTTTCCACCACCACTTGCAGTCCACTGGCAAAGGTTTGAAGCCTACAAACACATGCAAAAACAGGGGGAGAAAGAGGAATGTCTGACTACATAAGAAAGGGACCCCACTGCACCAGAAAAGGCAGCCCATCTTTTTTGTTAAGTATAGTTATTGTGTGTTAAATGCATCTAAACCCATACTAACCTCTGAGAAGAATGAACCTTCTTGATCAGAGCAGCTCAAACTGGCAAAACACAGCAGTGCTACAAGAAGCCCCTATTCCTGCTGGTGTGCCAGACTGCTCAGTAGTGGTTTGATCCCTGAAATCCACTTCTCTGGGATGATTTTTTTTCCTCTACCTCTTCTTCCCTGCTTTTTCTTCCCTACAGCAGTTCTCTATTCTGCATTGCCACTTTGCTAAATTACTCCTGAAGACGTTTACTCCTCACAAAGTAATAGCACATGGAATAAAATAATGTGGAAACAGCAGTTCCTGTAAGCCACGTGAGTGTGGCTTACCTCTCAAGAATTTTGGAGAGAGAGAAGAAATCAGAAGAAAACCTCCAGCCCATCTAGCCCCCTCCCAAGGCAGAATCCATTCTTAAAAACATCTTCTGTGCCACAGAAGCCAAATGCAACCTGCTCCAGCCTTAGCTACCCATACCAGTGGAAAGTTTCTATGCTACAAAGTATTTAAAGTGAGGATTGTTTTCTCCTTTCTGCTGCCTCAGAGCCTTTTGTGTTTAATTCTTAGCACTGCTCCTCTATTCCCTTAGCCATAGGCACCGTGGTGATAAAATAAATAATCTACAGAACCAAAAAAGAACACCTATCAATAGTGTTACCAACATATATACAAGTAAATGCCTGATCTCAGAAAAAGTTTTTAGGCTCTTATAGTTAGTTAAGTGTATCTAAAGGACAAAAGGATACTATTTTCCCACTTACTTGGGTTCCCTCTTTGTCACCAGGGAATATCAGGTAGCAGTAGATTCACCAAGTATTAAAATTCTCCCTACTATTCTCTTAATAACTTCACATAAAGTCTCATCAGCTTCCTTATTACACTAGGCACCTGATATTGGTTATTAAATTTAGGGAGAAAGAATTTCATCCTGATAACCTACACCCATCCAGAAATCTACAGCAAACCCATGTCTCACAGGCACATCCAAACTATCAAGCCATCCTTCTGTTCTTTAGGAAGAGAGGCAAGAGGCTTTTTCATGTTCTAAAACAGTGGAAAATTGGGTTTGATGCTCCCCATCTGTAATTCATTCCCTGCTGCTATTGCCAGTGCTCATCTTTCTAAGTTGCAGCCAATGGAAATTTTGCTGTTTACTGCAGCAGGGTCAGCAGGAGCTCAGCTCCCTGTGTGGCTGTAGCAGAGAGAGACACTGCAGCAAAAACCACTTCAGATCAAAGGTTTCAGCGTCCACACACACAAGAGAAACACATCAACACTTGACTGAAGTGTGACCATGAGCTACGAAGTATTATTTGCCTCTTTAAGCTTTTAAATCTAGCAAGCAGGGGAGTTTACAAATCTTACCTTACTGCTGGAGGCTCACACCTTAGCTCAAGGTTGTATTTTTTTTTTTTTTTCTGCCAATTTGCATCTCCAGCATCTTTAAAAGGGAAAAATGACCACCTGACGTGTGAGGATTGTTCACTGATACTCTGAACCTCCTGTGCCTGTCGTTACTGACTGGTGGAATTTTGGCATTTACGTGAGACAGTAATATGACTCAAGTGAAGGCATGAAGAAAGATAAAATTGCACTTACCACAGAAGCAGTTTGCTTTTTGTTAAAAAAAAAAAACAACCCACACACATACACACACACGCAAATTAAAGGAAGAGGGGAAAAAAATAAATATATACATACTCTTGTGAGTAAAACACCAAACCAAACCCCCAAACCTGGTTTGCTTATTTTCTTCTACTACCACCTTTTCAGTTCTTGGGCACCTGTAGTCATGATTCAGGAGTAGAAACAAATGGTTCCTATTATCTTCATCGTCTATGAAGAGCTGTCAAGGTGCACTCACTCTGGTTAATGACTGGGGAGAGAAAAATATATTTATGGCATAATTTAAATAGAAAAAAAAAAATCAGTGCATAGTTTTATGTGGAAATGTCTCCCAGCTGGCTAACAGTAGCTGGATTTGCACATTACTCACCTTTTTTTTTGGTGAAGAGCCATGTTTCCACTTTCATTAAACTGCTCTAGATTTAGCTGTATGCAAATAAGAACAAAATCTATTCATCTGCCTAGCCAAATTTCATCACTACATAGAAATAACCTTGTGATAAGTAGAAAAGCTACACTGTACAAGCATATCTTTATCATCAATCAGTAAAATAATGCATGAAAAAGTATTTGGTTGCAAACGAACCATATGTTATTTTAGAACCTTTCATATAGTCTTAATTGCTTTAAATTACTGCCAAAGTTTTTTTCCACAAATTAACAGATGAAATAGGTACATTGTTCATCTCACTCCCCCAAAACTGCCTCTTACCAGGAAGTTCTGTCCCACCCCCATTTTATTCCAAGGAACATTTATAGCAAATACATTGTACTGGGTCTGGCCCATTACTTCTTTGCAGTCACAAGTTTTCTTTTTCTATCCTTCATGACCATGAGATACAATCACACTCCAGCCTAGAGCCATGCTGCCACACTGACCCAGTGCTGAGACCAAGCTTACAAGATCTGCTAAGAAATAAAAGTATATTAGCTGATTTTGCAGTATCACACTGATGTGTCTTTGGCCACCAAGCATGAATACCTGTATAAATACCCTCCTCTTTGCAGAAATAAAGATGGATAAATAACTCAGGGAGGTCTGGAAACATCCAAAGGCTCATAGAAGATGTGGTCATAACTGTTTAACTTTTACAATGACCTCACAGGAGTTCATACAGATTTCTGAGCTGATCCTTCTTTCAGTAAAGTCAACAACAAAATTTTCATTAACTTCCACAGCAACTGACCAAAATAATTACATGCAAAATGTGTCTCTATTTTTTTTTTTTTTTTAATAATGCAGTTCTTAGCTCACACAGTATTTCATTAACATTTTTTAAATTGAGCTCTGCCATTATCACCTGTGGTTGCCAGTATTATCAACTTTAACTTGAATAAAAGCTACTGGCTCTTACAGCTGTAAAGCAGAAAACCTGAATAGTAACTGCCCAACCCTAGAAACACAGGAGCTCCACATTTATTATTTTTTAAAATGGCATAATTCTATAGTTAAGTTCATAAACACCAAGTGTCTGGCATTGCTGACACTGAGATGGTGAAATTCAGATGAAGAAGAAAATCCAGCTATTTCTGCTCTGAATGTACAGCAAGTGTGTGGCTCAGTTTTATGTCTCTTCCCTTCTAGACTGAAGCAGAGAAGAGCAGCCTTAAGAGTGCTGGGAAGTGTCATTGTATCTTTGACACACAGATCAACGTAAAGATTTGAGGATCAGAGAGAACTGAATGTTTCTTTTTCAAAAAGAAGATTTTAACATAAAACATCATGTAAAGGCTGCCAACTATACCAGCCTTTTCTTAGCATCAGTGGAATTACTAGGGATTTTTTTTTTTTTTTTTAACATAGGAAGCTCTACATGTATGGCCTTACATAAAAGAATACTTTAGAGCATTTTTTAGTGCCTGATGTTGCTCATAAATCAGGTAGTTATACTTGTAGTAATTTCTGTGAGTGGGTGTTGATGTGCATGAGAAGATAAACAGAACTGGGAGGTGAGAGGAGCCCCGGTCAACTTTAGAGGTCCAGAAGCAGATCAATAGCTGGTGTAAATGGTCAGGGCTTCATTGATTTCAGTGGTCCTATGATAAATAGTAATTCAGCTGGTCCTAAAAAAAATGGCATCAGTTGAGCTTCGGGTGAGAACCAGTGGAGAATGCAGAATCAGGTGCTGGTGTCACCTCCACACCAAGCACTTGCATTTCCCTTTGAACTGACTCTGCATGGAGCAGAAAGGTAAAATTCTCTGTTGATTCATGGTTTTTGAAATCTCTCTTGGCTGGAGTAGTGCACGTGGTATGCATGTGGAGAGAAAGTTGTGTATATATATATTTATATATATAGATAGATAGATATAGATAGATAGGTACACACACAAAACGGCATTTTCTGTGGCAAACAAATACTTACATGGCTTCTACTGCTGTGATTGTAATTCTCTCTTCAAATAAAAATTTTAAAAAAAAGAACATTTCAAGGTAATGTATGGAATTACTTGTACAAATGTCTTGCACTTGGATGAGGTTTTTTGTTTCTCCCATTAGTAAAGGAAGGTAAACTCAGAATAGGCTGTAATCCACTATTTACATATGATACTTTAATTCATTCTAGCAACTAAATCTTATTACAGAAATTACAGTTTTGCATGTGTATGAGTTACTGAGACTTATCATGCCAACAAAGAGGAATGAAGCCAGGTTGCACATAAAATGCATCCTTCCTAGGTGATTCTCAGCAAGTTTTTTTCTAAACATTTTCCCCCAGATAAAGTTTATTACCTTGTTCTAAACATTTCCCATTTCACAGAATTAAGTTTTTACTGAATCTGTAAATAAGAAATCAATCACTATATAACATTAGCAGACCCTAAGAGAAAAGGGACCACATGGCTGGTGGTTGACTCATTGATTCTGCTGCTCTCGAATGCTGAGTTAAATGCTGCTAATTTCAGGTCTCCATACAAATGCATTGATGTGCCATTTATTTGGAGGCCTCAGAAGGACAACTTAATCTCACAGTGTTATTATTATTTCAAAAAAGAGAAAGAGACTTTTAATGTTATTTGGAGAAAGTCCCTTAGCTTAGAGACTGAAAACTAAACCAAAACGGGCTATTTTGACAAGAGCTTTGAACAAAAAATAACAAAACCTCTGCTGGGAATTTTCTGTTAATCTAATTTATTTGGGAGCAGGTTTGCACAAGAATAATTAAATTATCTAATGTTCACTTACACTAAAAAGCAGTGATATGTTAGCAGTCGATTACTAGAAAAAAGGAGGGGAAAAAAGGCCAATATTTTAAACTAACATCATAGAAAAATCCCACCGAGTTACAAACATCAAAGGACTGCCATAATGCTTGGCAGGTTCCTATGAATTCAGCCCTTTCATCTGCTAGTGAAGTTTGCAACAGGATTTCCAGCATTTTCTGTGCAGTAGTGTCTTGAAATCTGTAAATGTTCGACCACAATTATTCCTTTTTTCAGGCTATTTCAATAATTAAAATAACCAATAACTAAAGTTGTGTGACATAGGAATCCATCTTTAACACAGACAAGGAAAACAACAACTCCACTTTCCTGTGGGATAGGATATTCAAGTAGTTCATCCGTGCCCTGAAAGGCTTCAGTGGGTGGAGAATGCCAGATGTAACCAACTGAGATACCACTGAGCAAAATGTGGTTTTTATCTGCTTTATTTCTCCTAGAAATGTCAGCACAGCACATCATATTGCCTGGAATTTTAATAGATAAACGAGACAATGATTCCATTGTTTTTTGTTGGGTTTTTTTTTTCAAAATGGTAGAATACATTTTCTTAAAAAGGTCTGCAAACATATTTACAAAAGTGTGAAAGCAAGAAATGCAGGCTTTTTTATAATTTTTCTGAACTTCCAAAGACTGACTGATATCCTAATGTTATTGGAAATCTTGTCCAAGGATGATACACAAAATTAAATATCACACTCAGTTTTGCTTTCCTGTAGGCTACCAAAGAAAACAAATCAGACAGATAAATATCTTAAAAAGAACAAACTCATATTCCATGAAGCATAATGAAGATATTCCCAAACCATTTCCTATATTTTTATTCTGTTTCAGTTTCAAAATAGCTCTTGGTCTTTCTTAATGTTCAGTTAAAATGTGGGACACCATCTTACTTTTGGAAGGCCAGCTGCTGCAGTGCAATTATAAAATAGCCACTAAAATACCATTCACAGTATCTGTATCACTTTTTTTCTATTTTTTCCAACAGGAGTGACAAAATTTGTGGTGTTGCCTTCATCTTTCACATTTTAAATACTGTTGGCTGACAAAAATAAAATGTAGTGTCATGCTTGGTTTACCTAAATCATTTATTTTGTAACTAATGAAAGTAAACAATTACCAGATACTGTATATATAGAGATATATAGATATATGGCCACAAATAAACTAGAGAGAAGTTATTTTGGTTTGGGTAAAGTTAAGAAAAGCACAGAAAAATCATATTTCTTGAATATCCTTGTTTTATGGCCATCAATATTTTTGTTTTTTGTTTTGATTTGTTTCATCAACATAGCAAAATACAATCTTCCTATTGAACAATAATTATCAGATGGCAGACAATTCTTTTTATTGGTTTACATTGGCAGGTCACAGTCTAAAAGCACAACCACATCAGGCAGAAATTGCACACAGACCATCCTGGATTTTGAAGACTATTTTTTATGCTTCTACTGAAAGAGCTTAATTTAAAACTGGGGGCTGTAAGACTAACTAATTAAATATATGGATTTCTTTTTTTCTTTCTCGTTTGTTGTTTTTTTTTTTGTGGGTTTTTTTAACAGCTAAAGAAAACGTCTGAAATTGCAGTATTTTATTTCACTTTCAGCTTCAATTTTAACATTTGCACTTGATGTTATCAAACACACTTTGAGCTTCCTACCAAATGCTGATGGAAGTTCAATCACCCAAATAAAACCCAGAGAATTTTTCTCCTGCCACAGACTACTGCAGATTTATTTCAGTTCGGCCTGTTCCTTGGCTTTTTTGCAAGGGTTAATATTTGTATTTTTAACTAATTCCTGAAAACTGGGGGAGATTTGTGTGTAATAGTAGGACACAGTAAGAGTCACAATGTCAGCACTTCTGTAAAAAATGGCTGGAGATGGGACTGGCCTATAAATATGCAGCTGGATTAATTGTAGAAGGCATCTCCATGTCTTCAAAAACCAGACTGGTCTTCAGATATTACTCTTTATTTGAGACAGTTACCATTACTTCATTAAAAAATGACAAAACAGCAATAAACATTTTAGCTCTTTAATGAGCAAAGATCAGGTCTCTTAGCATTGGAATAATATTCGTTATCCAGATTATCTTTATTTCACTCAGTGACCAGTAACATGGCCAAGAAGTACAAAGAAATTTTCCATCAAGTAGTATACAATTTTTGTGTGTAATAAGCTTTCATTCTTGAAAAAGAGTAATTGAAAAGAAATGTTTCTGTTACTGCAGTTAGTTTGTCAGAGAAAGTTCTTCACATTATCTTACAAACTATCAAAATTGCTAGTAATTTGAAAAAATGTAAAAAAAAAAAAAAAATCACATAACTTTAGTCTAATAGAAATATAGTACAGGAAAGAGAGAAAGTATTTATCAGGGATGTGCTCTTAAGTCCATCTCAATTATTTCCTTTTATATAAATGTACATCTGATTACATATACAAACATTTTGAAAGGACCATGGCATATTGTAACTGGAAAGCAATAGGGGAATGAAAAATTTCTTGTGATTTTAGAACGTTAATATCAAATCACACAAACATTTCATGACATAAATTTTCCCATTGTTGGCTCTCTCCCCATTTTTACATAGCCTTTTTTTCTCCACTGTTGCCATCAGGTCTAGAGCATTAATTTGAATGGCAAAGGTAATGTATAGCAAAAAGGGAATTAACTTTATATTAAAGTATTATAACTAAACTTTTTAACATGCAACATGAGTTTAAACAATAAACTGAAAGGTGTAATCGAAGCAGTAATATTGGGGCATTTTTATATTGGAAAATATTGCAATTTTGGACACACTTCACCTTACCGTTTTCAACTAAATATACTGTAACTAAATCACAGCAAATTATAAATCCTTCATCTAAGGAGGTTCCATTAAAGCTATGTTAAAGTTAGAAAATATTTAGGTGGAAAGGAAAAAAAAACATTAATAATATAAATTTTTTGTCTGGGATTTGTACCAGCCAGGGTTCACCAATGTATACCTGGAGTGCCATAAGTACCTTTAACAACTGTTGCAATTCCTTCTAGTTCTGAAGCTACTGTGAAAATATTTTACTTTAATTACTTTTGCCCCTTTAAAAAACTTCTTTAGGTTGTGCCAATTGATGGAGAAAGCTTCTAATAAAAACTCCAATGGGATGAGAAGAATTTTAATTACGGCTTAATCAGCAGCACAGCCACCAAGCATATAAATTATCATGCACATCGTGCTAAAAATATCCAGTTTCCTTTATTCCCACAACTTTTATACTGACAGCACTTATGTGATAATGTTGTACCTGCCAGGCTGTAAGACTTCTTTGACTGGCAGATTTCAGCATCAGCCCCTTTCTAAGGCCTTAACAGCATTGGTGCTTTGTGTACTTATTCAAATATGTAAATATGGTCTACACAATAAAACAGGTCCAAATAAAAACTGGTGAAAATTATCTGACATTCCATTAGTGTGTCCCTTGTGCATATTTATAGGTTTTCAAAATTTTCAGTCATAGTTCTTTCCTGTTTGTGTTGCACATGCCTAATTCCATTATGTAACTTAAATCTTCAAAAAATTAATACTTGAATGTGAATGAAAAAGTATCATTCAGGACAACTGCTTCAAGCAATTGCAAACAGTTGGGTTTTTTTGTTTTTCTTTTTTTTGTTGTTGTTGTTTTGTTTTGTTTTGTTTCTTTCTTAAGTTCATTTGATATATGTACAATTCATTTTTTCCAAAACCCCAAATGTTCTTGATATGTATATTCACATAATATTCCTCCATATTTAAATAGTAAGAGTCCTGTAGGTTGAAAGCCAAGTAATCTTCAATAATATCACCTACTGTAATCCATCAAAAAATAGAGTTTGTTTCATCTTGTCTGGCTATACCCTGGTTGTTGAGTGTGAATGGGGGTGGGGATGAGGATGGGGCAGAGTATTGTTCTGTCCTCCAGTAAAGGTATTGAATGTGTGTAGGGGTTGAATCCCTGGTATAGTGTTGGGGATCATTGTGATGGTGTTGGGTGTCATTAAGGGAATATCATCAGGAGACCTTCTCATAGCTAGCGTGTAGTCTGGGGGACAGGCGGTCCTAAGAACCACCTCATGTGGATGGATGGACTCACATTCATGATCCAGGTCAGTGTGCTTCATTTGGAGGGACATTATCTCCTCTTCTTGTGCATGGGTGAGATCATTGGTAGTCGTACGTTGTGGGCTACACCTCCTGTGAACATCGTGTCTCCGCTTGTCTTTTTTGTAGTACAATGCTGCAAAGGCCAAAATGTTCAGGAACAGCAAGGATGCACCAACTGCGATAGTAACACTCAATTCTGTTGAATAGTCCCTCTGATCCACTGAAAACGGGCTTGGCTGTTGTTTGGGATCATCTTGTTTGGCTGTAGGAAAGGCTGAAGTGACAGAAACAGAATTTTTCCTTGTCGGTCTGAAAGTATTATCAGTTGATGGCACTTTAGTTGTAGTAGAGGTATACTGTGAAATGTCGTTAAGATTGTGCAGATGAGGTACCAGTTCCAACCAAAGGTTCACTTTATTGGCCCTATAATGTTCTTTAACTCGTGGTTTTAACCCGATGTGAAGGTACAGCTGGTCTTTCTGAGAATATCTGGTCCATGCTACTTCTTCAAAACGATTTGGTTTTGTATGGATGAATTTTGTATCTTGTGGCACTGGCTGATTTGGGTCACTGAAAGAAAGAAACCAAAAGAGTCTCCAATGTTACAAAGTATTTCAAAAGGAATTATAAAATTAGCATAATTAACATTTTATACTTCATGTTTAAGTCTGCCTTTGGACAGAGCAGAATGCTATTTCCTAAAATCAGAGGCCTTAATAATCGTGATTAGAAACAGCATTATGCAAATGAACCTTTCTTTTACATAGACTTCAACAACTTCCCTAGTTCCTCCCAAAAAACTGCCATCTCTCATGCTGAAACCTTTTGCTGCTGAGGACAAAATGTGATAAGGAGGACAAATGTCTGTGAGAGAACAGCTTGAGAGGACATGAAGCTTTTCTTTTCTTCTTTAGTAACCTAAAGCTCAGCACTTCAGTTCCTGTGCAGTATCTGTGGCCTTCCAGAGGTGAGGTGAAAGACCAGGGGAGGCAACACTCACTACAACACACAGTGACTTAGATTCCAGTGGCCAAAGATAGAAAAGTGTTTTGAATGATCAGTGAAAGCAAAATTTACTAAAAGGACATTTTTTTTTCAAGCTTGAAGACAGGTATTTTATGGACAAAAGTGTCAAATTAAACCAAAATACATTATTAAAATAAGCTATGTTATAGAAATGCAATGTTTATGTCATTTCCTGTCTCCTGGAATGAAAACATTAACAGTGCTAGGGTAAGGTCAGTACTAAGGTAACCATTTTTAACTGTACATATATTTTAAATGCTTTGGTTTGCACTTTTCTGGGGATCCCTTAATTATTTTTTGTACAAAGTACATGTTCAATTGCTCCACGCAGAAAGTTCACAAAGTTATTTTTTTCCCTCTTCTTGCTAGAACATGTAAGTGAGCTGAGGGGCACTGCAATAAACATAAATATCCAAAGTTCTTAATCCTCTTATCCATCCTACAAGCATGGAGGCACTTCCAAGGAAAAGCACTGCCTCATTATATCCAGAGTTTGCATAAAAGACTATTCATTATTTGGTTACTCACCCAGTTTTTGCAAAGTTTGTCCAGTATGTCATCACCACTGCACTTAGCATGACATCATTTTTGGAGAAATTACAAGGAAATAATTCAGTAGGACCAATCATGGGGATTCCTAGTACATAAGGAACCTCATCTCCATGGGCTGCATCTGCCCACGCAGGTACCTGATCTGTCTGGCAATGATGGTAGAAGGCATAGAAATATGTAGGTGATCCAAAATTTGAGTGAAGATCTGCTGTAGCCACTGCTGGTGCAACCCACTGGTGATCAGTAAATAAAGCCAGCAGTGTTTTCCTTCTGGTCTCAGGATTGTGTCTATCAGCCCAGTCTGTGTACATGAATTTAATAGTTTCCCTCAATATATCTTTGCCTTCAGGGTATCCGTATAAATTATCAACAAAATTAGAAACTGCAAAGTCAAAATCACTAGCCGATATGCCATCTTCACTATCCACAATGTTTTCCACAAATTTCAACCCTTCTCCTTGGTTAACTCCCAACATGATGTCATAATTGAGGAATTCTCCTTGTTCCATCAGTATCTGAGGATCATCAGGTATCACGTCGCCATCAATTACTGGTCCAAAGGCTATATGGTATCTTGCTGGTTGAATGTCCTGGTCCACAAGTTCTCTGTAAGGCTTCTTCTGGAGACATTCTACCAATTCTACAGTGTCTGACATGTTGCAACCAACTTTTGTAGCCAACATCCTGGCGTATTTTGCAGGCTGAAAACTAACTGCCCAGCTGGAGAGAGCTGTTCCACTTTGAGCTATTGCTCTTTGAAAAAGTCCTGTGGGGAGAAATATTTAAAAACTTCTGAAGTGACCTTGAGACAGCTACATACTTGAAAGAATCAAAGGAGTTCTTTGAAACAATAGAAAGCTGGGACAGAAGAGATACTTGAATCCTAATGATACTTAAATACGAAAGATGGTGAGAACTGACTGTCATTGTACCTACAGTTAATGTATACAAAATAAATTCAGCATGTGCAGAAATTGAAGCAAATGACTCTACCTCAGTGTAGTCCAGCTGGAGGAACAGATTTTCAAAACAGACTCAGGAAAAAGAAAAAAAAAAAAAGTGGCATTACCTTATGTAGGATAATACTTGAAGGAAATTCCTAAAGTTAAAGAAATACATAGGTGGGAGGAAAAGCCAACAAGTCTCTGAAATGGATTGAATTTCTGGATATTGTTCAAGCCATTAGCAGCATGTGTACATACAGCTACGTGTTACATGAACCTAATACACTGCTTTTCAGTGTTTTGTTTGGGATTAACCTTGGTTTGAGAAGTGCAGTGGTTTTGAATTGAATATCATAGTAGAAGTTTATATTGTGGAGTAATAGATGAGAAGGTACCACGCAGCTATTAAGTTTGTAAGTGTCTAAGTCAAGATCTTGTCTTGTAATGAGTTTTTTTAACGAAGGTTTATAGTGATCACAATTACATTAAAAGGGAAACGATATATTTTACACTATTTAGCTTTGTAATTCAGATTTAAACATATGTTCAGGTATTCATTTAGGGGGGAGATGGAGAGAGTATGATCTGACTTTGCATATAAACATGCAGCAAATCCCAAAGACTTCAGTGCAATTATTTTGAATTTATGATGATTTAACTAGTACTCCAGACCAGAAATTCTACTCATAGAAATAACAAAATGTCTATAAAATGATGTTTTCCTCTCCCTTCTCATAAGCATTTTTGAACATATCACGGATGACAGCCTCATCCTTTTCTAGGCAGTGAATCAACCAAATTTTTTTGCTATTGACTTGAATGCAATCAGAACTCCACCTGTGTGCCCATACTTTGTGTTGGGCCTTTGCCTTTTCCTGCTCCATCTGAGGCAGGTTGTTGGGTAAGAAAATGAAGAAAAATTGCTCTCCTATAATGCTCATCACTTAGATTATATTTAGATAACAGTGGCCTTTCTTTTTTTTTTTTTTTTTTTGTATTTTCATGGAAGTACATCCAGTTCATTTCAGCCACACATCTTATGCACTGACGACTGGAAAACATTTTCTACTGGACCTTACCTCCTATTGCTCACTGTGGATTATACAAAATAGTATACAGCATATGTAAGTGATGCTGATGTAAGATAACATGGGTCACAATTTGGGTTTACTTTTGTTGGTGTAATTCCACTGACTTTAGTGGAGTTCCTCAGGGACTGGAAGTGACATCTGGCCTCACTCACATAATTTTTGTAAGAAAAATTCTTTGGTCTAGTGCTTGATGAATAGCTGAATAGTCCCACTAAAGAAACTTGAGGTCAGATGCTGAGGTTACCCTGGAATTTTATTCCAATAATGCAAAAGATGGCTTTTACTTTGATAAGTAACACATTGCTGTTGATAAAAAGCTTCCACAGCCCCTAAACCAAGTCAGAGACATTTCTTTGCAGCCTCTATTGCAGCAGCTGAGTCCATACACCCAGAAGTTGGTTGGATTCAGTTGCTGGCAGGAAATATTTTACAGGCTTCTGAGGGATTTAAAAATCATTCTAGCCTACATTACGTCCAAATCCAACAGTCTGAAAATCAGACAGATGTAGGGACTGAAATATGTAAACTCAAGCCTCTCCTTAAATTTATGAGGAGACGTATCCAAGGTACTCTTTCCTTGCAAAAGATGAGTAAAAAATAAGAAAGAACTTGAGCTACCAACCAAATAAAAATATATGTACATGTTTACAAGGTCAGATATTGAGATACTATAAATCATCTCAAAGTCAACGGAATTATCACAGAGGATCCAGTCACTGTAATGTAACCAAATGACAAATGTGAATTTTCAAAAAGATGTATTTCATGATGCTGCATAATGTTTCTTTTTTGCACCTTGTGTAGAAGCGTTGCTTAATTACATATTTTTGAACAGGGACAGGAAATATAAGCTACTTATTAAGAAACTGCTGATACAAACACTATGGCTTGCTAAGTGCTACATCAACATTAAATGTTGGATTAAATAAAAGTGGTCAGGCCCTCTGGCCGTAAAGTTATCTCAGGAAATGAAACTAAACGTCCCTTCTTCTGCTGAAGAATGCTTAAGGAAATATTCCTCCTCTCAAACCATTTGGTGAAAAATGAACCAGAGAATGAAAAATTCATTCATTCTGTCATATAATTTCTGGCAGAAATTGGTACCACACAGGATGTGGAACTACCTTTTCATCTGATACTGTGCATGATTATTAGAGTTTATGGGCTGCAGATTGATGGCAAGATTTAAATGTTCAATGGACCATATCGCTTTGTGACTCCTATTCAAAGGCTCACCAAAATAAATAATAATAATAATTTGCATATATTCATCTATGTTTTCCAAGCACTTGCTGAAAAAGGGTGCTGTTCTGCCCACTTGCAGATGGGCAGCTCTGAACAAACACCATCTCGAAACAGGCTGAATGCTTCCTCTCGACTCACGAGGGATCCTTTCAAAGGGAAAGTAGGGAAGCAAAGAGAGCATCCCAATTTCCAGCTTATGAAAGAGACTGGCTAATACTGCAGAACAAAAGCTGTTTTGAAAATGTTGAGATATCTGAAAATGTTTGGAAACTTGAAATAACTTTTCTTACGTGAAGCTGACCAAATACTTTAATGTTTTGGGTTTCTTTTAAATGGCAGGTCAAACAATCCCTCAGTGAAACATATGTGGGGTTGTGCCTCCTGTTTAATTCAGATTTCAGTTAAGCATGTTTTTCCTTTTTCATAAAATAAATCCTCAAAAATTTACTTTTACAATTGAAATTTAAGTATACACCCCTAAGCCCTTTCCAGTCCCCTCCCAAATCCTTTGATCTGCTATGTCAGCAAATTACTGCATCAGTTTCCTCAAATTCTGCTCCTTGCAAAATTCTGGCCATGTGTTTGAATATGCCAAGGCAACATTTGCTGGGAAGTGGCAACACCTGACTCTCTAGATATTGAATATGTGGCATTTCACATCAATGTCATGTTACATCAAGAATATCAAGATTAGCCATTCTATGATTCTATGATTAAGTAAGAGTTAGGGGAGGAGAAACCAGGTCTCCTCATTCAACCTTAAGGTAAATATGTTAACAGTTATTTTTGAGTTCTGATGAGAAAAGATGGTGCAGTGCAACCCACAGATTAGTGTATTGACCTAAGCCTTACATATAGTTCTTATAGGCCAGTTTATAAATTAAATGTGTCCAATGTAACTCCAGGTAGTTATGGAAAAACTATTGCAAATTACATGATTCTATTGTGGAAATAGATGAAAATTCCAACCACAGCCTCATTAGACCTTTCTTGTAAAAGCTTTTTTCTTTTTTTCTTCACTTAAAGTAGTGTAAAGGCGTGATCTAAAGAATCTGTCACTTCTGTTGACCTCACTGTGTTCTGCATCATGACTTGGGGTAGGTGCAGTTCTTTTAATGTCAGTGGAATTATTTTTTTTATGACTGACCAATTAATCCTCCATGGTGATACAGCTGTATAAATCAGTGAAGGATTGTATGCACACAGCACAGTGTGAAGTCCCTGGTAAAACTAAAAAATACAGATAAAAAGATACGAAAACTGGGACAAAAGTAATGTGATCAATAAGGAAAAGCCATGCAAATGAGAGAAACTCTGTGGAACTTGGGTACAAAAAGGAAAAAAAATAGATGCCTCAAAGAGAATGGTTTTAATTTCCTGATATCTGCCTCAGTCAAAGAGAAAAGGTGTTAGTTATGGAATAGGAAAAACATATAGAAGAAAATCCATTTGCAACTTGGATGCTTTGACAATTTTGGATCATGCATGCAAAACATTCAACCATTCTTTTATTAGATGACAGCAAGTGAAGTTCATGCAGTTTCAGACAAAAGATTTCTGAACTAAGTACTTGTTTCCTGCACACAAAATAATAATTTTAAGCATGTCAGCTGTTAGCCTAAAAAGATAAATGGTGTCATTTTAGTTTGCTTTAAATTCTCCTTCTCATGAGAAACTAAACATGCCTTTCATGACTGACTGAATATAGTTGACCTCATCTACTGTGAGCATGAGTGACTGGTTTTCCAAAAAGAACACCCTTAGGTAGGAAAGAAAAAGCGACAAAAATGATGCACCGAGAAAATGCTGTTCAGAAGTCTGCTAATAAAGTCTTTCTACAAAACTCCATAGGAAAAGAAGAAAGTGACCCAAAATTTAAACATGCACAGAAGAGCTGAGGGAAAAGGCAGCTTGTACAGACTTTAAAAAGTTTGCTTAATATTGAGCTGAACTCAACAGCCTGTAGGAACAAAGAGAGTATACAGAGCATCACATAGTACTAATGGTGGTGGCATGCAGACACCAAAATTGTCAAAATTTGCAACCTGCATAATACCTTTGGTTGAATTGCTCCAACGGTTACCTTCAGAATAATGGGATAAAGTCAACAGATTGACGCATGAACCGCCTGCACCAGATCCAAAAACAGTTATTCTTAATGGGTCACCACCAAAGAACCCAATGTTTTCACTAGTCCATCGCAAAGCTTGAATTAGATCAAGGAGGCCATAGTTTCCTTTTGCTGCTTGGTCCCCAGTGCTCAAAAATCCTGTCAACATAAATGAAAAAGGAAAGGGTTAGCAAGTGAATAGCCCTGTTGAACATGATTTCAAAAGTAAATGCCATTAAATATGATGCAAATACATAATACGGAAAATTACGCTGGTCAACAGTTCACTACTTTGCACTCTTTCAGAAAAATATTGTTTGCTACTCAGTCCTTGGACCATGTTATATTACTGTAGGGGACATGAAGATACATCCCAGACAAAATACTCCTCTAAGTCTTAACAGGTCAAGACATACTACTCCCAAAGACTTTGTGTTGATTGCATCAGCTTAAAAGTAAAGGTTTAGCAGACAGATATGCTGCAGGCATTTTATAAGTGGTTTGGTCAACTGTGTATTTTAGTTCTACACTCAGAGGCATGAGCTTTGTGCATGGATGAGAGACAAGAATTTCATTTCTCTGAGACTATGTTTAGTTATGTCCAGGCAACACACTATGTTCTGTTCTCACCCCAAGAATAAATGCAGCTTGTGGCAGAGGACAAGCCAGGTTGAACGATGTGAGCAGATCTCAGCTCCCTGAGCTCCAGCTCTAGTCAGTAACCTGAGTTAATTGAATCTACATTAAGTGGATAAAGACAATTTAAGCTGTTTCCATGACCCCTTAACTTCAGAAAGATAAGAGCTCAGGGCTAATCTGGAGCACAAGAATTGCTCTCCTTTATCCATACTGGAAGAAAAACGGGGAAACAAGTCATGGCTGTTTTACACTACCCCCAGAGGTACCCTCATATTTGGTATTGCTGTTCCTCTTGTCATTAGAGCCCACTGCCTCTAAAAGCTGAACAACATAAACTCTGAAAAAAGTCTCTACTGATAAAAGATGGTTTTGGATCCTATTTGTGACATTCCCAAGTTTCTCAATTTAATAAACAAATGTTTAAATTATACCAGAGTTATGAAGTAGCCCAGCACCTCCATTTGCACATCAAACTGATTTAGAGACTCACTAAATTGATGGTGTAACTGTTTTTCAGCACGTGCTTTGTAGAGAAATGCAACCATTACAACAATTATTTCCACATTAATTAGATATTAATGGCTCTTCTAGCCTCATCAAAGTACTACTGATTTAACTCTCTTGAGTGCAGACAGCCTACTCGAAAGACTTTTACAGTAGTTTTTCAGACAAATGGTTCTCAAAGGAGTCCTGCTGTTTCATTATGACAATAAAAGCAGCTTTTGATACATTCCTGAGAAGAAATACATACGTGCCTACACACATGTAAAGTGAGAATTTAACCAGAAGACAGAGAAGTGCATGCATGTGTCTAATGACCATGTCATTTGTTACCTTATTCTTATTATGATTTGACCTCAAATGGCAAGCCCACATTTGGTGTTCTGGCCCAGGTGTAGACATTTACACCACCAGACCCTTTTTGCTGTAAACTGCACAGAAAGCTAATTGGCCTCCCTGCCTACCTAGTTGAGCTGTGCCCTGGTTAGGGTGAGCAGTTTTGTTTGTGTTGGTCAGTCCTGGGTTTTATTACCATGGAGAGAGAACAGGAAAGTGGCATAAGGTGCCAGGCCAGCAATTCTCCCACTTCCAGACCTAATGTACCAAGTCTAATGGGTGTACTTCATTCACTGCAGCCGTAGTAAATTGTTGCTCTGACACTAGACTTTAAAATATCTACCATTCTGCAACTAAAACCGGCCACATTCACTACTCCACTGTATAGAAAAGCAAAGTAACTTCACTATCCTAGATGAAAATCCCACCCTGATATTCCGGGAAAGCCCAGAAATTAAGTCACAAATATAATTAATTCCTTTGCATTTTAATATTGCAGAACAGTACTGAGTTGAGATGAATCTGATATTATTTTACTCTGATTCACTCTCTTGTTTTCTTCTGTGTAGACAGAGAGGCTGGCATGCAGGTCTCTGTATATGGCTCTAGTATAACCCTTCCTGCACAGAAGAATTCATTCCTGTCCTCACACTCCACTAAAATGTTCCCCATAAATAGTTTTTAAGGACCCAGAGAGGTGATGCCTTTGAATCTATGAGAGCAAATACAATGAAAGTTTCTTAACCAGTCTCAGTAGCCTTTGTCAGCCTGCTTGGATTTGAGGGATGGTACCAGTGACTGTAACAAAATTAAAACAGTGGAATTAATGGAAAATACAGCATTCTTGTATTTACTGTGGCTGCACATGTTGGGAAAGTCTTCCCCTTTCTATGCAAAAGTACATGACTGGAAAATCAGTGAGAAACCAGCTCATCATATTAAGCACTTGAGTCACTGCACTGATTTGAGGGGTCAGAGGAACTCTTGGCATTGGTCATTCTTGAAGCACAGGCAGCAGTGAGATGAGAGCAGTTACAGCAGTTACCAAAATTGTTCAATAAACAAGCCCCTCTTTGCTTTTCTCCCTTTCCCCAGCTTGCAGATCCCCTGAGCCTGGGACACGATCTTCTCTCAGCAGAGCTGCAGCTTTGGTTCAAAAAGATCCTGTAGAGTTCTCAAAGTGATTCCACGACATTTATTAGAAAAGAGATGGTAGGGTATCAGCTGAGACACAGTGATCACCCTGAAGGAAAACAAATGCTAACGCTCACAGTTTCTGAAATAGGTGTTTTCTATACTCTGCATAATACGTAGCAAAGTGGGAAGCAAGAGAGTCTTTGGAAAAGCAACAGATGAAAATTATAGGTAAAGCCTTAAGGCAATCCCCAGCTGTTAAATGAGTTCACATCAAGCCCTGAAGCTTGATGGGGAAGTGGGAAATCCTTGGGAAATGATAAATACACCAGTTTCAAAGAACCTTTGTCAAAAAGATCTTAAAAAGACAGAGGGAGAAGAGGAAATGCCTCCTGCAGTTATCAGGAAAGTTGGACTCCGTTCAGGAAATGTGCCAGAAGGGGGAGCTTTCAGTTTATTAAAAAAAAAAAAAAAGTAGAGGAAAAAAAAAAAGGAAATATAAGTAATGCCCTCCTAATTCATCTATATTAGACAAATTATGACTTGTGTCCAGAACAACAGCTCCAATGCAAAAGAAATTTCTCATGCCTCCTCAGCAAGAACCACGTTGGCTGACTTCCATATCTACCCAAGATGGATGATTATTGATGGTGACTTGCATGACATGAAGCATTTCTATCTCATTTTTCAGAACCATAAGAAACCAGTTAATATCACCACCTGTTCATGCCTTTCCCCCTCAAATGCAGTAGTATCAGCACGGCTTAGAAACATTCAAAGTGTCATGAAATCAGAGATGAGACTGATAAAAACAGGTGAAGTTTTTCTTTCCAGCTTGTGGTTGCTTTTGCTCTAGCAAGAAGTGTCTCAATACAGATACAGTCATCTAACCAAACACCTGGAGAGAAATGCTTTAACACCCCTCATCTGGAAGGTCTGTAGGTGCAAGTACTTATTCTTGTTTAACACTTAGATAAAAGAGAGCTTGGAATAATATGTTTTTGTCTTTATCCCAAGAGGAGCTTTCAGAATGTAATTAATACAGATACCACACACTTCTGTGCATTTCCATGCCACGATCTAGATATTAAGCTAGCAATTTGGAGTCACAGAGGTGAACCTGCTCTTGCTGAAAAGGGCATTTGTGTCTGAAAGCTTCTCTATTTTAAAAGTCTATCAGCTAGACTATTAAAATACATTATTCCTCTCTGCAAATGCTGTCTTATTATTAACCTTGGATTGTCATCCCTGCAAGAATGCTGCTATCATATGCTACCACCTTTTGCTCTTGTAAAATAAGTGAAGTAAATTATTCTTTATTTTAGTTATTCCAGGAAGACATTTGCAAAAAAACTTATTTTTGCATTATTCTCTAAAAAGGTCAGATTGAGCTAATTTTGTTCCATAATTAAGTCCCTCTACTGGAATATTCCAATCATCAGCTAACAATTGCTATTTTATATTCTGAATGGAGAGGTTATCTCTCCTTTTATCTCCTCCAAAGGAGCAGACTCTAATAGAATTATGGAAGTGAGGATGAGGTCTTTTGTGAGTTTAAGAAAGAAATTTATTGAGCTCATTTTGACCATTTCTCTCTTATGTCCATTAGACAAATAGGCAGAGCATGCTACAACCAGGCCCTGTATTTTGTGTTAAGATAAATTTTAATGTTTTATAGGCTTATCTGTCTGGGTAATGATTTCTGCTTGCCGTTCAGATAAATCTTTTTCTACTATAATTCCAGCATTTTTGAAGTGAAAATAAAATAACAGAGTTAGGAGAATTAAAATATTTGCTGTACACCTTAGTAAATTATTTGAAGCTCTGGACTAACTCAAATATTCAAATTATTGCAGAAGGGAGTGCCAAGACAGAACTTTTCTTAATGTAAAGGACAACTACAACCTGATGATGCAGTAGAAGACTAGTTGCAGGCTCCTGGGTACAAAAGTGCCATATCCCATCAGAGTACCAAACCTTCCCTCTGATGAGATCTGTCCACCTGAGTGTTTCATAACCCAGTAACCTTCATGGATGGATGAAAGTAAGGGGCAGATGTCTTGCTGGACAAAAAACCCCACAAAAAAAAAGTAAATCTGCCCATGAGAAAAAAATGCAGTAACAAATACTACTCTAGAGGTAAAACACAAGAGCCTGTAAAAACTGGTCTGGTTGCACAAATGTGTTTTGCTTTGATTTTTTTAAAGAGCTCTGTTACCAAAAGCAGTAACACTCAAGACTTTAGCACTACCCACCTGTTTAGACAAGTGTTGTAATAATTTAGCTATGTTTCCAATTGCAACTCCCTGTGCATTCCTACACCATGTTTTGTTAAAAGCAAATGTTAACGTGTACAAGTGTAAACGCATCAATGCACAGTGGAAGAACCAGGATATATTGGAGGGAAGAAGTCATATTCCCTCTGGATAGCAAGTTCCTTGGTTAGGATTTCAGCTTGACACCCTCTATTAATATTGAATGGTAATTACCACGTACAGAAAATTTCTGTTACCCTTTAAACTATACCCACTCAGTTAGAAATGTGAGCAAGATAAGCAAATTTTAAGCAATATGGTTAAACTTAAAGAGCTCATTTGTTTTTATCTTAGACATCTCTCTTGAATTCATATCAGCTAACCAATCTGAATGAATTATGTGGGCAGCAGAGCTGTGAACATTAATGTGTATGTGATATTCATGAAGCAGAGCATACTGCTCCTTGCTTTGCTGACCAGCACATCCTAATATTAATAGCATATCTTAGTAATGGATAAGGGGTAAGGTGACTAAAAGGACTAGGAACTCCCATAAGGAAGATGTAGGTACATGAACCATCCAGTGCAAGAAAAATACCCTTTCAGAGGTATCTCCAACATACCTCTGTTCCAGAAACAGATAAGCAAGTCTTCTGAAACAGCTTCATATCAAATTCTTTAGATATACAAAAAGAAAAAAAAAATAATTGAAACATTAGCAAAGTACTCACCTGTTTCTACAGCTTTCTGCCACATACACATTAGTAATATGATTAATGATTTCAGAAGTGCAAGACTGTAGCTTAACTCCATGAGATGTCTAAAGTACCATCCTACATCATTATGCACCTTTCTGGGCTGTTTACGATGTGTGAGACACTGCATTTATATACAGATTTTATTTTAATTTTATGCATAGGAGATAAATTAACATGTCAGAATCTTTGCAGGTGGACACACTGCACTTGCAAACAGACAAGAAGACAAACATTCTGTTGCAAAGTGTTTGTTAACAGATGTACAGTCAGGTTGGACAGGGCTGTGAGCAATCAGATCCAATTGGACACGTCCCTGCTCACTGCAGCCAGGGCTGGACTAGGTGACTTTTAAAGGTCTCTTCCAACCCAAACTATTCTATGGTTCTATGATTCTATACATTATATGCATATATTTGCTAACTATTCCCTTTTCATGTAGTACAGCTACATGATTGGTCACATGTTTGAAAACTTACTTATATTTTCTGATGTCATATCATAAACTTTAAAAATTAAGGAAAGTATCTTCCCTGCACTTACTTTTTCCAGCCCATAACTTTTTTGGGGGGATAGGTTAGGCTCTATTTCTGCAGTGATCACGCTGCAACTAACAAAAGACTTGAATGTGCCATATGACACTGGTTGAAGAAGGGTGGAGGCACAAGGCAGGGTTCTGATATGAGGCCATTTTAATTGCCCATGTTCTAGAGCTATGGAATTGTAAAATATTTTTTAAACACAGAATTCGTTATAGAATGAAAATCCATCCATTCAATATAGCTGCACTCAACAGCTGATACAAAAGAACACCCCAAAACCTGATTTTTTTTTCTGCACAGTTGTTTTCACTATTCCCATAACCTCAGCCACTTGGTAAAAGAACTGGGAAACAGCTCAACCCTTCTGACTGTCTTAAGATGGTAACTGTAAGAGCAAAACCTCAAGGTCAAGTGTATGAAAAATAAACCTCACTGCAAGCAATGTGAAGCAGCTGCAGTAATTCATTAAGTTACCAAACTCCAAAGTGCTGCATCTGTGAGGTAGAACTGCTTAAAAATACCACCAGTACCAACTTCACTGGCCAGTGCTATTGGCCCTGCAGTAAGACTCTGGAAATTCCCATTCAGTTTAGAAAAGTATACAACTGATGGAATTGAATCAGTAAAGAATTTGTAACTATATCCTTTGAAAGTATACAGGGAGAAAAGCAGAGATGATGTATCAACCCTGATGTGCTTTTTTAGCATTGCTCTTTTCCTACTGGAATTTTTAACACTCGTCTCAGAGTACCAAATCCTTCAAATTAATATTACTGTAGTGGCCAAAGCCTAAAAAGGCTGTGGATGTTACTTATGACTCTTTGAAACAACACAAGTTTGCACCTCCTTGCATTGTATTTAATTTCCTTTCCTATGAGAGGCTAAACAAGCCAAACACTGCAAGACACAGAAGTCTCTCACAACTGCTCCAATCTGGCATCTGTCACCTGCTGGCCCTGGTGCATTACCCCAAACTTTCAGTGCAAACTCAGGCTGCAAAAGAATGAAGTGTCTCACACCAGAGTGCTTTATTCCATTCTCAAAGATGCAGTGGCACAACTTCACTGGCTGCACAGCAGCCCAGAGCAGGAAAAGCCTTGGTCTTTTTCCAAAACACAGGTTCTTTTTCAGAGGCTATATCAAAGTCCTTTAAATGACAAAGAAGCCTGGATGAAGCCAGATTTTGTCCTATCTGGGAAAGATTATTCTCCACCAGTACAGAAGGAAGATGCTTAGCTTTACTGTGATATCCTTGGCAAGTGTGTCATAGATACTGAAACAGCCTGAGATTATAATTTCTAGTATTCCCTGAAGTCTGAAAGGAGGGGGTGACTCTTTCCACCTTTAAGGTTTCGGTAGAGATGACAAAAGTCTGAGAGTGCTTTCCAGAGCTTTAGCTGCCTTTTCTTCATGTGGTCAATGGCTGTTTTCCATCCTGCCTTGTCTGTCATGTCAGGACAGTTGTGAGCAGTTTCTCTAATGCTCAGGATTTTCTATGGGCAAGACATTCACGTATCAGTCCCTGTGACAATCCCATGCTTGCCCATGGGGTGGTGGTCCAGGGCAGGCCCAGACAAGGTCAGTGTTTGCTTGTAAAGACCTGAGCTGAGCAGTTCCTCTGGCTGTGGCATGGCACAGGGCTGCTCCTGCCCTGCTCTCCCAGCCCACACGTCCAGTGTCACCTGCCAGTGGGTCACAGCTCCCACAGTGCACGCCAGGCTGGTCAGAAATGGGGCAAGGGTGAGAATGTGACAAGTCAGAGATGTTCCTTCCAGTCCTGTCAGCTGAGGAGACAAGTTTTGCAGCAGCAATTCTTGAAGGCTGCGAGGTGGAGCTGGTGCTGTGGGGGGAAGTGCCAAGCAATGCTCTGAGGCAGCTCCTGCAGCCAACATTTGGGCTTTGGCCCCGGGAGCTGGGATAACAGGGGCTTCAGCTCCTCTCTGCTCTACCTACAGCAGAGCTGGTCCCAAAGGATCACCCCAAAGATCAGCTCTGTAGTAACCTATTAGAGTCAAATGAAAGGCTCAGAGATGCTTTTAAAAGAGTTACAATAGGGCTCATCCACTAGAAGTGATCTTTAATACTGATTTGTGGATAAGCCATAAAAGGAGAAGAGAAAAGGAGGAGGTAGGCCTAGTCTCAAAAATATAGCTGCAGAAACTAATTTTACAAGGTATTGAGCGATATGAACCAACATAGCAGAAAGTAGAAGCAAGTCTAAAGGATAGATGAATGTCATTTGTTGGCCTAGATGGATGTAAAAGGCAGCTGGAGTACGTTTGATTTGATTGTCTACTCTTCCTCTTTAACAAGTCAGGAAAGGATGGGGTTCAGTATAGAAAAGAGCAGGTATTTGGATATTTTCATTTGAAAAAATCAGCAATTCTGCTGCCAGCGGAGAAAATCTGCTTAAATGCTTTCCACAAGGTAAAAATCATAGTTGTTAGTACACAGCTGAGTCATGCTCCAGGGCAACATAACTTTTAAACTATTTTTAAGTTGCATGCAAACTTTTCACATGAAAAGAACAATGATATTAGTAAGTAATACAACAGCAACACTCTTATGAGCCACTGTCTTTGAGAACTCTGACAAAAATACAGATAAAATTAATAGTCTCTAAGAGACATCAGAAGCAAAACCAAATCTTATATCACATCTGGGATGAAGTGTGGTATAATAAAAGTCAGACCCATACTGATCCACTCAAATATACTCAGCCAAAGCCCAAATGATAAAGACTTCATAGGAGAGCAGAAAAGTCCACAGCCAAAGCCATCATTTGGACTTGATTTGACATGAGGGTTGGACTTGATGATCTCTGAGGTCCCTTCCAACCCAGCTAATTCTACGATTCTATGATTTGACTTTCAGACTTGGCAGAAGAAAGCAATGCCTTGAGAGAGATTCTTGTCTTCTCCAGGATTGAGTGCACAGCTGTTGCAGTCCTACTTACATCAAGTAGTGAAATCTGCAAAATTAAGTAGCCCACAGCACTCTGCATCAAATATCTGTCTTCTACTATGGTCTTTCACCATTCCTACTTTCAGTAGTGAGATCAGAAACAAAGCATTAAGGTATGCTGGCCTTTCATGCAATATGCCATAACTTTTAACTTCAGATGACATAATTAAAGGCAGCAGCTACAAACCTGGAAAACATGTTCTAGTGGAGAGTCAATCAATATCTATGTTCTTAATACATCCATGCTTTAAATCTTTCAATTTAAAAATCAAAATTGATCCCATACAAAAGTCTTTTTTCCACATTTCTTTGAGATTTGGGTAGGAGTTTGTTATCTCAAGATAGCTCTGATGGTACTTGAAGATCTTTCTACCTAATACATTTGAGAAATTTTAGCTATATGATGAGCGATTTAATGTGTGCAGCTACTTAGAACTGCATGTGGTTAGGAAAGGTTTTCAAAAGTATCTTTTAGTTTAAGTAACTTTTTAATTGATTTTTACATGCCAAAGAGCATGTTTTCCCAACTGGGGCACTGGAAATTGTCTTTGCTTTATACTGGTCACTTTGGTTGTATAGTACATGTTTTCAGTCATAACACTCAGTTTTTCAACATTTTGAATATGCAGATGAGAGAAAGAATGTATTAAAAAAAAAAAAAAAAGATTTACCAATAGACCAATCTACCAAGAACTGGGTCTGGTATGTCATCACTTGCAGTTTTAAACCAAGACTAAAGGCTTTTCAAAAATATGTAAATCAGGTAGGATTGAATTCAGGAAAGTTGTATGAACGGTATAATACAGGTAGAGGTCATAAAAGATGATCACAAAAATGCCTTCTTGCTTTCCAACTTGTGAGTTAAACAATATATGAGACTGAAATAATCAAATCCTGACTTCTGTAGCCTGATGAATGTAAAGAGACCCTTTCAATGTACTAGGAACTCAAATAAATTTTGAGAAAGCCTGAGAAATAAAACTTTTCTACCCTCCTTTCTCTCTTCATCTCCCTGAATTGCAAAGTTGGAGAACACCGTAAATCCCACTGTAATATCTCACCAGGTTACATTCCAGGGCTTACTACACCTGCTATTTGTGCTTATGATGGCAGAGATGTTAAATCTATCATTCCCCAGAGAAAAGGACTTGTCAAACCACAAGTAAGCCAAGAAATACAGCAGGTTTACCTGCAGCCCTCTAAGAGTCTGTGGGCTACTTCACGGGGGCCAAAGATCACTAAGAAAAGCAAAGCAATTCAGAGCAAACCCAAACATACTTTGTGACTGTCTGAGCACCCAGGGAAAACTTTGAGAAGCCTGTAGCAAAAATATGGTGCAAACAACTATCTCTACTTGGACTTGTGCTAGCCAGATCTTTTGCTTTGCCATGAAGTGAAGCCTAGGCACATTTTTAAGAGCATATATGCCCAGACAAAGGAATCAAATCTCATTTTCTGATAAATATCTATCAGATCCAGTAAGATGTGAAGTAACTAAGAGTTAACTGGGTCCCTGTATGCCTGTTCCTTTCCTACATGTCATCAGGCCTCTCCTAGATTAATTTTTCCTTTCTGCTGTGTCTGAATTTCCTGTTCTGTAGGCCAAGATGCTTTATCTCTTCACAATGATTTTGCTGCACTGCAACACACATTTTGTGTCTTAAAGGCAGGGAGCTGAAGAAAAGTCAAGAATGGGATGAGGGTAGCTTTACAGAGATTGTAACTGTCATTTACCAAAAAAATGATTGCTATTAAACTATTACTCCCCAGCAGAGCCCTGAGGGATTTGGCCACTGCTGACTGTACAGCTGTTACACAAAATAGTAGAACATAAAAGACATGTATTAATATATAAATCATACACACAACTCCTGTTTATTTTCAAAGCAATTTTATAAAATACCTGGTCACATGCATATTACCTAACTTTTCTAGCAGCAGTTCAAATACAATATGCCAAAGAATTGTCCTTAGTCTAAGGAAAAGAAAGAAAAAAACCTCAAATCCACCAAGAATTCACAGAGGGTAGACTCACTGCAGCTCCATCCATTGCAATTTCATATCGGTGCCCTTCGATTAAGGCATAATAAGAGTACAAGGTAATTTATACTTATAGATTAGATGTCATCTGTGAAAAATCACTGATTAACTCAAAGAAGGTTTCTGCAGGACCAGAAGAACAAGTGTTACTGTACTCTAAGTTTCACTTTTGAGGCAACACCTTGAAACCACAAAAGCAAAGTCAAAGCACCTTTATTTAAAGGAATACTTTTTCAGATTTCACTAATTAAAGTTTCATTCACCAATATAATGCCAGTACAAAAAAATGCCTGTACTGCTTCCAACAGTGATCTCAAGTATTTTTTCTGTTGTTGAAAGGTTATTTTTTTACTGTTCTGCTACAATTAGAGAATTTATCAAAGGTTGCCTTCTCTAGCCTCAACTAAATGCAGAGCATATTTTCTGTAAGAAGTCGCATCTTTTCATTCCATTCTGCAGTATCATATGCATCACCATTACATTATCTGCAAATATGTATATACCATCTACAGATAGGAGCAGGCTCATTGCCATTCTAAATCTAACAATTCTAGTGAGGCAAAGAAAATTTCTCAATTCAAACTAAGCAAGTGGGTTATTCCAGACCCTTAAGATTTGGAGGTATGTAAAAGCATGACATTAGGAAGTGTGTTCATAGATACAGCATCAAATATACAGTATCATCAGAGTGGCTAAACTAAGTAATATTTAATGGGCAGCAAAAAATCATTGATGCGTCAGATATTTAAGTATGTGAGATGGCTGGAAGATGAAGTAAGATGCTAGAAATCTTTGAAAAGAATAGTATGTGTGCATATGCCATCCAGCTCCCAGGAACAGAGATTGCTCTACATTTAAAGATTTCTGCAGCAAATACAGTGAAAGAAAATGAGTGTCCAGCTGAGGTAAATATACTGTTACAAGATGCTAACTTTGCATTTACTGCCCCTACATTCAGTCCACAGTGGGAAGCCAGGTATTCAATATTGCCTACATGGAGAGGAGCACATAACAGCCTCATCTGGCATGGCTAGTTTCACCATTTTGCCATAAGAATACAGAAACCTGGTAAGTAACAATGTGAGGAAAGTGAAACCATCAAAACCTAAACTATTTAATGTTTCTGCCATGTACTTTAAAATCTAACACTTTTTTGAAAGATATTCTGCAGTTAGACAGTGATGCTTTGATACAACCAGTGGCAGGGTCTTTGAGTAGGGGGATTCTTTTATGGGGCAGGTGATACTCTGCAGTTCCAGTCGGATGAAATTAGGTGTCTTGAAGCTTAAAACATCCACCTGCTATCAAACTAAGGGAAGAGGGACAAGTCAGAGGTTGCAGGGAGCAAATTCTTAGCCTTCAGCAAGAACTGAATTTATACAAAATGGTTACTCCCAACAAAACAGACTTCAGGGGAACAAGAATGTCAAGAATTACTATAAGGCAGCTAAGAAACATTATGGCACTGTGGCTCGTTCATGGGCATCAGTTTGCTGTTTTGCCATTACAATTCTTATAGCTTACTACAAAGTGAACTAAAATGCACAGTATTCACACGGTAAGTACAATGGTTCTAATTTGTTTTTAGCGCTTAAGCAAATACTACAGGTTCTAAAGGCACTTTCTTAGCCTCAGATGAGTTGGAAAATCTAATCTCTACTCATTTTCCCCAAAACAGATGGTGCATGAATTAAACTCTGTATATCCTTTTAAGCTTCCGTTCTCACTAGGTCCCTTTTGGGATAACTAATGTTCACTTCTTAAGGCTCTATTCTCCTGCACTTATTTCTCTTAAATAACTGGAAACAGCCTCCTCAATTGTACAGGAATATACACCCAATAAGAGAAAAGTCACAGAATTGGGGCCTTCAAAGAATTATGTTATGTTAGCTTGTCACTAAACCTAATATTTTTTGCATGGAAAGTACAATGGTATCTGTGTTATTCACAATGGAAAAAGGTTTCATTGCAGGCCAAGAAATATCATTATCTATGAAGGTGAAAAAAAAAAAAAAAGGACTATTCCAGTAAACCTCATTCACTTATATCACCTGAAGGCAGAAGGTATGAACTCACAGAACTAAAACCCACTTCATCTGAAAATAAAGGCTGCAGACAGTAGGTATTAACAACTGATTTTAGCTGTTTTTTATTATTGTAAGTGGATTAAAACTTCACCACGGCCCTGGGCTTAGCTGTGTTAGAGAGGTAACAAAGCGTGTTCTTAGGCTGTGTGTGAAGAAAAGGAATCAACATGAGGAAAAGTTGGGAAGGTGCATTAACATTAAAAGAGTTTATTAAACCAGCATGATTCACAGTTCCTCAGCAGCTTAAGAGGAGCAAACACCTGCCTGTGCTGTTGTGGTATCATAATCTTTAAAAAATAATTTTTTTTCCTAAGACCTGCACCAGCCAGTTAAAGGATACCAAATTCTGCTAGAGCTGCTGCATCTCCTTGCACATCTCCCATTTCTCCCTCCTCTCAGACATTTTTATATGGTGCATAAGCAAGCTCAAGTCCCAAGGTCTAGTCTTTCAGTTATGATCTCCTTAAGGGAGCAGGCAGAGGGAACAAAATATAGCTGGTCTATTACTGTTCTTCCTTTCTATGACATTTATGTGTTTCTCAGAACTACTCTGGAATCAGGATGGTTTACAGTATGTTATGTTTTTATCCTTACCCTGCAATAATGAGGAAGCAGCACTACATGTTCATAGGAACCTGGAGACAGCTCAAGGAGGACAGTGACACACCCAGGATTGCAGAGGAAAGCTCTGCTGGAAGAGGTATTGAATCTGCCTCTGAATTATGAGGCCAGAAGTAGGATCTGGGAGACCAAAGCAATGAAATAGCCGGAGAAATATTGTGTCATTATATTTGGAAGATTTTCTGCAGCCACATGGCCACCTTTAAATTTTCGGCGCAAACGTTCTTTCAACGTAGTGTACAACGTAAGCTGGGTGCTAACTGATGAAATAATTTGAGTTTTCATAGACTTTCCTCAACAACACACCCCAAATGGCACATCAGTAATTACCACCAGATTCAAGCAACATCCTGACAAAGTTATGGAATGTGAAGAGCATCTGTGAGATTGCAATGGATAGCATTCTTGCTGTGCTTGAGATTTGTCAGAAAATGTATTTATACATTAATTCTGCTGACTGAGGATTGTTTCAGTTAACAAAGGCATCTCTGACACTGCAATATAAAATCAAGTCCTACTTCTGGCAGTGTACTGTTAGCAAAATACCAGCTGTTTTCCGTGGAGGATCAGTGTGATACAATGAGTTGATATGCTGGCCTGATTAATCTTTGTATGATTTCTCAGCTTCTAACGTAACATGCATAACTTTACATTTGTAGTCAATGGTGTAGAACATCACTTGACAGTTAAAGTACTTATGTTCTTGTTCCTTACTCATGAGCCAGTTACTGAAGAAAGAAAGTTCATCTCTTTTAATTTGTCAGCTTCTGAAAGCAGAAGTGATGGGTTGGCTATGTCAACCATAGAATGGAAGAGCGTGGCTCAATGATGCAACATCACTGCACACTGCTGCTGTCTTCCTCCACTAGAACAAAAAGGACCATTTCAGGTTTGCTTTTCAATGACCCATCAGACAAACTGAAAGAAAATGATGAATCTTAATTTCAAAATACTAATTTTGATTATATTTTGCCAAGTCTCATAGGAAAATCACATATGTTTAAGATATGAGGATGTCCCCAAACATTTAGAACTATGTCTCAGTACTTTTAAAACAATATATTGCTTTCTATTTGTATCTAGGATACCAAAAAAGAGCTCCTACTGAATCCTCCTTCACCTCGAAATTAAAATTAATTAAAATTAATTGCTGTAAGTTTGGAAGAGTATTTAACAGTATTATGGAAGTCTATGTAGGAGCATTATAGTGGCTGGAATACTGTGTCCCTCTCAGCAGGTCAAGCCAACCTGCAGCTAACACAGACTGTATGGAGGTGGATCTGATCAAACCTTCAACTGACTTTTTTCCCAATACCCCCAAACTTTTTCAGTTCTTTAAATACACAGTTTATCTAAAGATTCCCTGTGTCATTAGTTATACGTGTTGAAAATTAAACCACATACTAGCATCTACTTCATTCTGAACTGTTCTTAAAAACTGCTGTGCACTGCCCCAGCTAGTGTTACACAATATATATACATCACAGTCAACAACGTGTTGTTTCTCACACTAAAAGTGGCTGAACACAAATAATGCTCTGAAAGGCATGAAAAATATTTACTCTAATACTTTAAATCACTTCTTGATAGCTGTTGGGAACTGGCCATGCAGGAGTTTATGCTTCTTTCTGTCTTTGTCCTTCTCTCCAGAACTATGTCAAAATAGATAGATATAGAGCATGGAGAAAAGATGCTATGTACTAAAAAAAAAATAATAATGGTGTGTAAAAGAATGCTATAGCTGGAGAGTCAAAAACTCAGACACTGGCAAAACAAGCTTGTTTGGAGCCCTCTATGGTACAGCACAACACAGATTGGGCAGGTTTCTGCACATCACAGTATCCAGACAATTTTCCCCACAGGTAGAGCAGGAATAGCCCAGTGTTCTAACCAGAGTAAATGCACAGTTATTATCATATGAATGATAGGAGATCAGATAAGAAAATAATTAACTTGGGATGTAAGAATGACCTTATCCAAGACCTGTAGGGAAAAGCCATCCAAAAGGGAAATCTTCACATGTCACTTCCTATGAATATGCTTATGGGGATGTTGCAACACTTTCAAGAGCCAATGATTGTTTTCTGAGGCAGTTAACTTAATGAAGATATTTCCATTAATTTCATAGACTCTGCATTCCTCATTTAAAACAGGGATTGAACATTGGTACATTTCCTGCTGTTTATTGCTGTTGCAGCAAAAGTTTGCATATATGTTTTAAAATCAAAGCCCTGAAGCTATTTATTCTAAAGTGATTAACTGATTGGAGAAGATGCTTATTGTAAAATAATGAAAGATTTGCTTCACAGCTCAGCTACTGCATCTATTTACTGCTTCCAATAATACAAAGGGCAGAAATGAAAGTAGCATTTATTTCATCACTATATTGGTTTCTTTCAACTGTTTAGTAATCAGATTACCTTTTGCCTACACTCTCACCACAGAGGAGTGAACAGAATGAACTTTTCACCCTTAGAATCTTTTATATTCAATGCATTTGGTTTCCAACAAGCCAGAGAAAAAATAATTATACCATCTTTGTTCCCACTGCAGGTACCTAGCAGGTTTTAAATATAATAAATGCATTCTGGCAAAGTTAATGTACCATAAAATCAAGCAGACTGTATCACTCTTTGATACATATACCTGGTAAGCCGTCACTGAAAATAACAACAATTTATACTAACAGATTATTCATCCATAGCCAACCCACCCTCTCTGTCAGGAAGGGTATTTTAAGATACAAAAACATAATCCCCTCCTCCTATATGTTTTCTCTGAGTATATTATTTACCCAGGATGCAGTGTCTGGTTCAAGTCCTGCATTCAGTCACTTTTATAGCACAGCAGAAACACTGGAAGTCAAGTGACTCAATGCAAGGTCACACAATGAATCTGCACCTCCATGCAAACCAGAGCTCAAACGCTGCCGCCGCCTCCTCCTCTGCCCTCCATCCTCCTGCCTCCTCTTTTCAAAGCATCAGCCTCAAAAAAGCTGTTGGTCTGTTTATAGGCATCATGGGGTGGGTGAAGCATTGTTCAGGAGGGTCAGCCAGCTCTTGTGATTGGGATCCAGGGCAAACTGCACTTGTAAAAGCAACTCAAAGGGCTGTCGGCTTCCTCTCGGTCGTCATGCTCCTACTTATCTTGCATGGGAAGCAACAGTGCAGATGCCAAGGTCATAAAAAGTTTTATATGGTTCTGCCTGCCGTCTCCTCAAGGTGGGCTGGCAGCAAGGCAAAGGGCTACAGGGAGAAAAATGGAGTAATAAAGTTTAAGCAGTGGGCAATAATATCCATCTGCAGTGCTGCAATGCCGATTAAGAGATTGAAAAAGCTCCCTCTGTCTCTAATTGGATTTTTTGTGTGTTGTGGATAACCCTTGGGGCCTCTACACTGATAAAGCAAACCAGTGCTGCCTGTTTGTCCTACGTGCATGATTCCATATAGTGGACTCATCTGTAAAACATACAGGCTCTTAACAGTGCTGTGGAGCTGTTGCTGTAGAGACCACTGTATATTACTTAGATAAACATAATCTAATCAGTTAGTATGACACAATAAAGTGGCCATCTAAAAAGTCTTATTTACACTATAATAAGAACAACACAAGAGTCAGAATGCGAAAGTCTATGTGTGGTTACCCAACACATAAAATTGATTTAGACCTTATATGTTGTTAACCATAAATGCCAGTAAATTTGAGGAGAAACTATAAATCACGTCCTAAAAGCAAAGTTTTGAAAAATAATATTTATCTGGGAGAAAAAAAGCACCATAGCATTTCAACAATGTTGCCTTCTGATGAGGTGAATCTGTTTTAATTTACTAAGCCTTGTACTGTAAATAGAATTAAGAAAATTGAAGACCATTCCTGAGTCTCCAGGTAGCCTCCACAAGTGCTTCCCTTTCTTTTGACAGATTTTCTAAACTACAGACCAAAACAATAGGCTACTCCTCCAGGCTGCTAATTTCCAGCCCATTAGCAGGAGAGAAAATTGAAACTGTTTGATTAAATGGAGAGAATGCTGCAACTATTTAGTGAGAAGACAAATTCAAAACAAAGAAATATTAGAAGGCTGGGAATGTATTTCTACTTTTGTTAGAAACAGAAGGAAGCTGGGAAGATAAAGTAACAAACCTCTCACTCTCTCAACAATTAGTGTTGAAAGTCAGGAAGGAGAAATCAAGAAGCTGGGAACAGAGAGGGTACATCTGTGATTCATCAGCATAGAACTGTCAGTTGTATTTCTTTGGGGATTATTGAATATTGCTTATGAAATTTTTGTTCCTTGCTTACACATGTCTGCTTCTTTCATTTAGATGCTTTGTACATGACTTTAAGTTTTCATAATTTAACAAAGAATGAGCTTTCTACTTTAGGAACTATGCTAGTGATACAAGGTACTGAAGGACACATCACAAAAAATAAGATTATCAGTTTATTGTGAACACAGACAAGTGATAGGGAAGAAGGAAGATCAATCAAATTAACCAATAGCACTAAAAAGAAAGGGGCTTGTAAACACAGCAGCAATAAAATAGAGGCAGTGTGAAAACACTGTGAAGAAAAATTAACTTCAACAAAATGCAGACTGCTAAAGCTGGGGAGAAATGGAAAAAAACAGGATAATGATGACAGAGATTTCTCCACTTCTACCCCAGTTAAGTCCATCACAGGGTTGCACTGCCATGTAGCAGCCAAAAGTGATGCTCCTGCAGATGCAGCTCTTGTTTAGCTTGTTTAGCAGTTGAAAGGTACTAAACAACCCAAGTGTCACAGTGTGTCTTTCTTGTCTAGAATACAAAGGAAAAACAAATGGGAATAAGCTCACCAAAGGGAAACAAAAATGTTAAGATGCTGTAAGGGGAAGCATATGGAAAAGATTAAAATATGGGTAAACAACACAAGCTAAAATGAATATAGCTTGGTCAAAAAACACCTAAAGGATGACAGGTACATTACGGTATGAATTATTCAGGTGCCACATAAGGTTATCACTAGACACAGTAGCACCAAAATAAGAACAAGAAACAAATACACTTCTTGGTTATAAGAACAGCTAAAAACAAAGGAAAGTTTCCTGAGAGAAATGCTGGCAGAGTTTATTGATCTGAACTTCTAAAACTGAAGATATAAAGCACCAGAAAATTTCGGGTTGGTGGAAATAAGGACATGAAGATCTTTTCCCTGTCTAATTTCTCTAGTTCTGTGTTTCTGCAGCTTTGCTGATGGCATGACTGTTAAGTAATCCTTACAGTATTTTACCATTGCTGTGTTCCTGCTTCCCAGTAATGAGAAGATTTTCCTTAAAAGGGCAGCATATGGGAGGCTTTCTCTGCTTTATAAATTTTATCCTTGAAGCAGACTAGCTGCCAATTATCGCAGAAGGTTAGAGAACCTGGTATGTGAGTGAACAATATGCTTCAGATCCTCTGTACAGCTCTGTAGAAAAAGGCATTTTTATAAAGGGTGTTGATATAATTTCAATAAGGCATTAGAAGCAAGGGCCAGGCTTTGCTGAAGGTTTTTGCATTTTCTATCATGAACTGCAATCCAGGAAACCTCCCTGTGATGCCTCCCCCTTTATTTCCAGAGACAATAAAATTAACTTAACCCATTATGTCACTGCACCAAATTACCAGATTTTAGTCTGATTAGTAACTCTTGTCTATTCCTACTGACATTTACATATCTACTGTCCTTTGTTCACTGACATAAAACAACAGAGATCTTGGGCTCTCCAGGGATAACATAACCATTAGAGAAGGGCTCAGCCATGCATTTTTCCCAGACCAGGAGAGGAAATGTCTCCCAACCTTTTCAGAAAGCAAGCAAACATCCAAGCATGACAACAAGCTTCAGGCTGAAACAGTACCTGAACTGACTGATTTTCCTTCTTCAATGCAGACTTTGATGCTTTATGTACCTTGGCAGCATCTTTTGAAAACAGCTACAGAAGCATGTGAAGCATTTGTTCTGTTTACCAGAGCTAATTTGGCAAATAACTCCAAATAATGCCTTGCATTATTTGGGAGTAAAAATATATTAATAGAAAATGCCTCTAATAAAACTTTTCTTTTGTGTTGAGATCAAATCCATGACAGATTAAAACTGCAATCATTATGCTTATAATGCTACACGAAATAGCTGTATTTGTAATCCAATTGAGTAACTCTGCAGTCAAAGAGCACTAGAAAACTAAAAACCCTATGAAAAAAAGGGTAGTTTTTCAGCACCTGCTATACAACCCCCAGTTGCCATGTTCATCAATCCTGTGCAGCCTTGAATGCCTGCAAGCAGACTTCAACACAACTGACACCTGCACACACACATATCAGCAACACTGTGAGAGCCTCTGAAAAGAGCATTTATGGAAGCTCAAGGGGATAAACTCTAAAACCTGCACACACTTTACTATTGTGGTTGTTAACCTGCACAAGTGTAGCTACAAAAACATCTGTTCACATGAGTGGAGGAGCACGTTTTAGAAGGAAATATCGTTGAAAATTTGGTTTCAAGAACACAGGGACTGAATATAAAACTGCTGAAGCAGGTGTGGGGGTCAGCCCTAGTAAGAGGAACAAACTGGTGCTCCTCTTTAATGCACTAAATTCTCATCTGAGGAGACCAGGGTTCAACATTTGAAATGTATCTGCCAGGCTTTATCCAAATCATAGAGAATTTAGTCTACAGGCCAAAGGGCTGAACACTGCTCAGTGCCTGGAAGCTTTTTCTGGCAATGGAATGCTGCTTCAGCTTGGAAATAGATGTACTTTGAAACTGGCTTCAGTACCCACAACAAAGTCAAAATAAATTGGATCAGGATCCTACGAAGACTGTTTGGACTCTATACTTGAGACCATCAAAATACTCTTAAGTTTCTCCTTTGCAGTAATGAATAAGACATTTACAGATCTCAAGTGGGAAGCATTATCAAACAACTCAGAAGGACTTCTGTGTTTATCTTGTGTAAATACAGAATAAAATCCAGAGGCCCTGGAACTGTTCAAGGCCAGGCTGAACGGGGTTTTGAGCAACCTGGTGGAGTAGGAGGTGTTCCTGCCCATGCAGGGGAGTAGGAGCTGGATGAGATTTAAGGTACCTTCCAGCCTAAATCATTCTCTGTTTCTAAATGCATGCCATTAAAGTGGCACACAGACATGGAGATGGCTGATCTTAAAAAAGACCTTGGTTTCTGCTGCTCAAGTGGTACTGCCAGCCCCATCAAGGGCTCCAATTTACTGAGTAGTTGCTAAATAGCTTCAAGATGAGACTTGTTCATAGGGCTGCACTCCGAGCTTTGTTTAAAAACCTGAGGTAACTGAAAATTCACCATTTGGACTTCAGAGCTGATTCTGTGAAGAGTTTGAGCACCCAAGTAACTAGATTCAAGTGCTTTGCCCAATCAGGGGCTAAATGTTCAAAGTGATTAGAAACCCCTTGTAGTCTGAAGGAGAAGCCATTACAGTGCTCTCGCATAAATTTAAATTAAATACATCTCCAAAAAAACTTAAGAGCTTTGAAGCCAATTTATGAAAAACCAAGTGGCAGTACAGTTAGGGAATCACCTCAATCTAAACATCGCTGGTTTCTTTTCATAAGTATAATGAAATAAAGCTTAAATCTGACCCCAGGATAATCAGATTTTAGATGGCAAGAGAAACACTTCATGGCTATGTATTGAAGCTCAAGGCTCTTCTCAGAGGAAAATAGAGAGTTGTTGCAGCTGAGAAGTAAGAGGGCACACATTAGAGCTATTGTTTTCTCTTTGCACTCTCAGCACAGGCTCCTGGCTTTGCCACAGATAGAGGTTATGAAGTGCACTCTTACACAAAGCCATGATAGATGAAACATGCTTACGTGTCTTATTCATTATTGCAAATGAGAAACTTAAGAGCTCCTAGAAGGGAAGTTTGTATCACTAAATCAAGCATAATAGTATGAATAGTTCTCAATATACTCTTCCTGCTGGTCTTTTCCCAGTTAAGAGATTTAAATCTGCCCTTAATGAACTCCCCCAGACTAGGGAATTATGTCTGGATGCAGGTAATCCAAAAGGATTTTGCAGGACCCATCTGCAAGAAAGCTGTTTGACTTTAGTTAATCTGCATTTTAATAGTTCACCATCAAGGAAATTCAAGATTTGGAAAGTCAGAGTATGGTAATACACTAAGCTCTATCAGATCAAGGTCTGTAAACATGAACAACTCAGAATTCTTATTCACTAAGAATAAACTTTCTGTGGACTACAGCTGTGGAGATATTGCAGAACTTTGATAGCTCTGTGTCCACACAGCTTGATTAGGCAAATGAATTATTTCCACACTAGAAGTTCAGTTCATTACTTTGATATTTGTGCCTTCACCTGCATGGCTATCAGCTCTCATTTACTGGCCTTCTATACTGATCTGTAGCAGCAGGTGGTTGAACTTCACTGACTTGGGAATTATTTTTCATTCAAGGTGGGGAGGCCCTTTCTGTGTCTGCCTGAAATCAAGCCATCTGCCAGGCAGCTAAGTAGCTCCAAAAAACCATTGTCCCCAGAGATTATAAGCTCTTAATACAGTTTCTGGACAGTAAAGCTACCAACCTTTACAAAACAAAACGAAAAAATAGGCAAACTATGTAGTGGTTGAAGTAGACTGGTATTCAGTAGTTTTCATACGGGAAATATCTGAAGAGTCAAAGTTTGCCAATGCCTTCCTTCAGGAGAACACTGCATGTCTGTACAGCACCAAGTACATCTTCCATGATCACACAGATTCATACCAATGCCACAATGTAAACAAACCAAAGTTTTAGCACAAGGCTACTACTTTTTACCTCCTTATTTTCACGGCTTGGTAAGGCTTCAGAGAAGGACTGTTAAAATATCTTCTGAAGAATCCAGTGCAGACTTCAACGTTTGGACCCAATTAGATGTTCAGAAATGTTACCAGAGGTTATTTCCAGGCTGTGTTATAATTCTCTTTTTATCAGTGGTTTCTCACCTGTGCCATAACCTGGTTGCTCCTCTTTGACTTCAGTCCTAGATGAACATGTGCCTTGTTTTGAAAAGGACACAACCCTAACCCTAACCCCAAATTATGTCATCTGTATTCATCCACTAACTGCTACGCAAGAAAAATCATCCCAAGGAGGAAGCAAGTTTGAATTTTGTAGAGAAACCTCAGCTCAATTCCTGCCTATGGTAAAAAGACCAAACTGCCAATCTACACATGGACTGATCTGAGATTTTCCTCGTTTATTGTTTCAGCTAGTATATGACTGAGAAATAAGTAGCTATTCAAGAGCACTGCCTGAGCATGTGAGGTTACAAAGCATTTCTCCAGCAGTAGGTTACAAACCATTTCTCTAGTACATAGCATTTCTCCAGTTCTCCAGCTGCATCTTTCCCTCTTAGCTTGAGATCATAGCTCCAAGCCTCATTTTCCCCACATCACAGATGAGGATTACAATTCTGTCTTCTGAGGATTATTTTGATGTCTACTGGTATAAAATACTACAAATATACCTTATCAACAATGTGTTTGAAACTCTTTGAAATAGTTATAAGACACATTGAGGTTCTTTGAAAGGAAAAAAAAAAAAAGCCACCTTAAAACACCAGAGGTTCCAAAATGAAAGTAACAAGGGATAGTTCAGACAACTCAAACACTGCCTTTAAGAGACATTTCAGGTTATAATAAATAAAGAGCTTGTTATTAGCATGGCTATCCTAAGGCTTTCTGTAAATCCCCACCTGATAGCTACACAGTCAGTCATTAGCAGCCTGCCAATGAATGACTCATTACCTCTCAAACAGTTATATATGAGGCTAGATTTTAATTTTTCAGTAGTGTATTAAACCAAAGATAATGCTTCAGTCCCATCAATGTATGATCTCTGCCTCCTCATCAGCTGCGCTTGTACCATTTTGTGTTTGCTCACCAAAGCAGCACAGTGAGCACGACAGGAGAGAGATGACATTTTGAAAAGACTATCACCATATAGCATCTGTTCTGAACTGTCTGGTCTTTAAACTACCTTGTAAATGGCAGGTTATTTTTCACATATCAAATATTTTCATGTCACATTGTCACATTATCAGAAACTTCCTACTCTGTCCATTACTGCATAATTAAAGGATGGACTAAATCAAATTAAATTTTTCTCTGGTTTTACAGATTGACTGGGCTGATACATCTCTTTCATCATGAGAACAGGGGATGAAAAAACACAGACTTCAAGGCAGATCTGCACAATTTCCTTCTTCATGCACAGAAAGATAATATTAATTGCTTATGAAAAAGAACGACAGCCACATCCGAGTCTACTCTGGAGGTGTTCCACATATAGAAAGGCATTATTGTTGGCAAAGACAAAATCAAAGGTCCATATTTTGGCTACCATTTACCAGCCAACTAAATACTGTTGGTTTAGATTTGGGCTCCACTTTCACAGTTGTGGAACATATAATAAAAGAGATGTGATGTATCCTAAAAATGGGTATCTCCAGGGACGGGCACTTTCCACAATGCCAGTTACCTCATGCCCTACTCTTGACAACTTGAGAAGAGCAAGCAGCACATTTGGTGTCATTCCATGGCTCCTGCTATCCCAGCAGTCCACGGAAGGGGATGGTTTGCACGACAGCTTCCTTAAGGGGACATCTGACAGATGTTGAATTCCAGATGCAGAGATATCTGTTACTTTTTAAAACAAGCCTGGTGTTTGCAGATGTTTATCATAGCTATAGTTTGAATTGATGAAGGTAATTTGCAGTGGTTGGAATATGTGTTTCCCATACCAATATGGAACTGTTACCTCCTGAATTTTATATAAAGTGACCACTGCAACACATTTAATTAACTGTCATCTACGTCCTGTTCTGAAAGCATAATTATTTTTCTTCTTCAAAAACTAGCCCAGTTTTAAGCTTATTGTTACTTCACAAGGGTTTTATACTTATCACATTCAGGTTTTGGGTTTGTTTTTTTAAAAAAACATTAAATACAAAAAAACCACCCCTTTTTAATACAAAGCCAATGTAGTGTTTCATTAAGGAAATGTAAATAGGCTCTGCAGATAATTTTGTTCATCTGAGTTAGTTCAGACTTGGCTGTAATCTAAATAACCTGATTTAGCTGTGAAAGATGGAAGTGAGGGTGCTGAATATAAAACAGAAAGCATTATAAGAAGGTTTTATTCTAATTCTGATTCAACAGCAAGTGTGTAGCTCTTGGTATTTTTGGAAAAGCCATAGATGGCTAATCGTAGACTTGCTGAATGGAGGTTACAGTGCTCTTACAAGAAAAATTACAGAAGAACAGAATATTGAATCAAATGAGCTGGCACATCCTCATGAATAAACTTGACAAGAGAGGTATTTGGATCAAGCAGATAGGAAAACTACTTATCAGTACCAGGGTACCTATCTATCTTGTTCATTTATTTTCAGGTCCAAAATCCAAATAAAAGTAATCTGTGCACAAAATACGTACCAAAACCAGGACCATTTTAGAACATATCTGTTTCTATTCAATACACAATGATGGTAGCCAGGACAGACAAAGCAAGAGTATTCCACCAGTGCTATTCCCTGAACCAATATATACAATATGCAGAAATATGTACAAATTCACAAAATCTGCTGCTGATATTGTCTGAGAGTCAAAAAAGGGCATCTTTGCCTAGCAGGGTATTTTAAGGCCATACACATCATCCTTCAAACTCTTCACATGAAAGGCATCCATGTTCAAGCAACCCTTCCAGGAGTCACGAAACAAAAAACTTTTGGATATTTTGAAATCTCCCTTGTAAATGATTCTTTTAACTAAGTAATTATATTCTATTTCTCTACAACTTAGATATGCACGCAGACCCATGCATGTGAGAAGGAAAGAAACTGCTAGTTTGAGGTGCAGCAAAATACCATGCAAGAAAATGAGAATTTGATCTGTCTAACACCTGTGTAGAATGGCTAGCATAAGACTGTGTAGCTGTCATCTTAGCAAATGTGCCCTTGGGTAAACTAAACTCATCTGTATGTATCCACACAGTAACTGAATTTCAAAGTAGTACTGTAATTCAAGTCATACACACATGTACCTACTTCTTTCCTTGTCTTGAAAGGCAAGATGTTTCAAGAACAATTTTTCTAGTATTTAAAGATGTTAAAAGTTAAGGTTTATTTCATTCAGTAATTTAACTGCAAAAATGATTTACAATGCCACAGTTGGTAGTGTTATACCTTTTCACCCCGACTCTGTCCCAAGGGTTGTTATGTTCCCATTTATTGAACCCCCCTGGATACTGATGTCATGGTTGCAAATTGGCTTCCCTCCCAACCTAATAACTTGGAGACTTTCTCTAAAACAAATGTAATATTAAAATGCAGACAAGTGACCTAAAAATGGCCCTTGAGGGCAGTCCTGCAATTTCCTGAATCACACTTTCCTTATTCCCTCATTCGTTAAAGTTTCGCAACATCAATTTTTATACTGTTGCTGCTTTAGTCTGTCCAAATGATTGCTGAATACTAATGAACTGTCTCTCTTTGACAAATGAGTTATTGTTTGATATATTACATTAGGGACACAGAGACTCAACTACTTACAGTTACTAGACATTTATAGAAAATACATTTACATAATAGTATACTATTAGCGTAATGAGGTCCCATATCTGGCAATAAATAGGGGTTTCAATAAACACCAATTTTGGCAGTTATGCCATAGTTATATTTTGCAAAATAAATCCAGAAGAATCACAGAAAATCACTTTCTTTCCAAACACATTTTTGTTTAAATGTTTTATCCCACATTAGTCAGCTGGGCAAATACAGTGGACATTACAAGCACAGGAGTGTCAATATGCTTTGTCATCCTTTGCTACTCCCAATATAAAGCAAAGTGATATGATAAAGATATATTATCCAGGTCAGAGATTGAATGAATTCAATTTATTGACCAGTGGTATATTTCATTTGTACACCCTTAACCAACCTTTACAAGGAAAATAGAGGGAACATGTATACAAACTCCTGACTGGACTGGAGTCATTTCTCTAATAATGCTGCACAGACCAGCTGCTCTGTACTGGAACTCCTGCACTGCTCATTATTATTTGTATTTGCAAAAAAATTAACTAAAGAAATTCTGTGCAGAAATCCACTCTCCTTTATTACCTTCAGCTGGGTAGTCTCAGAGCAAATAAAGGGAGTCACTCATCCTCCTTTAGAACTAACTTCTCTTCTTAACTCATGATATCTTCTTTAGACAAGTAATGTATTTTTGCTTTTCCACAGTTAGATTTTGGGGATTTTTTTTTTCCGTTGGAACTCCTAGAATATTTTACATTTCCTCAATAGTTTTAACTGTAAGCCCTTTGGTTCCTAAAAATGCTTTTTCCCTGTAGTTTACTCTGGCTGCATATATGAGAACCAATACTGTAAAATACTGCATTCCACGCTGGCTTCATTACTTCGTGGCAGGATTGTCCATTTCTAGTTGCTGTGATCTGTGTTGCTCACAGATCTGGGCTCTCCAAGGTCGCTGTAATAAAGCTTCCTCTTCAACCTGAGTAGAAGACTGAGATCTAAAGAACACACTAGCCTGTCTTTTCTTTGATTTTTAAAGCTTTTTGCTCTTATGTTGAGGGATCAATATTTTCCTTCCGTTCAGTATTGGTTGCTGAAGGGGGTTTGGTTTTCCTTTCACAAGCTTCTCATCTTTGCTTAGACTTACTTCACTAACATTGGCTGACATTTCTATTTGAACCTCTCAGGTAAATAATTTTATGCCTGTTTTGTGGTCTGTGGAGAACAATGCACCTTCTGAAGGCATGAATGGAGCTCTGTGCAGCACTTTTCCCTCCTTCAGATCCTAAACTGTAATGTGACAAGGGGGAAAGATCGCTGATTTTTCAAATTGAAGTCAAAAAGCACTACAGATGTTGAATTAACCAGTCAGCAGTGTTACAGTGCTCATTGGGACCTAAATATTTAGGTGATGAAGCTTACAAAGCTGTAAAGATCAGGATGGCTCATGAAATACTCTAATCATTAGCACAGTCAGTGACACTTCTAAGAACACGATGTGAGTGTCTTTCATGTTCTGGGCCTACTCAGCAGTGAATGGATGCATTTAAATATTAATTCATTAATAATTTATAATCAACTTGTAAAGAAATTTCCCAAATAAGACATTAAAACCAACACCTAGTAGAGGTGATCTTTACTTAAAAGCCAAAGAAGTTACTTTAGGCTGTTCACTACAGTGACTGACCTGATTGCTCTCTCATATCAGTTTTATTTCACTTGTTACAATTAAGTGATATACCCAATAGAGCTCACTAATAGTAATTAACAGATATTGTCTATCACTTATTGTATACAAGGAGATTTATCTGATTGAGTGAGAAAATCCAAATAGGCAGAAAGAGAGAGGGAAAAAGTGCAGAAATATTAATTCAAAATGTGCACCTCAGCTACTAAACAAGAGCACTGTAAAACTCTTGATTCCTTCCCAATTCTCTTGTCAAATCAAATCCCTCACTAGTCAGCAGTTCTTTTCCTTTTTTGTTATTTCATTTTTGTCATTGCTCTTCTCCCAGATAATAAATGGTCTTCTCATTCAATGTCTCATTAAATCTTCTTATGAAATACTCACCTAGGGAGCCCATTTATCAAAATAATATGTATTTTATGCCCAAATCACTATGAAACATACATATTACTTGGCAAACAAACCAGGCTTCTGCACCAGTTTCTGAAAACAATTCTACAGATTGTGATCTTTCTCAAGAAATTTCCTGTAGAAAGGCCAGGATATTGTCAAAAGACTGTAGGGTTCATCGACTCTCCTAGTAAATGCAGTACTACCAATAAAACACTACTCACTATATTTTCATAACATTCACCAGTTGCTGAATTTGTAAGTTAGGGAAAGTGCAAACATTTCTACAAAGCACACAGAATGTCTGGATAGTTGTAACAAGAATTATTACAATTATTATGAGCATTCAAGATGTTGCTCCCAGCCAGGAAACATTATCTGTCTCATTCATTTCTATTCTTATTTTGACCACACAATGCTTCTAATTAAGTATCCTGTAACAATTGTATTTTATGAACAACATTTATTAAAGGCATTGCTGCTTTCTCATTTATTCTCTCATTTATTCTGTAAAGGTTATTAAGCTAATGCAACTGTCACTTTTAAATTGTGAGGAAATAAGCCCAAGGAGTATTATAACTAAAATCAAACAGAAATTAAAGGTTGATATACTACATATGAATTAATTCTGGATGAATGAGTCATTTACTGAGTGCAATTAAGAGGCTTGTGGATTGTTGGTTGGTGTTTTTTTGTTGTTGGTTTTTTTTAAGTTCCTTCTAAAGCCTTAAGTAAATAAAATACTAAAATTCAAATAAATTCCATTCGAAGAACAGAGCACATCACGAAGCCAATACATATAGTTCTGGGCTTGCAGATGGGATGTAATTTACTGCAGCTATCCAAGCAGTAGTGAACATCAATCTATTAAAACCTGCTACATCCCACAGAGATTAGCCCACCCAGGCCACTGCTCTCTCCGTATAGACATGATACCTTCATTTCCATCTGTCTTCTTCCAGATCTAAACCATATTTTAGATCCTAAATATTTATCTCCGATTTTTTGAGTTATTTTGAGAACAGCTATTAAAAAAATACAACAGGGAGAAAAACATGCATCTATAGCTTGCTTTAGCTTTTCTTTGGGAGGCATTTGAAAATATTTTTTCCCATCTTTCAGGCAAAATATATTAAAGATAAGAGGATGATAGCAACAACAATAATAATACCACTTGGATTATGCAACTTTGAACAGTAGATCCTAATGAAATATAGTTCTAAATTTACTGTCCAAAACCACTCCACTGTCAATATCCAAACCATCCAAACTGATGTGACACATAATGAAAAATATAATTGTTAATTGGTGATCCAGGTTAAATATTACAATGAGGCACCCTGTTAAGTGACACCAAATACATGTGAACCTCATTAAAAGCACTTTCAAAAAAATCACTTACTGATTTATGGTGATAGACAGAACATCCCATAAACCCCAAGATACTGGAGTTTGGTAATCAATAATGGAATAAGGTTTCAAAGCAAGTGCTTTGAAAGAATCTTTAGCTGGAAGTTAAAAGGTATAAAATCAATAGCTGTGGACAATGCAGTCAGGATTTGCCCATAAATGCCAACTGAGGAACTCTTTTCTTATGTTTCTGTGTCAAAAGAATTTCACCAGCTGCAGGAGTAACAAAAACTGCTTTCCTATGAACTTTGCTCTCTAGTAATGGGATTAAATTCACATGGTAATTTTTCCTTCAGTTAGGGTATTAAGATGAATAACTGGATTCTCAATCTCATGAAGCATTTAGGTACCTAAAACATTTTTTGATCTTTAACTTTCAGCCCTATTTGCTAGAAACCCACCAACAGATTAACAAGCTACTAGCAAGGGAAAGAAGACAGGAGGCAATACAATAAAAACAGCAGATGGCATAATCACTTAAGCCTTGTTTCTTTAGCAACCCAAGCTAAAATTTTCCTGTGTTACAATTTTCAACTCAAGCTTGAAAAGAAAAATACTCTAATACTGTATTCAAAAATATAAAAAATAATTTTTTTTTACTATTTTGCTTGTAAAACTTAGCTGAAAAAATAAAACACAATAGAAGGAGAAGGAGAAGGAGAAGGAGAAGGAAAAGGAGAAGGAGAAGGAGAAGGAGAAGGAGAAGGAGAAGGAGAAGGAGAAGGAGAAGGAGAAGGAGAAGGAGAAGGAAAAGGAAAAGGAAAAGGAAAAGGAAAAGGGAAAGGGAAAGGGAAAGGGAAAGGGAAAGGAAAAGGAAAAGGAAAAGGAAAAGGAAAAGGAAAAGGAAAAGGAAAAGGAAAAGGAAAAAGACAAAATTACCTGGGCAAAGTAGAATAGCTTTCCACAAATTGGACTGAAACCTGAATTAATGTTTCTTAGATTGCAACAAATTACATCACCATTGGCATTAATAATTATTCCAGTGATATACAGAGAGCTACCATCATATCACTACCACCTCAAAAATCTCATTTAAATAAGATGTATGATAGTAGTTTGGTTTGTTTCTTGTCTGACACTGTTATGATGATATATTACCTCAACTAAGCAATGAGGCTGCAGTGATATATTATTACAGCATCTTGCAAGAGTACTCCTTTGTAACATGATTATTTAATACATCTTGAGAGTACTCATGGAGGCACAGAATCTGAAACAAAGATCTGGTTAGGTTTGAACTGTGTGAGAGCATGCATTTTGCCAAGGATTAATCTGAGGTACAGGACTGGAAAAAGAGGCTGTTATTAGCCAACATTTCATATTACTGGAGTCCAGTGAGCACCAGAGAAAGCTCCCCATTCAAAAGGACATCCCATTTAAATAGCCTGTACCTCAGAGAAGGAGACCAAAGAATCATTAAGTTATGGAACTGTGCCCAAAAGTCTTCAAAGAGTAGACAGGAAAATGTTTAAGGAGGAGCTGAAATGAGGGATTTGAGAAGAAAAGAAGTGGTGCAAACAGGGCACTGACACGGTGACAGGTGGATTAATGGGAAAGAGAAATAAGAGAGGGGACAGGGAGGATAATGTTAGCAAGATGTTTCTATAGTCATCATTGCTTTGGTTACTGAATAACGCACCTGGAACTCTCATAACACACTCCAATCACTTCAAAGGGAAAACAAGAAAAACAGTACAGATCCTCTAGACATGGACAAACATTCAGGGGATCAGGAATACATGAGAAAAATAACAGGCAAGATTTTTGATGCTAGAGATGGTTTTCACCAGAAAAGCAGAAGAGCAGCACGAGTGAATGAACCCCATAAACGTGAAAGGTTGCATCCTTGCCTAAGATCTATTCACTAACTAGGCATGAGGGATTGATATGGCCCAGAACACGATGTGTGGGGAATGTTTTCTAACACACTTCTCCTAAATGTGGAAAAAGTTCACATTTGAATCTAAATGAGCAAATTCCAGATTTCTGAAAGTCTCCTACCAGTCTCAGTAGTCTGTCTGAAACAAACAGGAGCAGGGAAGTTCAGTAGGAACACATCAAATACAATTTGAAACTTACTGACACATTTTGCTTTCAGTTTTATCAACAAATCCGGGGGAAGAGACACAGCCACTTACTCTTCCTTACGAACATACTGAAAGGACCTCAAAAAGCCTTCACTATTTCTCACTTCTGTGTCGTTAGCAGATTGCAGGGCTCATTGAAAACGTCTACATCTGAATTTCCAAATGGTGCAGGTCTTCCTTAACAGTGGCCCTCATTTTACACAGATTAATAGGTCACTTGTCTCCTGCTGCTCTCTGCTTTTATTAAAAACAAACAGACACACACGGAGCTTTCATATGGCTTGATACTCTTCAACTAGCTTTCCTCTCTCTTTAGTTACTTGGCTTTTGTCATGAAGCTGACTTTCAGACCCAGGCTCAAATCCTCCACCCTCCCACAGAGATGCTTGGCAGCTGGCAGTGTGAAGCTGGGGCTCTTCTCTCCTTGTTCTGGCTCAGCATCCTGCTCGGCTTCCCAGGGGCTGGTCCTGGGGGAAATTCCTGTTAAAGATTCCCTTAGTGCTTCACAGGAGCAGAGCAGTGCCAGACAGTTACGTGTCAGCCTGTGGTCTGCACCCATGGCCTCCAAGTCCAGGTTTGGACCTTTGGTCTGTGCCTGCTACCCCCCTGGTCCTGTTTCAGAGGGCAAGTGCTGAGGGAAGGGATGCACACTCTGCTCAACAGCAGCATACCTGGCAGGCTTTTAGGTACTCAGGAGGAAAATAATGACAGAAAGCAAAAAACTTACTTTCAAATTAAACTGGACAACCCATTTCCTTTATTTCTCTAGGTGAATTTTTTTCGAAAGTGTGGGCTCCTCTCTCCAGAGGTCCACAGGTCCTGCCAGGAGGCTGCTCCAGCATAGTGACAGTGACAGCCTTCTTTGGGCATCCTCCTGCTCTGGCACGGGGTCATCTACAGACTGCAGGTGGATATCTGCTCCACCATTAACCTCCATGGGCTGCAGGAGACAGCCTACCTCACCACGGTCTTCACCACAGGCTGCGGGTGAATTTCTGCACTGGGCATGGAGCACCTCCTCCCCTTTTCCTTCCTCACTGACCTTTGTGACCGCAGAGCTGTTGCTCTCACATATTCCTACTCCCTCCCTACCTCCAGTTGCTGTCACCCAGCAGATTTTTTCCTTTATTAAACATGTTATCCCTGTGATGCTACCACCAGCACTGATGAGCTCAGATTTGGCCTGTGGTGGGGCTGACTTGCAACCCTCTGGCTCTGTGGGACACAGGGAAAGCTTCCAGCAGCTTCTCACAGAAGCCACCCCCTATAGAAACCCACACTACCAAAACTTGCACCCAGTACAGTAGCAAACATGGTCACTGTCATGATTAAAAGCACTGGAAAATAAACTGCAGTGAAAAACCAGGTTGCAAGAGGATGTATGTGTGCCTGTAACCTTTAAGGCAGCTGAAAATACAGTGGAATTAAAATAGCTCAAGACAGTCCAATCTCTGCACTGATGGATGTATAGCATTTCCAGCACAATATTCTACAACACGGGAATATAACTGGACTTTCTGGACAGCTTTAAGGTGTAGAGACACGCTTGTTCATTTCCTCCACTTTTAAAGTAAGCTGGAGCTATCCTACCACCTGTCTTGCAATAACCGTAGTTTTTAAATACTTAACTATAAGAAAAATAAATTTCCTCTAATTCTCCAATAACTTCTTTTTCAGAACTTCACTTCAGCCTTAAAAGAAACTGTTTAGTCTATATCTTTAAACTGAGTGCCTAGTAATGACAGAGACTATTGGTGAAGGAGCTGGGGCAGATGGATGCTGAAACTTTCACTTCCCAGCACCAGGCACCATCATTATGTCATTTGGGTCTGTTAAAAGACAGAAAGTAGATAAAGATGTTGTGGATCTTTGTAGCAGAAATTTCCCTACTGCTGTGACACCAAGGGGGAGAACAGTTGGCTTAGTGCAGTGATGAATGAGAAAGCCATTATTACGAGATACGTTAGGGTTATGGTTTTTCCTCTGTTGGCACTTTATTTACCACAACAGATCTTCCCTGAAGAAGGGAAGAACACTGCTGCTAACTTCATTTTTCACAGTTTCATCTGCAGTCTATGCTGATGCTGCACTGTACAGTCTTTTATTTCAGTGGTGAACAGAATGAGAACTCAATTTAAAGAACACAAAGCAATTTAAACTTTTTTATGTGGATCCCCACATCATTATTTGCAGAATGTTAGAACAGAATAGGATGGATCAGAATAGATCTGGATGTCACTTATGTTATCAAAACACTCATTATTGCTTGGATCTTCAAGATCATTGTGAATTAACGTCTCACTGGAATACAAAGTAAGCACTGGGGTTCTTATGAAGCACCTGCACAGTGTGTACCAGTCAGTAGACCTGCAACACAACTCAAATTTTACAGGAATCTATTTTTGGCTCTTCTACACCCAAGCTTTCCTAACCTGGATAAGTCTCATTCTACTGCATACTTAGGCTTGTATACGTCTGATTAACAAAAGAGATTTCCGTGAGTCCCATGATGGAAACATACAGGCACATGTGTTTCACAGTAGTACAGATGATTTACAATAACTTTAGCCTGAATTCTTTCCCCCTTCTGTTGTACTTAATCATGCTTATACAGACTTTATGCTGAAAAATTAAATTAAGAAGTCCTCTCAATCTCAGCGACAGTAAAAGAATCTGACCTATGTGAAACACTGAAGAGACATTTAATGCCAATACTCGTATAGCAGGTGGGTTTGAATTAATTCCTTTAAGCAGACCAAAAGGGAGCCTGGCTTTCACCTACACTGACAAGCTTACAAATTCAGACAAAAAAAATTGTGAGTGGTTTTCCTAAATGGCTTTGTTTTCTTTGTCCAACTTGACCTGAAACTGAGATTTATATTTTAAAAATTGGCTTTGCACTCCCTTGGAGGCTGCCTGAGCTATTTTAAGTACCATGTAAACCAGATAGACATAACACTGCTTCTTCCAACATTGCTATATGAAAAAATTGAAGCTTATTCCCATCATATATTGCTCACAAATGCCTCATTGTCCCTTTGACAAATGATCTGTGGCAAATTGCTAAAATCATCTCTTCCAGCACTGCTGCTTAAAAGATTCATGCCATTGAATACTCTTCCTCAAAGGCTAAAGTCTAGCCTCAAAATTCCAAATATTGCAGCTTAATAAAATTTTAAAGACTGAGAGACCCTCTCCCAGGATCAGCTGTCAAACATCTTTTGATGGGAGACAAAGAACCCCCGCCTCAGTCTGAATCTCTTTGTCTTTGGGGAAAAAAAAAAAAAGGAAAGGGGGGAAAAAAAAAGGAAAAGCAAGAGGCAGTAAGGGGTCTTTTTCACTGAAACCCCCCAAATAACTTAATATGCTTTTCTATGTTAAAATGATAGGAGTTTCATCTCCTGTTGAAGACTGTAGCAGGGATACTTGTCTTAAATGTTTGCATCCTGTTTGTCATGAAACAGCACAACTGCAGTTATTTATCTTCAGGCATTTTAAAATATCCACTGCTTTTGTGGAACTTTCTTGGGAACTGGATCTGTTTCCACCACAGACAGAGCCTTTCCCCAGTGTCTGCACTCACCCTCAGCAGCTCAGCAGAACAGCTTAAGGGCTTTCCTGCCTGCCTTTAAGAAAGAACAAAGTTCACTGAAGCTCACAAAGCTTTGGATTTTGTTTATTTCCTGCTAGTCATGCCTTATCACAGATTTTTAAGGAAGTTCCCGTAACACACTTTGCCACCAAATGCTTGGAGAGCTAATGCCCCCAGTAGCCTCTTCTAGGTTTGATGACCAGAGGAAAGTCAATACAAGGCAGCGTTTGCCCAGACAGCAGCTGGGGAAGTTTACAATCCAGCATGTGTACATAAATATGTCACATTTGTGGTTTAAGGACACACAGGAGGATAGGAACTGGAGCAATATATCTTGTTCTGCCACCTCAGTGGAGGAAAAGGGCAGTGGAATGACCTTTCAGGACCAATCTCAATAATTTAGTCCTAAACCATCAATGTCATTCCTCTCCAGCCCCCAAATATACACCTTTAATTCTGAATGTCTTTTATATTCTTGTTTAACCTATTCTAAATAGAGGTACTTCATTTATTGTGCCTGTTGAAGTTTTGAATGCGAATTCCATGAAACCTGTTGGAATCACTTTAGATGCTGGGAGAGAAGAACAGGAGCTATTTAATGAGAATTGATGGGAGATGCTCTGAAATCTGAGCTCCAAGGTTTCACCACACTCTCAGACACGCACTATGTGGGCACTGAGAGTTTTAAAACTTTGAAATTCCAACCTGTTAATCAATACCATAACATTTAGTGGTAAAACTCTTGAGTAATTAATGCTTAGCTGAAGTCATAAAGCAATGTGTTGGTTATGCTGTTTCAAGCACACCAGCAAGCCTCCACATTCCTACTACAAAGCGGTGTTTAGGGAATAATCAATCATTTCTATCAAGATAGCAAAGATTATTTTCGAGTACCAACTGCACAAAATAATTCAAACTACTCCAATTTCAAACACTTTTCATATGCATTATGACAGGAAGCAGAGAACCCCCTTACGTCCACCCACACCATACTAAATTTAAATGATTCAAACCTCTACTAAAGCACTTATAGTCACATTATATATTTTGTAACAAAAAGGCTCCCCGTGGCAGTTTTGCAACACACCACACTCCAGCCTTTGGTTCAGTGCCCACAGAAATTAAGGAAGATATTCTTACAGCTTCCACAGCCCACTGGGTACGAACCTTGTTCTTTCCCTTCAATTCACAAAACTGACAAGTATGCATCCTATGGAAAATGTATATGGAAAAGAAGAAGAGTCTGCTCTGTCTGAACAGCATTAAGCCTGCAGAACTCAATGAACTCCTACTTAACACAGCTGCCTCAGCAACATCTACCTGGAGGAGGACACAGAGCCCAGGAACCACCCCCAAGGAAGGGCAGTGGTTTTCCCTCCCAGGAACACTGTATGAAACCATCACAGCAAGCTGGGCTGAGGGGCTGTTGGGAAAGCTGTCAGGTGCCCTCTTCTCTCATTCACTACACTAAGTCTCTCCTAACTATGTCATGGTGATGCCATGGTGATGTCATGATGATGTCATAATGATGTCATGGTGATGTCAGTGGTACAGCAGCAGGTTAGCGTTTCTTCAGCTCTTGCCTAACAGGTAACACAAACTTTTCTTCTTTTGAATTATAGCACTCAAAAGCAATCTTTAAGTTCATATTCTACTCTGGTATATACAAAGAACTCCACAATAATGGTTTAGACAGAGAGATAGAGCTAAATAGAGCTGGCTTTAAAGATACACTAATTTTGTAATAGATTCATTGAAGAGTTTAGGGGACCCTTGTTAAAGTTCTGAAACTGGCAGGTCTATGAATGGTACCAGTTTTTTAAAAAGCATTTAGAGCCTGCATGATTGCTGCCAAGTCCTGTTTAAGTAATGGAGCAATGCCTCCCATTTATGGGTGATTACTCATTTCCACCCATTTCTAAAAGCAGTGGCAGGAGGTGAGACATGAATTGTTCAGTGTTTCATTACGTAAAGACTCACTGGCTCTTTTTTTGGAGTGTAACCTGCCAAATCAAAAAGAGTATATCTTATTAATAAATGATGCTCTCTCAAAGGCACATTGCATTTCACAGAATAGAGGACAACAACTAGAAAGGGTGTGAAGAGTTTCTAAAGCTCAAATGATGAATATGATGGTTTCCTTCCTGCAATACTCTGCAGCCCCATGGTGCAAAGACCTGAACTTTAGAGCAGTAATGTCATCTGAAACTTGAAAGGGAGAGAGAATTCACTGCTGTCACCTGCTGATGACCAAGGAGATGTTCACCAGCCCTGGAGCATTAAGAGACTTGTTGAACTCTAGATTGCTGTCCCAAAGAAACAAGCCATTCCTCAGTGGGCAATTATGGCTAGATAACAGAGATCAGAAAGATGTTCAGTCTGTTACAAGTGTTTTAGTCAGGCTGGCTTCATGCTTGGAAGTTGTGGATGAACAGAATATTGGTATTAATGCTTCATAATGAACAGACAAGATAACTGTGGCTACTATGATGATAACAAGCTTAGCTTGTTCTCCAAGTCTCTGTAATTCATATGTAAAATTCTAGTTTGTGAATAAACTTGAATTCTAGAGACAGAGGTCTGCTCTTCTAGACTAGAAGCCCAGAGCTCCAGAAGAGAAACCTCCACACTTTGACACACAGCCATTGTAAATAGCTGGGACTAAGAATTCCAGTGGAAGTGGGATCTAATCAAATGCAGCAGGAATGCAATGAAGCAGGACATTTACGATGGAATTATTGGGCTGCTGCAAGTGCCAGGGATAAACAGGAACACTAAGCAGTGTCACAAGAAGGTTAGAAGAGAAATGTGATTTCTATAAACCTGAGGATTCAGATACTACATCAGCATATCCAATAAGAGAATTATTTCAGATATGCTAAAGAAGAAAGGCTGCTTATTGCAGAGTATTAGTCACAGAGTCTCTGGACATAATTGCATGAAGTGGGTAGGAAAGCTTGAAGTCTAATAACTACATAGAGAGTAATTTCTTGCTTATGAAAAAAGAGCAGGACTTGACACAATACAAATCAATTAATTAAAAATTGGAGTAACCACCAGGAAAATTGCCTGTTGTTTGAACAGCTCTGATGCTTCCAGAATATTCATGATCTATTTTACCCCTAAACTTATATGCTTACTGCAAAGCCTTGTTTTAGAAAACAGAACAAAATCTGTTTAGAAAATAGAATCATATATCTAAGTATAGACCATAAATACTCAAGGATATTAATTAATTAGCATTTTAACTGTTTTTTAAAAAGAAATGCTGTCATTTAACATTGTAACCAAAAAAAGAATGTTATTTTTAGCCTGTGAAAACCCTCAAAACCATCTGCCTCAACTTTCACTGAAAAACACACATGGCAGTCTTCTCTCTTGTTCATATTTTATACCCCTCCTCATTTCCATCTCTTGTGTTGCTGCAAGCAGGTACTGCTCTTCCAAAGCCTCTTTCTAGGTCAAATATCAGTGCTGCTATGGATTTCAGTTAGTGCCCTCCTTGAGTCTACATATTTTTTATTTTTCTTCTTGAGGTCTTGGTTGTTGAGGTTTTTTTCCCACTTTTTGTCCCAGCAGAAGCCCTCAGGAAGCTCCAGGCAGTCCAGGCACACAAAAATTCTTAGGATTTTCAACACATTCTAACTCATCATTCTGAAGCCTTGGCGAAAACATTTTCTATCATACATTACTGGTTAGGAATACAGCCTTACCTCTACATGTGAGTTTCTTGGAGAAAGTAAAGAACACTCAATATTATCTTCCAGAAAAATAATTTGATGTCAAGGGATTTTTTACACTTGCTTTTTCTTTTCTTACTAAACACATTTACTGCATCACTATGACAACACGGGAGAAAACCAAACCAATTCCCCCCAAACCCTAGAATATTTTTATAAGATCTAGAAAGCAATGCCACACATGAAAAAACCCCACAATTATACAGTAATATTTAATTGCCTACATTCTGTCTTTCTGCTGTCATGATTTGGGCTGCACCAATATAATTCAGGGTAGAATTTGGCCCATTATATTTAGCTTGTCTACACTTTTTTTTTTTTTTTTTCAAATCCTCACACATCCCTTATAATTAATTCTCAGATCTAAATACAGGATAGCAGAATGTTTGAGAAATTAGGAGGAAAGAAAAAATAAACTAGTTGTCAGCATCATACTGAGTAATTGAATAGTACTGGAATATCCTGAGGGTGGATATGAATAAACAATTCATGAAGAGCTGGTAAATTGCATTTCAGCTTCTGTTTATTGCAAAACTAGATACTAGTCAAATACTTAGCTCTACTGAATAAAGACAGCCCATTGGGCTTAGAACAAAGAGCATTTCTTAAGAGTTTTTCCCTTATATTTATTCTGTGCAGGATAGGTTTAGGGTTTTAAGCAGTCTTGAGAACAAACAGATGAAATTATATCAGACAAGGTCAAAGAGGAAATCTGATGGCCTGCAGCAAGCTGGGTTAGTCCTTAATTCTTTTATAGCATACACAAAAAATAATGAACTAAAATGAATATGTTTTTCTGGTTTTAGACCAGTTTTTAAGATAACATGGAAAGTAAACACAATTTAGAATATCTTCATGGTACATTTGGAAGCATTCTTAACATTAGCTATCTAATGGATGAGCCAGTAGCAAGTGATTCCTCTAAGGCCATGGTTTGTGTTCCTCCTACAGTCCTGAACAAAATCGATTTAACCCTTTGAAGTCAGTCTTCATAACAAATCAATACAGATGAAAAGGTCACCAAATACCTTTCAGTGTGAAACTGCTGGCAAAGAATCACAGAGTAATTGAAGGTAGAAGGGACCTCTGTAGGCCACCTAGAAAAGATGACCTTTCAAAGCCACGTCACCTTTGAAGTTGAATCTAACTTAAGCTGGAACAGGTTGCTCAGGACTTTATCTGCTCAAGTTTTTCATATCTCCAAGAATGACGATCGTGAAATATCTCTGGGCAACTTGTTCCAATATTTGACCATCCTCATGATTAATATATTTCCCAATATGTATTCAGAACTTTTTTTTGCAGCTAAAGCCCTACTTCTTGAATTGTTTGCCAACACAAAAGCCTCTAACACCCTGCCTGAAGTCACATCACCAATTTCTGTAATGCCAGGGCAGAGCCACTTAGAAAACTGAGAACATAGGAATTTTCTTTACCTGTGGTAAAAGTAGTTGTGAAAATTCCTTACAGGAAAAATAACAAATCACCCACTACTGGGTCAGACTGCAAGATTCACCTTCTTGTTGCTGAGGAATATTCTCCAGTGAAATCATCCTCCTTTCAGTGGGGAGAGGATAATGTGAAGAGAAGGAAAGTGCAGCAGAAAGGTCATGTGAAAGAGAAAGCCCTGATATGCTGAAGCACTTACTGGAGTAAACAGAAAAGCCAAGTTTTGTTATTATAGGGGTCATCCAGATATATGAATAGCAGTGTAATTGAGACCTAATTGCAGCATAACATATGCCAAAATAACCTTATTGTAAAACTGGGATTTTTATTTACATACGTGCATGCACAAGCCCCATTTGTTCTGTAGAACTGCAGTTTGATAAAGTCATCAAGACAAGCCTGACATCCACTGTTAGTTACCTTAAATATTATTTATGTCCAAAAATCCCAGATTCAATGAATCTTCTACTTAGCAGTAATGCTGGTGAATCATTCTGTACACTCTTAAGTTGGTTGCCCACTTAATTCCATGGTGACCAATAAGATGAATCAGCTTTGTCCTTTTTGCTTTTTGAACACAGTTTGGCATCAAGTGCAAGATGTGTTTGCGGAAGAGGCCGTAAGACTGCTGAAATATCAGGACCATAAAACCTGGATGCTGTTTGTCTTCAGGGAAGTATTACAAAGGAAAGCTTGCAAGCACCTTGCTATCCTTCTCAAACCAGTAGGAACGTGCTTTGGGGCAGCCTAGGAGGTGAAAAATTTAAGAGCAAATGGAACAAAAATACTGCAAGGTGAAATGCAGAGCAAGCTTCTGGGATGCGTAATCAAACCACTGAGGTATTTGCTCTTGTAGACCTGGGAAGAGAGGTGGGCCTGTGGGATTGCTAGTCAAGAAAATTACCAAGATGAAACTCACATTGCTAACTATGCCACAATGCTCTAGGAGCTATCAATAAATAACACTGAAGTGACAATCTCTATAATGAAATTCACAATCACTCTCGTCACAAAACTGCCTGACTTAGTGTGAATTGATACTCCAGCTAGAGATGTCCTGACAGTCGGATATTAACTGAAGGCTGTAGGTAATTTTAACAGTATTTTCCTGTTCAGATGTTACATTTGATTTGTTTCTACCTGCTGTCATAGTTTATACTGACAGCATTAAAAATGGGTTACTGCACTGTGGTATTTTCTGAAGGTTCATGTCACTTCTTGTTACTTCATTTTGTGTTGCAACACAACAGCGCACAGTCTGATATAATGTAGTGTGGCCTTCTACATTAGAACAGGTCAAACATTTCCTAAACAATAATATTTGAATTGCCATATTAATCCAGCAGCATTAATTGCTATATCAAACTGTGGCAGCACAATATTTTCTGGTTTTGTTCCTTTTTATGGTTCATATACGCTGGATTACATCAGTCAGTCCTCTGCACCAGAATACTATTTCTTTAGGAAAGACAGAGACTGAGAAGAAAAAAATGGAAAAATATAAAACTAAAATAAGCAACAGCCTTTCCTCCCCCAAAATGCTCCCCAAAACTATTTTACATTGGAAATTCCTAAGCCACAGGCCTCTGCAGCTATCTGTACGCTTTATTTTACCTCTACTCATCTCCTTAGGTCATAAGCAGAAGGGAATGAGAGCATTTTCTCTTATAGAAACAAACTGATCACAAGCACAACTCATACCTGGGTAAAGCCCAATTCTTTCTTTTGCCTTTCATTTAATTTCTTGCAGCTTACAGTGATGCAAGTACAAAATCAGCTCTGATATTTCCCTACAGACTTAGTCAACTTAAGATCAAATTAGCAAAGCACTTGTAGCTGCAGACTTTTAACTTGGCTTTCACATAAATAAGATTTTTAAAGGACTACAAGGGGAAAATTCAGATGAAATCAAGTACTTGTCAGTTTCCACTTGCATCTGAGAGCTCTAGCATTACAGAGAAAATTTCAGCATAGAAGTCTTGCCTGTACTGCTCCCTTCCCACACCACAGAGAAACCTCCTGTCATTCCCCCTTTTTTATCAGCCTGCAAGAACTGGGCATTTCCCATTAAAACCATGTGAAGAAAGGAAAGTGTGTGAGAACACTGAAGCAGACAAGTGCAAGTTCTAGTAAGAGCACAATAAAGCTGATGTTTAAAGAACTGAGAACATAAAAGATCACCATTTATTTGATTGAAAATATGTACTGGGAAACAAGGATGGAAGGAATGGAAGATCAAACGCCAGTTATTGATAAGTTTCTCAGAAGCTTATACTAAAATAAATGGTATTTTACTTCACAAATGATACTTTTCAGAGATGAATACACACAAGTAATACTATTCAAATTATTTCTCTACTTGGTACTGCACAACATCCTAAAAGTGTGAGCTTTCTGTGTGCTGACTACTACTGACAGTTGGCAAAAGCATAACAGTTGGTATAAATTTAAACCAATTTAACTTAAAACAGGTGCAAAAGACTGTGTTATTTGGGCTCAAGCCAAACTAATTTAATGTAATTTCAATCAATATGAATTGACTTACGTTAATTTTAATTAAACCAGTCCCAGAAAAAATAAAATAATTGAAATGAAAGTGCTCTGATGAGAAGCTGTACAAAATTAACTCAAATTCGATTTAAAAATTACATATGGTAAATTGTGCAACCATCTTTCATAGAGAGTGTCAGAAGTTAAAGAGGTAAGTTAGTAATGTGAGAGAATTTGTGTTCCTAAATGTTCCCTGAATCAGAGGGATGCAGTCTGAGCTAGACCTCTTTCTGCAGACCAGGATGGGAACATGAAACCACTCTGGCCAGGCTCCTCTTCTAGAAGTGCTCTTGCTGCAGAGCACACTAAGCAATGGCAAGACTTTTTCTTGGAAATAATCCAAATTTTTTTTCTTTCTTGTATAAAAATGGTAATTTCTCAGAAACACCTCCTATCTAGTTTACAGTGGAGCATTCTGATGCCTTGACAATTACAAATAACAGGTGCTCTTAAAAGGACTTCAAAAGTAAAACCAAGTATTTGAATTACACTCTTCAATACTATGTCCAAATGAAAAAGAGGAGTGAAAATTATGTCAGACTGCCTACTCTAACATCACAGCCTTTTTGTACAAGTTCTTAACAAAACCCCAAAGACTTTCCATGAAACATCTGAGTTTCCTTAAAACACCATTTTCCAAGAAAAAGCATTCTGCTGGGAAATTCTTGCCTACCTCTTATCTCTCATTTCTTTCCATTACATGTGCTTAACAGCTCTAAGTGTCCCTACAACTTCCAAGTGCACTACAATCCAGATACCTGACTTGGTCTCAAATAACAAGTAAAAGTCCCAGTGAACTAGGAAAAAAGCCCCCCATTAAATACAAGGGGAAAAAAAAAAAAATCACCAATTTTGCCCTTAGAAAATAGATATAATTTCTTTATAATCTGATACATTACTTACCATGTCCTCAGATTACCCAGCACAGCACAAATTTTGACATCTTATATCTAAAGAACAGGCAAAGTGGGAGGTTTTCAGCTACCTTATAATTACTGAGTTGGGGGAGTCCTCTTGAGTGGGACCATCCCACCCCAGGGCACCCACCTACAAGTGTGTGCATCCCAGCTCCAGAGGGACACGACAGAGGGGCCACCCTTATTATCCTACTCACTTTGTCAACTGCCTATTGGGGTTAAATCTAACAACAGAAGGAAAATAATATTCCATAACAGGAAAGGGAGAGATTGCTTTGAGAGAGAATATTGGGAGCTAAAACTACCTGTAGAGGTGCCCAGAGCCAGGTAACAGGAAATCACAGGCATGTAGTCAAGTAAGAGCTGGGCCACTGGGCAGAAACAACTGAAATCCACCTTCATCAGAAGAAGAGGTGATAGGGAAGGGTGGGAGAAAAAAGCAGCAGATGGGAGGAGGAGGAGGAGGCATAGAAGAGAAGAAAGGCAATTAACCTTTTTCCAAGTGGTTTAAATGGTTATGAATTAAGAACTGCTAAAATTCATATATAACAACAAATGAGCATTTTCCACCTGTAGGTGCCAAGTGCTCCAAGAAGAGCCACGCAGCATTAACTCCATCTGCAGATAACAAAACTGAGAGACACACAGGGAAAATAAAAGGTGTCCTGCAGGCTAGATTCCATGACAGTATCTGAAGGGTAGAAACAGCATCATCCCTAGCCCAGCTGTAGGTCTCATGTATACTTTTTCCAAGCTAGTAACTGCTTCTAGAATTTGAAAAAATATTCTTGAGATAGAGACACTCTGCAGGCATGGGGGAGAAGCAGCCTGGATGAAAAGAGTCTATGAAGGAACATGCACTGGAGTTGTGCAGAGCTTGAGAAGGCCAGTGAAAGAAACAAAATTTTCAGAAAGGGTTATTCTCAAATAAATGGTCTTCCAGACAAACTCAGTGACCTTATCCATTCAAACTAACTGAAATTTTTTGAAAATTATGAGGGAAGATATTTGCAAAGATCCCAAAGTCTCATTTTGCACAATTTACAAGGAACAGAAGGCTCTCAAAACCTGAAGATGGCCATTAGCATTTCATAATATTTTACCATTTAGTGTGTAGCCAGGTCATTTTGAAGTACCAAAAAGCAGACCTCTTCAGACAGAAGGCATTCTAAAGGCATGCGCTAGAAACACTACAAATTCTTGACAAAAATGTTAGGTGATGTAATGACATTTGGGGGGGAAAAACCTGTGGACAACGTTGAAATTGTAGCAGAAAAGTAGACTGACCTTTCCTAATGAAAAATAAAAAAAAAAAAAAAAAAAAAAAAAAAAAAAAAAAAAAAAAAAAGAAAGAAAAGAGAGAGAGAGAGAGAGAGAAGAAACGATCAGACACATTAAAGCCTGTGGAAGTCAGGAAAAAGACAGCAGCACATCCAGCACTGACTTGAACTAACAGTGAGTCAAAGGACTGTTGTGGGTTGCAGCTCTCTCCCTTTTTTCCTACTTTCCACAATTACTCATTTTCTTGCTTTATTAAAGAATCCTATCTGTGAAAGCTTGAAGGTCAGACCTTGATGTGCACTACAGCCAGTGTTCTACTCTGAGGTGGAAGAAAAATTCTTTCATTTTCCATTTTTATTTCTAGTTTTAATTTGACTTGATAGCTTGTTGCACTTTGACTTGCAGTGAGTGTTTCCTATGTGAAGAAGTCACATCCCAAAGTTAAAAGACTGCAAAAATCAAAGTTTCTATAATACTGAACTTCACAGCCTGCCTGACCATGCAGGGACCATCTTGCCCTGGATGTACAGAACAGATGCCTACAGAAAACCCTCTCTGGAAGAGCTCATCTAAGAATGCTTTATTCTAAAATTAATCAACCAGAGGCATCAGCGACTATAGAGAGAAGAAAGGAAAAAGTATGCATTGAACTACCATACCTGTTGCGTGGAATGGCTAAACGGAAGAAACTGTACATTCCACTCAAACTAGAGTGCTGCAAAGACATGAAGAAAGCAAGCTTTTCAATCTTTTATTCTCTCTTGTGCCAGACATCTCTGCCTGCACTGACACTGAAAACAAAGGTCTTGTGATTTTGAAAACTTACTGGAGAAAGGAATCGATGACATTTTCAGGATAAAATACTTCATTGTTCTTTGCCCTAGACAAGTTTCCAAATGCAAGTATTGTTTCATTTAATCTCACGGTATCACGAAACAACAGAGTTATTACCACATATGCCCCAGTGCATTTGGTTTCCTTCCTATGCAAAAATTCTGCAGGTCATTTCTGTTTGAATGGCCAGTTCCTCATGTGGAAAGAAAGCTCAGACAATGTCTTGTTGAATAAAAGAGTCTTGTTTCATGATTCATTACACCTCTTTTTGTCCTTATGTGTAAGCCAGCTCCTCTCAGCTCCATACCAAGGCCGAATGCACAATGGAGCTTGTGCAGAGCCATAAAAATAATGCTGCAAATTCTCATGCATGCAGTAGAGTACTCTATAAAAATAAGAACATTCTGCAAGAGGTAACAATAGTCTCCCTTTTAGACTGTTTTTTTCATTCTGCATAAGCTCGTTTTTCTTTCTACTTAAACAAAATGACAGATGTTCATCAATATGATATTAAGGATTCCTTTTGGCACTTGTGTTCAGTGTTCTCATTTATTCCTCCTCTGGTAATAGAGAATGCAATGTTATTCTTATGAAGCCAGAATCATCAAAATTGCCAGGTGTCTGATATGTGATCATTCCCTCTATATGCAAAGCAAAGTCTCTCCAAATGCTAAAGTCTGGTGAACTATAAGCTTGGGGTCAGTTCTTTGGAGTGTTGCATACTTTGGTTATATACACCTTAATTCTATGAGCTTAATTTCAATAATGTTCTGCCTCCTGCAAGACTGAGACCTTGAAGAAAAAGAAATTCTCAATGTGATTCTTACCTGGTTTTGAGCAAACCTATAAACTCAGGTGCCAAACTATAGAATCTATCCACATTTTCAAGCTCTAAGAAACAGCCTTTTTTAACACAAATGCTAGGCTGCAGATAAAGTCTGCAGAAAAGTCAGTGGGAATAACAGCTGTCCAAATAGACAGCTACGGACTTTAACTAAGATTCCTGCAACTAGTGCTGCTTGTGCAAACTTTTGCCTATGAAAGATTTATACATTTACACTCTTCCTGTTCCCTTCACATCTACCCATTATCCCTCAGGAAACCCTTATTTTCACATGCTCTGACTTCGGTCACCTTGTGCAAGCAACCTTGTGCAATGGCTCATTTGGCCTGAAACAAAGACCTGTCCTGGGTTTTATCAGAAATACAGCACAAAAGTTATAAAAAACCCCTCTAAAACGCATTTTAACATCAGAAGTATCAGAAAACACTAATTATAGCCTACAAAGTGTCTCTGTCTACACTGTACATACAAAGACATAGCTTACAGTAATCTCTAAGTACTCTTCCAAAACAGTAAATCAAATACTATTTAAAAAAAAAAAAAAAAAATTAGATAAAATCTTCAGATGGTAGTTGCTTAAGAAGATAAGTTAAAGATGACTACTGAAGTACTCAGAGAAACTTAGGGGAGAAGAATGAAGATATGAAAAAAGCATTATGTATCAGGACACCCTATATTAACCCTAAAAGAATTTACTTATGAATTATATTAACAAGATTCTGCAGTTGTCCTCTAACACATTCAAATTTATGGTTGGACGTGGTCAGTCCTACTTTTTTTTTCAATACAAACCTTGAAAAGTCAGAGGCCCTGTAAATGAGCAGAACATTTGGATGGTTATAGAAGATGAAAGCAATATGTGTGAAGCAAAACAAGCCATCCAAAGGTGCACTACTCATAGATCAAAAAACTTTCAAGACCTATACACAGGAAATACTGTTTTTCTCTTGCTATTACTGGTATATCTCAGCTGCAAAATGGAGGTTATCCCTCTATAATGACTTAAAAACAGTCACATCAAGCTTGAAGGCAAAATTTAGCATGTAACAGTCATGGGGAAATATTACAAATGGTTTCCCACTTTACAGCCTGTCTCCCTGATGAGGCTACTACAGTGTAAAAGTGAAAAATCAGAGGTTAAAATAAAGCCCTTCCCCCTCTGGACTGAAAACAGTTTGAGATCAAAATAACCTGTTTGATTTTTGTCTTTCAATATGGAAGACCTTCTCTTGTTTTCACCATTTTATACTTCTCTAGTTCTTTTACTAATCACAAGGTAGATTTCAGCATCAATCTGATGGATTCCAAACTTTGTGCCAACCACTACCCAGTGGGTTACACTTCACTCATTCTCAGCAGTGAAGTGTGAACGTGAGGGCTGTGGTATTGTGTCAGCAGTGGTGCCAGCTTTCCAAAATTCACACAGTGTGAAGAATAAAAGCTGATCCAGGGTGAGGAACAAGAAAAAGTGTGGTTCTCTCTCAAGTACATCCTGGTTAGGATGGAAGCTAGACCGGAGGGCTCTCAATCTTTTTGTGGCTGGATTCATACCTCTCTGCACTCCAAACCTAATTATTTTGTGATGACTACGTACACTTAGGATATGATGCTCATCCTGTGGTCTTCTGATGATTTCTACGACTGAGCCTCTTTTTCTGTAATTTGCTTCAATTCATAAGCTTCACTTCTCAGCAAGTATTATACTTTAGATGCTTTTGGGAGTGGTTAGGCTCTTCCTTCCCATTTCTGAGGGAGGAAGAAGGATGTGGCAATTAATTATGTGGCTAAAACAATAATTTCTGGCCATTTATCACCTGCACAATGCTTCTGTTACAGAATGGTTGATGTAAGTCAGCAGATACATGGGTCTGTCATCCATCTCAGTAACACATGTCTGTAGTAAGATGCCTGGGGGAGAAAGTGTCCATAAAGCAGACTTTTTGTCTGAGGGCACTCAAATCAGTCATGAAGCCCAGCTTTTTTACCCATGAGCTGCTCAGATTCCTACACATTATGGCCCTCACAATGAATAAAACCGCGCCAGTGAGAGTGGAGTTCAGCAGTGGTTACACTCTGCAGAAAGTTCATAGCCCCCAGCATCTGCACATAAATAACAGTCCATCGTGGTTGAAGGCAAACTGTGTCTCTTTGGGAATTTCAGAGTAAATTGCATCCTGGGACAGGGCTCTGACAAGCACTCGTTGCACTCAGGACTTGAGGACAAAATCTCAGGACCTTGGGCATAGGAAAAGGTCACCCAGCCTGCAGCTTTAAAATCTGAAGCATTTTCCTTCTTCTGCACGTTATGAGCAGCCCCTGCTATACGTGCTGGTATGCTGACCTTCTTTCTTTTTTTTTTTTTTCCTTTTTTTTCCCAAGCTATGTAGCACATTAGTAGAGGAAAGCTAATGCAATTGGCATCAAAGAAGTCACATGCTGTCTGATGGGCTGGCCAGCTGCCAAGCCTCTAATCCACCATGTGACAGACAGGACTTCAGTCCCCAGGAGAAAATGATTTTTAACACAGTTTTCTATTTCTCTGAAGTTATCAGCAGTTTCATTCAGATCATATAGATCAAATGCCCTCAAGGTAAGTGATTATTTAAGGAATTATTTTCAATGAGAGCCTTTGGTCCTAGTGTTCGTCCTGGTTAATAGCTGGAAGGGAAAAATATACTTTGGTTCTCTGATGCTGAGCTGCTTTGTACTCAATGAGGCTAATGCTACACATTTAAAAAAAATAGTTTGGGCTCCTTAGATATTTAAAAAAAAAAAAAAAAAGCAAAAAGCAAAGTTCAGAGCTAAATATGATATTCATGAAAGAGGTCAGATAAGCAGAAGAAGTCAAATCAATATTTAAAAAATAAAAAATAGCAAAAAAATCTTATATCCTTAAACTGCAGTTAAAATACCAAGATGTATTAAGCAACATCCGTGGTATTTGTCTACCATGTGCTCAGATAGCAATGAAAGAGAGGGATGCCCAGCTTCAGCAAAGTACTGCAGCATGTACTAGCTTTCCTTATAAAAAGTGTCCTGAAGTAATGAAATTAAACCACCTCAATGGCTTGTGATAGGACTTCAACTTGGCTGAAACTTGGAGGTAAATATCCCCAGACCTTTACCTTACAGTGAGTTCACAGAAAAGACAATCTCTTCAAATTAAAAAGGCCAATTATCATTAGCATAAAGACCAGAATAATTAACTATTTAGGACAGAAAATATTAAAAAGGAATAGAGAAAATAGAAAACACATAACAAGGGGCCTTAGGAAAGAATTCCCACTTTCTCCTCTGCCCCTGGTGTAGCTTTCTGGATTGTGGCAAGCACTGCCTGGTGCCTGAACTCTCAGTGAAATTTCCTTGCTGTCATCCAGAGTCCTGGATGGTGCCTCTCCTCAGCCCTGCTCAGCATCTCTTTGTTTTTCCTGGGCTGTAGGTTCTCTCCTCTCAAAATCTCGCCTCACTTCCCTCTGGCCATCATCTCCCCAAGCTTCACTCTCACTGAAGCAGAGGGCATTGCACAAACTGCACAAACAAGCAGCCATGAGGCCTAAACCCAGCAATCCTCACATGGTTTGGTGGCCAAAATTTCTCAGTGAGATATACACCATGCATCCATAAATCTTGATCCAGGAGTAGGGAGTGATGGTCTTGTTTAAATCTATGTCCCTCAGAAGTCCCATCGATTTCAAGAGGATGACTTTTAGGCATGTGAAGTAAAGCACATACGTTTTGCAGGCTGGAGGTTTGGCTTTCATAGGAAGCCATAAAGAAGATTTATAGCATTGCTTTTTCACCTGGGTTTTTACCCCATTTGTCCAGCTGGGTAGAAAAATGACCAAAAACTAGCCATTAATTACAGCAAGTGTTGGAACAGGATTTCACTCCACAAGAATATGATGAAGGCTCTCAGATTTACAGAGGGTTTATGCTCCTTTCCTTTCTGAAGTCCCATCGAGTGGGTTGGGTTCCCAACCAAGATAATGATCCTCCTGGACCAAGCACTGAAGAAATGCTTCACGAATGACACAACCTGACAAAATACCTTGCACCTGAACTATGAGATGCAAATAAATGCAGACATGCCCCCCTCTGCTCTCAGTTACACAACACCAACCCATTCAAAATCCTGTATTTCCACGGAGTCGGTTTTGTTAATTTCTACGACACAGTGGAGAATAAATAATTAGGCAAAAATCTTGCTAACATTCTCTAAGCAGTGTTCATTTATCTACATTGCAGTTATCTTGTCTTCTAATTTACTAGTTAAGCTCTTTAATATACACTTTATGAAGTCTGAAATCCAGTGCAAGAGAATCAATTTTTTGTATGAGAGAGTCATCTAAGGCATTTGTTAGTGATGTTGTGGGGTTTTTTGGAAGTGATTAAATACTTAGTGTAATCTGCCATCAAATTATTTTTGGAGTTTAACATGATTTCTAATTCTGCTATGCACTATGATGCATGCAAAAGATGTTATATAAACCCGTATATGATCATATTGGTTTTATTTTTGCTTTAAAAATTAGGAGTAAGGGGGAGGGGTAGAAATAAGGTAGACGAATATCTATTTTTACATGCCAGAAAATAGAGCTGCTTCAAACATTGATTTGAAATAAATAAAAACTAGCCTCAGGTGCACATTTTATATTCCCAGAGATGGTTTTGAAACATAATAAATTACTGGAAACAGAGGCTTTGCATCCAGAAAATTAAGTCAAAAAGCCCTTCAAGGCCAATACCACTTATCCTCTGCACATTACTGCCAAAGATAAAGCATTCATTAAGGCTACGTACTAGAGATAACACAAGCATTTGCAATATCAAAAGAAGCTGAGTCTTGGGGAAAAAAAGTGAGAGATTATCTATTTCCATTTCTTTAGTACACACGGTAAAAATGCTGTTAGATACTGTTTTCACAACCTATACAAATCAATGTTTTCTGTTTAAGATGTATAGACCACATAAATGCACTCAAAATACTGGGGAGGCAGTACCACCTGAACTCAAATCCAAGGTCAGATAATCTCAACTGAATGCACCTGGAAAAACTCCAGTCCCTATGAATGAAATGCTAATAAATTGCATTGCAGAATGCACTGTGCACAGAGAATGTTAACTTCTTTCTTCTTTAAAAAGAAATTGAATAGGTTTTGTCTAAAATGGATCCACTGAAGTTTTAGCTCCATTATGCTGCATTATGGCTAATATTCCATGAAGTATATTCTGAAAAGAACAATTTGTTTTCTAATATACCTAATAGAATGTGATTTATGATCCTAAACACTATGTGGTCAGCATGCTCAAGTTGCCTCTCTTTGCAAACAGTGAGAACTTTTAAAGTAAGTTTTTTGGGTTTTTTTTCTTGAACTGAAGAAAAAATTAGGTAAGTCCTTGTTGAGAAGTGCTTAAAACCATGTATCCAGATGGCACTGAACTTGACATTGAATGAATTTAAAATTCAGGGGGAAAAAACCCCAAAACATTCTCTATGTCTAATAATATATGAACAATGACAAATACATGACAATGTATTGCAATATATATGCAATATATATGACAATATATGGCAATATATGACAAACTGTACTTGCTGCTTTGACACAGACTAGTTTAAATCTATTGTTCCAATGAATGTAGCATCAGAAAAACAGGCCTGAGGAGCTCAGTTAAGTATTTATAGAGCTCCTGGAACTATCTATATTCTGCTTTAAAATTTTGGAGTATGTACACATAAAATTGTAACTTCATAACCTTTCAGTCTAGTGAGTAAGGTTTTAAGTTGTCACTCAGGGCCTGATCTTTTTTATTACCTCAATTCTTTCAAGTACTGGAAATGAAAATGCAGGGCATGATTTACAACGAAAACTGACTTGTACTCATCAGCAGTCCTGAGATTTAAATCTAAAAGTAGGATTTTTAAAATGTCAATTCGACATAGTGATATAGGATTGGGGGAAGAAAAAAAAAATACAGCACAAACCAAAACACATTCCCATGTACCCGGAAGAACAGATATGGAATTTAAAAACCCTGGACACTGTCTGAAATGCAATGAAACAAGAGGAAAGACTTATGCTTGCTTAAATGGCCTTTGGTTAGGCTGACTCACACCTTCAGATGGTTCTGTTTAGCCATAGCAATGGCTTATCTAGGACTTAAGGGAGAGCCACAATAAAATCTAAAGTGAAAAGCAATTCTGAAGTGACCAGTACTCGAAATGAAAAACCTTTTATTTCATACTTTTTCTTATTTGCGAAATCATAGAATGATCACTGAAAGCTGCCCTGTGTTTCAAAAACAATTTAAACAAAAATGTCATGGAATTTAAAAAAACCTTTGTGCTGCCTTTATGTTTGTTCACATTTATCACTGGTGGAACATTTGGTTATAAAATTCTGTTCTAAGTCAGATCCAAATGAAGACAAAATCAGAAGTACCCTGAGACTGTCAAAAGAATTCTGGTGGATAAAAGCCAAAATTATTTAAAAACGATTTTAAAGGCAAAACTTAAAAAGTTCTGCAATATTATCTTAATCCTTCTTACAGGATGAAGAAATGACCTAAACAAAGGCTGAGTTTTTGCTACTTTAAGTTCCAAGTGCAATGAAAAGTCCACTTTTCTGCATTCCTCTTAAGCACTGATTCAGTTATTCTGCCACAGAAGTACTGAATTCTGAACAGCATGCACTGAAAACTGGGATGTTCGGAAACATCACTGAAACACCACTATGTCAAAACAGTGATTTATAAAGCCACATTTGCACCAGCCTACTATGATATTTTTCCTTCGACAGCCAGACTGTCAGAAATCACTATTCCATTTAAAATAGATGTATTGTGCCAACATCCACAAGAATGTACCACGGGGTCTTCTCTGATTTCTAAAGTTCTTACATGCCAACCCAAAGCAAGAAAGGAAACCAAAGTTTTTGGTATGAGTAAGAGGCAGTTGCTCCAAGGCTATTGGTGCTGCTGACATTGAGGGTTTCTTGCTTCTATATTAACTCCATCCATTATTTTCAAAAAATAACCTGAGCCTTGACACCTCCAGGGCAAGCTAATCTGTTTAGTTCTTAGAATGTGTGGTTATTAGGATCACATAAATACACTGTAATAGCTTCAACGTGATAATTTCTGGCAACCATTGAACTGGACTAAAGCCCTTTATTTTGTATTTCTGAACATTTAGGCTGAAGAACATGTAACTGTGTGTCAGTCCTATGCTTTCTATGGGAATCATACTTGCTCTGGCACTTCTCAACATTTTTTAATGACAAGTTGTTATTTTTTTTGCACTTTCAGAGACCACAAGCTCTCTTAACCAAGCCAAGTCTCCAATGCAGGCTCAAAAATCTCTTTCTTTAGGACAGGCATTAGGCTCAGGCTCACAATGAACCTTGATCTTGCAACAAAAAATCTGAAGCTATAATATGCAAAATTCAATTTTATGTTACAAATGGAACAAAACCAATACACTATCCAGGTCCTGTCCAGACAGAACACAAGTAAGCAGTTTACAAACTATGTAAGTAAAACTGCAGCAAGATCTGGACTTACCTCTGTGCTACTTTAAGACCTGACTTACAGAAATGCTGACCAGTGCCAGAGAGTGTCTCAGAACATTTGATTTCCACTGGGTCCAGCCCCTTCAGTGAGACATTCACAACACACCAGAAAATGTCAAACACTTTCTGACTCAGGCACTTGTTCAAGTCAATTTGTTCATCTTCAGGACACCTTGAGAACTTGTAATGCTCTTTAAACATTCTCTAAAGATTAAATCAAGTTCATCATACTAATACCTGGTTTTATTCTAAACCACAGCAGATGTGAAGGCAGGTTATACAAGGCCCTCATTTCAAACCACTGTCACTTGTCATATATATATATATAATCCACTAGTCAAAACAAACTAATGGAAGTGCAAGAAATATCCTCAATCTATATTTGAATTATCAGGTGATTTTCTTCATAAATGATATGCACCCATGTAATAAACTGAAGTATAGATATGTAATATATTGAAGTATAATCACAATAAAAATCATATAAAAAAATTAGATCAAACTATGAGGTATTTGCTTATGGAAAAAAAATGAAAGTCTGTCAGCTACCCCTTATCTGAACCTGTATTGAGTTCAGACTGAAGGGAGATGGAGTCTTAAACTTGATGTCTTTATATGGAGCCTGGCATAACCAATGCAGTAATGGAAGCAAATAAGAAAAAATAAATATGATGAAAGTAGAAGGGATTTTGTGATCAAAGTAAGAGCAACCATAGGATCTTTAAGTGGAGGAAGAATCAAATAGGGTATAGTAATAATAGAAATTAACTTAATGACTTCTGACTAAGCTGAATCCATAGTGAAGGGAAGCAAACCAAATGAACATTCAGCTACAATGAATATATGTGTGTGAAAAAAACAGATGGCTCATATGTAAAACTCTATCACTTAGAAAACACCTCACATACCTCTTTAGGTACACAAAATTACAGAAACATAGAATAGGGTAGAATAAATTGTCTTTCATTTTAACAGACTAACAAATACCATAGTCAAAACAAAAGCACTAGTGAAACAGAAAGTTTCCCTGGCTCTACACATCTAATAGAAACCTCTATTCACAGAAATAGAACAAAGCACAATAAACAGGTGGTCTTGCTTCTGAGACTACTTAGGAATTTAGTGCAGGTTATCACTTAAAAGAGTCCCAAGAAATCAGTCGGTATAAAATCATGCTGCTTGATCAAAGAAGTTTTGCGAAGCGTTTCCAAATTCTCTTACAAATTAATGCAGAAGTATGAAGGGAATTCATGGTGACAAATATGTGCCTGTGGATCCCTTTCTTGCTTCTGTCATTTGGAGCATTCAGCAACTAATAGCACAATTTATTTATCAAAATGGTAGGTCAAAAGAACACAAGTTATATATTTTCAATTTCAAATTGCAATTAACTTTGTGTGATACTGACTGCCTTCTGCCTTTAAGAAACAGAGCACACAGAAGATTGGCTTCAGTTTGCTAGTCACTAGCAATCAGCTCACGTATGCAGCAACAAGGGGGTTTCAAGCAAAGGAATTTCTTCCCCCATAAACCTGCTCGCTGAAAAATCATGAAAGTCAAAGATGCCTCTGAACACTCCTGCCATCATCCAGCAGTGGTCAGTTTAAAGACTGGGAGGAGAGAGGAACAACTTGGCTGCCACTTCTGATCACAAAAGTAAAACTTTGTCCCACAAGAAATCTTGAGCTCTTCATTTGCTCAGCCTCACTGATTAGGAATGAGATAACACAAACAATAACACTATATATTTGGATGTGTGAGAGATGTGAAGCTCTGGCAAATTTCAGGTTTAGTCCAAATCAACAATGTCACAGAGCACTGACCTCTGGTTAAATGTGGGTTCATTCTTAACATTCCCAATGCCAGAAGCATTACATTTACTATCAGGTTTGGATAAGATATGTACATATTGATTGAATTAGGCAGATTAGTTACCTTCTGATGGCAAGAAGTAAAAAGAGAAGAATAAGAGCTGCCTTTGACACTGAACTGGCTGGCATGCACCCAGACACACTGGGCTACCAGCCAGTGCCATGCTGGATATCAGTAGATAATAGTGAAAGAACACAGGTCTGATGCAGAACAGTTCTAGGTAGGACAGGTACTCATAGGAACAGAAACTTTCACTTAGTAAAGCACTGCATTGGTCAACGTATCTACAATTTTTGTGAAAACAACTCGAACAATGATACACACAACCACAGGCTGCATAGAGATTTATGCTCATACCAGGCTCAGTCTTCTTCTCTAGCTACCATATGAGACCTTATTTCTAGAAAGAAACAGCATTGATAAAGAGGTTTAATTGTCTGTCAGCACGCCTTATGCTGCATTTACTTCAAGCCTGAATCTCATTACTACTTCAATTCTTCAGGTTCCCCTCCATCTTGAGGTGGGTGCTTAATTAGAACAGCCCTGGTAATGCAGGCAAACACAACAGACTTTCACTTTTTTCCTCCTTCTGTCATCCTGACAAATCTAATAGACTATTGATTTTCCATCCTCAAAGAGATCAGGCTCCACTTTTACCATTCAGTCATGATATTAGCTGTCCATTAGCTCCAATTCCCTGGCCTGACAGCATGTGGATACCTCCAAGGCTGTTCAATCATCCAGTCAACACCCAGACAACAATGCAATTACAAATCTCTTCTAGACCATAGCCCAGGCCTTAACCTTCCACTTTCTCTTGCTTCTTGAGGAGTTTTTGTTCCTTTTATTTGTATTTCTTATTTGTGAACTTAATAATGCTATAACCTATTTAATTACTGCACTTGAATGGAAACACATTTCTGATTGATGGGATGATTGTGTAATTCCCTGGCAAAATCATCACTTTTAAGTGAAGTTATTCCTCCATTTCTGCTGCACCTGTAATGGCTTGGCTTGAAATTAAAGCAAGCACTATAAACATTTGGTATATGTCAGAGGAAATAAACTTGTCAAATCTCAGAGTTCTTCATTAACTTCAACTGTGGAATTTCTCCTGCCACTTCAAAACTCACAGTCCAGGCTGATGAGCCCACTAAAGACATCACTCAGTATTTGGCTAAATGAAAAGAAAAGCAATTGTTTTATGGCTCCTCCTTGCTTATCAGTCAGTTTTAGGAAACCATAAAGAATTTTCTGACAACTGTTCTTTCCTCCAATATTTTGGCATTAAAGGGTACATTTAGCAAAACTGAATCTACATTATCAATAAACCTATTTACATACCCTTCCCCTTTTTTTTTTTTTTTAGCAGCTGACACAGATTCTTATGAGCCCACAGTATTTCTGCCAATTGCAAAATGAACACTCAAAGTATTTCACTCTGATTTTTAACAGCTTGTAATAACTGTGGCATGAGTGACCTTCAGTTTGTTAAGAACAGCCATGCAATTTGGCATGAACACAAAAAAAAACCCACAACAACTTGTTGCTTATGGGAACATCCTTATATAGATATCTGTATGGAAAATAACTGCTAATAATAAACTGATCTATGAGAACACCACTTAAATGCTCTTTATTTGTTACAGACCAATAGATTGGCAAAAGCACTCAGCTTTCCTGGGTTTTATCTCTAATCACAATGGAAGGCTCAAACATTATTCTGGAAAGGTTTTTGTTCATGAGATTTTATGAGAAATTCACTATTTTGTTGTTGACTTAAGTTCTTCCTGCCACACTACAACATTTGCCCCAAGTATTTCACAAATGAAATTCTACCATGCGCCTAATTCTGTATGATTCCACCTGTAGAATGTCATCTTTAATTACTCGATGATTACACTGCATGGCATTCTCACTGCATGGACTGGAGGATGCAGTCAGGTAACAGTGATCACTTGGGATAATGTACATAATATGTGTGGAAATATTTTGATTCTTTGGTGGGGGATGTGCAGGTGTTTCCCTGTGAATTACCATGCAGCTTTAATGAACAAATGACTGGTTTTGCATTTCTCATTTTCAACCTAGATTTAAAAAAAATGTTTAGTTTTAAATGAACGTTCCATTTTAAAGACTAAACACACTTTCATTAATTACTGGTAATACTGCTAATAAGAAATCTGAAAAGTTTTTACACTGCACATTCAATTAACCAGTACTATAAACAGATTTTCTGTTCCATCCCACATATCAGGACTGTAACTAATGCCACTGTTTATATGACACTTTATGCATCCTACAATCAAATACTTACCAGTCAAATGTGACCAGATTAATATACCTCAAATGACAGAGTTCATGTTCTCTATTAACCTCTCCCTAGGATTCTTCAAAGAGGAACTCCTAACCTAGCGAAGCAGGTTTCTGTACTGTTATGCAGAAGAATATGAATGGGGAGGAATGATAAAATCACAATAAACACACTAGTATTCTAATAAACTGTTTTTTTTCACATCATGGAATACTAATTTATGCAATACCTGAACCCTGCACTAAATATATGACCAACTGCAAAATTAGTCATCTCTAAATTTCATAGAAGGGCTACTGTGTTATTAAGAGTAGCTTAGCAGCTCCCTTAAACACCATTCAGAGCAGACTGAATTTAAGATAATTATTCAGTGGCACTGTATATAGTTGGAAATACTCAAAGACTATATTCATAATGATGGGAATTAAATCTATTTACTTTCAAATTTTGACATATTTTTAACACCTCACAGCCTGAGGGTAAACTGAGGCTATTTAATTTTTATGACATCTTCATTTGCTCATTCCTACAGATTTCAAAGAATCATTTACAAGCAGGTTTGCTGGAGACATATTCTCTATATCAAAAGCCAGTGTTTGCAAATATTACTGACTTGGTGCCCAATTCAACACTCTACCCTCATTCATGGACATTATAGAAAGGCAGAGCTTGTGTTAAATGAGATTTTCCTCTCCATAATGCAACCAGACAGGAAATGGGCACGATGTGTCACTTTTAATGCCTGTTTGCTCCAGAGAAGAGTTCAGCCCCAAAACCACTGCTATAATGTTCCTGGTGAGTTACACAAGGCTTGACTGCATAAGATATTGAAAATATATATGATAAAATATATAAATATATAAAAAAAATATATACAAATATATATGATAATGTAACCTCTTCAGAATACTAGCAACAAGTGCATATTTTAGTATTTCTTTAGAGATTCTCCTTTGTTTGAGAGAGTTATCATTTGGGAGGACTTCAACCTCCTAGAGAGTAAGAGATGTTAAGTATATTCCCACCAAGCATCTCTTAACAACTCCTTCCACAGCTGTAGGCTGAGCCTCTGACCTGAATGTCTCATGTCATTTTTTGGGTGCATCTCTACAGAAGTTTGAGATTAGCCAACTCAGCAGTATCCACAAGAGCTGATTATTCCCTTCAGTGCAGCATATTTGCTTCCATTGAATTTGACTGCTTGCTGCACAAAGGACACAGTCAGCTCAGTTAGATAGCCCCCAAGAAGTGGTACCTTGCTTCTGGTGAAGAGATGCAGAAAAATTAGGGCCAAGTCAATGAAACAGTCTCAGAAAGAAATTAAATTAAAACACTAGTGGTCAGAGATGGAAGCAGAACAGAAGAAATTTTGCAGAAAACAGATTGAAGGTGAATATTTGGTTTAGTCTCTGGTATCACTCCAAAACTTTTTGTTATTTATTTTCATTTTGATCTTTAGACACAAGTTCCCATTTCTTCATGCACCATCTGAACCGTTCTTGCTGAGCTAACCTGGGAACCTGAAGTGGTGACTGAAGCTTGGTACAATCAAATAAATCCTAGCTGTTCCTGAAATCCTGTGGGGACTGATTAGTTAAGGCACTTCCAATTGAACATCTCAAACTGGAGTGAATTAAAGGTTTCACATTTTTCTTGTTTGCAGTGGTGATTCTGTTCGAATTTTCAAGCAAGAAAGAGGATGTAAAGCTGTAATGGCAGGAGAGGACCTTAGAGCAAGGTGGAGAAAGCCTTGGCTTGCTCTCTGACTAAAGACTAAGGTGCTAGGAATGGGCTGCCCAGGACAGTGGTGGAGTCACCATCCCTGGAGGCATTTAAAAGGCATTTGGGCCTGGTCCTTAAGGACTTGGTTTGCTAGTTGACTGTGGTGATAGTCAAAGTTTGGACTGGATAATCTTGGATGTCTCTTCCAACCTAAACATTCTGTGATGCATAAATAGATAAACAGAAAAGAAAGGAAATAAATATATAATATGTCAGATAAATATTAAGAGCCCATAGACTTACGTATTTTTTTTACAGGAGGATGTGTCATGGGAACAGAGAAAGGCTGTTAGTCAACCAAAGAAAATCTGCTGATTCTTCTTTAGTAACCTTTAGATCCATTGACATTATCTTTGCTCAGTATCCTATCAGGACAGAGGATGGTGCCACCAATGCAATTTTCTCTCAGACAAATTAAACTAGACCATATAAACACAATGTCATTGAAACTCTATGGTGACTTACATATACAGGAATAGATGTTGTAATGGAAGTGTCATTTCCAACAGTAATGATATTAGCTTGCCAACAAATCTGCTCAATATGCAGCTAATTCAAATAATTTCAAAAGGCCCTGTCTTTGATTTATGGAAAAATAGCCCTTATGGTCATTTACACAGGTTTTAGTACACATTTATAATCAGCCTTCAGCCTGATTCAGTAATCTCTATGGAGATTCAGTAACTCTTACTTAAAGTGGGCACAAAGTCAACAAGACCACAGGGGTGCTGAAAGACTAAACTAGGGTTAAAAAGAAACCCCACAAACCTGAGCCCGCAGAGAAGTCTCCACTAAAAGAAGCATATATTTAATTAAAGTTATGCCTTCATTAGAGACCAAAAAATTAAAAGGAGCATTCTAAATAATACATTCTTTTTATAAAATCTTTGCACATAGTCCTTTTTCATCTGCTTACCTTACCTTGGGGAAAATTATTGTATCACTTTTAATAAATTACATATCTCATTTGCAGACTTCCAATCTGTTCCTTGTAGGTGAAACTCCTTCTTTAGACCTTTAATTAGGTGGTGTTTCCTTGGCCACTGTAGTTTAAATGTACTTCAGTATTCTCACTCTTAAATGACCACTTGTGTATTAAAACTCCAATATCAACTCTACAGATTTGTCTTGGAATTTCTTACAATGTTTTAAAGCACTGGGTTTTGGGGTTTTTTTCACCTTGTGACAGTTCAGTGGGGATTTTCCTAAGATCAGCATCATTTTTTGAGGAACATTGATTTCATTGTCTCAGAATTCATTACTGCCTCTTTTGATAAAAAATGGTTCAGAGAAAGCAGAGTTCCATCTTCTGCCATGTGCTGTGCAGCACATCTCAGGTCACAGCTCTGAATTAGCATTGCTACAGGTTACAAACAACTTGGTGTGATTTATCTGCTGAATCTTTAATGTATTTTTGATGCTATCAATGGTAAGATTTTTATTAGTTGTTTACAGGAATGATCTCCAAGAGGAGTGAATGATTTAATCCTTCTGTGTATGTGTTCAGAGTTAAAACTGCAAACAAAACAAAAACCTAAAAACAAATACAAAGGAAGTGTCTCACAAAAGTAAATATCTTCCAATTTCTAATTTACTTCAGGGTGGAAACCTAGGGTCATATTTTAATGTTAATCCCTGACTTAGGGTACTGTTATTTTTTAGTGCACTTTGGTCTGAATTTTCATTTCTATGCAAATAAATCTCCGATTTATGGCTCTAGTAAAGATATTTCTCAGTGACTCTTATTTTTCAAAATTGTTTCCAGGGTATGTAAAATTAGATAAGCAACAATCTCTGAGTGTGCATGTTGGCAAATTCCAGTAGAGTATTAATGCATCACCCAGCTTTTTAGCTTTTTTAGATATATATAAAAATTCTGTGCAAAATTTTGTTTTCAAAAGAGGTTATTTCTTAAAAAATATGCAGAGATACATCTGTACTTCAAAAAGCTTGGTATGTTTGATTATCTCTTTCTCTGGTATAATAGAAGTTGCCCAGGCTCTTCATTCACACTTCACTTCCAAGAAAGTAAGGGATTTGTAGTAATACTTGAAACTCACACCTGAATTTTATTGAAGTTCACTCAATGGTAACTGGAGTACACCTACAAATTCAGGAAATTAAATGAAAATTATAAGAAGGAATAATAGCCTATTGTTCTTCAGCAAAACCCACTTTTCAAGGTAATTTTTTCAACATAACGAATCCAAAGGTGGTATTTACACAGCTTTCTTTAGGTTAAAACAACCTAATTAACAATATATCTACTGGTGAAGCCACAGAATTAATTTTTATGCGTGTAAGTTACCATTTTCCATTCTGTACACCTTCAGTGCCTTAAGAAATTAGAAAATGTGCTAACAATCAATGTCTCAATCTTCTAAATTATTTAAGTTTGTACTCCACCCATTACCTACCTATCACAATTAAGCTTCTATCTTATTACTCACTGAATTCAAAGGAAAGGGAAAGGAACACTTGCTAAGGAATTTTCTTACACAGTCCCCCCGTGCTGGTGGGGGGCTCAGGTCTGACAGTCTGACACACTCAATGAGAAATTAAAGTAATATTTTGATACACATACATGGTGTGATTCACAGAACCCCATTTTATCTGTCATGTTATTTCCAGAGGAAGAACTGCTCTCACTGGTGAGATGATGCTTCAGAGGGGAGGAGTGGGCACTGGCTAATCGCAGCTCAAGGCTGGATGTTCTCACAGCCATCTGTGGCTCTACAGGAGGCAGAAGATGGAAACCATGTCACCATCAAAACCATCACTATTGCCCCAGGTGACTTCTCTGCACATGGGAGAGCCACAGAGAAGAGAGGTGGTAAAGCACCAGGAAAACAGAACCTCTGTCCACCAGAAAACTGCAAATGTGAGAGTGAGAGTCTGTCCATCAGAAGCTCTGTAGGTGGGCATCAGCTTCTTTCATTATTCCTACTACCCGTAGCTTTTACCACATCACTTAACAAACTGATACCACAGCCCAGATATTGAAAGTCTGTGATCTAATTATGCACAGTGTTACAATTCAAAATGAGCCATTTATATTGAAAAATGCAGACTGAAAATACTTTTTTCCCCACAACTCTTCTAAATACAACCCTGTCATTTCCTGGGTAGGTGGGGGTCCTTTTCATGACAAAGACTTCTTGCACTTAATATTTTTCTTTTTTTGTTAGTTTGGGTTTTGGTGGCTTTTCTCGTTTTGTTTTGTTTAGATCTCCCTAGGGCAACAACCAAATTAATATGTTCCTCATGGGAAAACACATGCTAGTAATAACACTGTAGACAAATTAGGTAGATAACCTGGAATCACAGTCAAAAGTAATCAGATCAGTGCTGAGTTCTAGGACAGAAAATGTTAAGTTTTGCCTCCTGTAATATTTCTAAATTAGGTTTCCCTGTATGACCTAAGGAAAGCACTGCAGAAGACTTTGTACCTAGCACCCTTACTAGTGAAAAGAGATTTTCTTTGCTGAATAGAGAACAAACTTTTCAGTTGAATGTCAAAATCAGAAACTTCTATCCATTAACCAATGAAGTTTTCACCTTGAGCCACAGATAGCTAAGCCACAGAACAGTAAACCATGCAGTTTCCAGTCAGCCTAAATTTCTTATGCTTCCTTATAGCCTGTTATACTAGCTACAACCCCTGAGCCACTCTAAATAAATCTTCCCCTATTTTGTACTGAGACTCTCTCAAACTCCAAGACAGTTATGCTTTCCCTCCCTTATATATTTACAGCCTGATTTTTGTTTCTTTACAGCAGCATAAATCAAAGGTCACTGCAATGAAATCAGCACATTTGGGATGATGTAAAAGAGGCATTAGAGATATATCAGACGCATTGTTCTGATTATGTTAAAAAAAAAAATCTGTTATGGGCAGATACCGGATGAGCAGAAAACACCTCCTTCAATATGAGATATTGTTAGAAGTCATTCAAAATTTGCTGATTATTCCTCATTGTTATGTCTGTGTAAGCTACCTATGCAATATATACTTCCTTCCATACCCTCCTGAGCAGATTGAAAAGATTTTGCTTGCATAAATGTATTTGCCAAGACACATATAGGGAAGTGACTGCACAAAGCATAACTTAACTCAGTGTCTTATTTTATAATTAATTGCCATCTCGTATGATCAATTTACACAGAGAATTTCTTAGTATGAGTGGGTGCTACAAAGATTACTGAGATCTGACTGTGTATTTATAGAGAGAAGAAAATTTCTTCCATTCTTTGAAGTCCAGAAAAATATGATGGAAGAAAAAGTTAAGTGACAAACTGAAATAGGGGCAATTGCCAGCCATGATGAAAAGCTTTTTGGCCTCTTCTGGCAGGTCTTCATGGCCACCAAGAACTCCTGAGAAGCACAGGGACCTTGAGCCACATTTTAGAATTTACCACATTAAATCATACCATCCTACAAGTACAAGACTGCCATTATACTACTTCTGAAACCAGCAGAACAAAAATACCCCACAAATAATTGCATTATGTATCAAATAATGAAACTACATTTTAAAAAAAATCCTTATAAGCCTGGCTGTCTTCATATATGGCCCCTTACAGAGCACCTCTAAATAAGCATTTGGGAAAAGCAATCTAAGTAAATGGTTTTAAAGACAGGTTATTTATTTATTACACAAAACGCAACTTCTCACATTATTGCCTCAAGTGAAACGAATGCTGATAATGCTCCTGTCTCTGAAACTGAAGACATTTATATTAAAAAATGTAGAAAGTACAGTATACACTGAGGTGCAATCTATTGACTATGTCAGTAATAGCAGCTTTTTCATTTTTCCCCTTGTAATAGAAGTCATTGCTCGCATTCAGAATATATAGTCAAGCTTTATTAATCTCAGCACAGAGGCCATCCTGGGCCTTGAAAGCTATTGATTTTTTTAAAGAGATGGTATTCTTTTTCTATGACCTACTTGAGATCTATTTCAAATCTGTCATAAAAAGGAACCTCAAATTACAGGACAACTTAAGCAATGCTTAGCGAGCAGCGATGTGTTTCAAGTCTTTTCCTTGAAAAGCTTGAAAATGAATTATAACATTTTCAATTCTAAAAAAAAAAAAGAGTTTCTTGGTCGGTTGGTAATCACAGTGTAAGAGACTTCTTTGTCTCATTATTCTCAGATGAATATTGATTATTAGGCTCTGAAGGTGATTCTCTGTGCAGAGCTGAATGCATGATCTAGATACAGAAAGGCTTGAGAAACACCCCTCTCTGAGCCCTGCAGAAATCACAGTCATTTTGGTGTCTTAATTCCAGAGCTGAAATCCTGACCAAAGTGAGGTCACTGGGTTTTTTTTTTAATCTACGGGGTTTTATGGTTGGAGGATTTTTGGGGGTTTTTTGTTTTTGTTTTTTACCTATAAAAACACACAGGAAGTATTTATGCTACAAGAAACCCTAACATGACTTGGCCCCATTTTGAAGCCAAAATGCCAGATAAGCCCCATACATACTGTGGAAAGGGGAAGTTGTTATAAGGTATAATAACTATATAGTATTTACACTTGTTTTTTATCAAAGGAGTAGAATGTAACTCCTCAATAGTCATCCTCCAGATTCAGACTTATCATATTATAAATATATCATATTATATTTTTATAGTGGATGTTTGGATTACTTTTCTGTTTCAAAAACCAGTAAAGGGATTTGCATGAAAGATCCTATGCAACTCTTATTGCTGTCAACAAGAACCAAATAGAAGCACATATTAGTAAAATACAAGATATTTTATATCATGTGATGCTTGACTGAAATATGAAAGCACTTGTTTAATTATTTTTGTGGCAAATGTTGATAGTCTGAATTATTTGTCTTTGGCAAGACTGTGGTTTTACTTCATGCTTGCTTTGGAAAAATATATATATATTGTACCCTTTAATAAGACAGCAAAAAAAAAAATTATTAAAGGGACTTACAGTTTTGTGGCTTTACATGCAGGTAGCACAGGTAGGGTTATCAACTTGTTCTTACTACTTGGATATAAAACAAAATCACTCTCCAGAACTAAGTACTTGGTGCTGAAACTAGGTTCCTGTAAAAGCTTCATAGTTTGTGTTGACCAAGTTAATAGCAACACTGAGCAAGATTTCACTTGGAATCTCTCATGTATTTAGTAATGCTGGGAATAAAAAAGCCAATTCAACAGCAAAGTACTGAGACTTAAATCTTGCAAGTGATGTGCACAAGATGAAATATAAAAGAGATACAACCACTGAAATAAAATCCAGCTCAAACGCTCTGTGATTTACAATTGAAATTTGATAAGCCAACAAGAACTTCTACAATAACTTGTGTGATTTTTTTAGGCTTGAACTAAAGTTTTCTTTCAAAAAGCTGAATGTCCTTTCACAAATTTAATTGCAAGAATTTCCTTCAAAGGAATGTGATAGTATTGTGTTTTAGGATAGAGCTGGCTAATTGGAGGAATTCTTTGTGGCATAAATTAATATTATGTCATCATATTTGAAGGCAATAACTGAATAAGCTGGCAGCTTCTACCTAAATAAATCTACTTTCAGCTTGTATGTTGCTGATGGAGTTCAATCACGATTTTTTCCAGGAATGTGCTTTAACTTTCTTGCACCATTACATGCATATAGGTGGCACTAAAGGTATGCAGTGTGTTGTTGCCATGTCTTGACTATATTCCAGTTTTTAACCTATTTTATGGTACATACTATATATACCTCTCAAATATTGTGATAGTTCAGGATACCTGTTCATTTTTGCACATTCTGCAAATATGGGAGATTATCAACTATGATCCAAATTCCAGAAAGTAGCTCTGCTTTAAACTGGAGTTACAAAGAAGTACATAGAAGTTTGGTGTCTTGATTTCTTCTTGATATTAAAATGTATCCTTTACTAATCTTTTGGCCTAAGAAAATCAGCAGTTTTATTCCATATGAAGAGAAAAATCAGACTTTAAATAAATGTGTTACAAGGAGCCTTTGAGAATACTTTGTTTTTTTCAAAATCAGCTCACATTAAAAAAAAAAAAAAGTCTTCTTGCAGCCTCAGAGTCAGTGTACTTCATCTTTTTAATACTGGGATTGCTGTTGAAGTCAGCAAGAATTTTTTATGCCAAAGAAGTGTTGAACTGAATAAATTTTGGATAATTTGACAATTCAAGTAATCAAGACACTCTACAATATATTCAGTTCCTTCCAGACTGAAGTACATGACAATATACAAACCAATATTTCTGGTTTACTGCACCAGAAAATCTTGGGAAAAATTAAGAATCTGGGAAAAACTTGTAACATTCAATGGACCACAAACAGCTTTTAACAGTAGACATTGATGGGATTACATTTCGGTATCTTAATTTGTCTACAGCAAGTCTCTTTTAATTTAAGTTTCCCTTAATTCCTAATTTCTTTTACTTATTAGTTTTCAGACTCGGCAGTAGTAAATATGCCACATATTGTTAAATCTATTTTGCAATGTGTCTTTTATTGACACGATGCACTAATTAAACATAAAATATGGAAAATAAAAATCTAGGATTTTGGTTAATCACTCTCTTCAGTTCCTAACAAAATCAGATTCTTAAGAGTGTAGTTGCTCACTGTCTATGGATGATATAGTCATGTTTTACACCATAGAAAATAAGCTCAAAAGCTCCAGAGTCATGTAGCATAACTAATAGCTTCATCCTCTGATAAAGCCACATTTCTTCTCTGGTCTATTTTATTCTGCAGGGTAAATTTCAGACCAGTAGCAGTGTCTTTACAGCTCCACTTTCTGTTCTCTTAGACACCTCTCTGAGATCTGTGCTTCAAGTGTTTTATAACAGGCTAGAAATAGACATATATACACATGTACACATACATTTATGTACACATTTACACCCTTCATTCTATTTTGCCAGGAACAGTAACAAGTTAGTAAATATGGTAAATTTAATGAAAGCAATAGAATAAGGAAACCTCTGTAAGAATCTTGTAATTCTTACACATTGCCATTTAAAGAAATATCTATGAGAGCAGGTTTGATGATAAATGCTGATCTTTTTACCCATTCAGCCTGTGAAGAATCCTTTCATCAAGCAACAATATGTAGTAAAATCAAGACAGTCTTACACAAGTGTTGGGTGCTGGAAATTTGTGACTAAGAATAGGGTCAGCAAAAGGCCACAGACCTAGCCAGGTGTACAATAGAGGAGTGAAAACTTAGACCTGGCTTCAAAAGTAAACGAAGGAAAGACATTATTCTTTAGCACAGTGTCTAAATAAGAAATTTAAGAAGCATTTGGATTTTACTGTGACTCATTCACTCAAGTACTACTTGGTGTAGAGTCTCGTGGCATTGTTTTTCCCTCCAAGGCAGGTAGGCAAACTGCAGACTTTCAGGTTTTCAGAAGTCTTTGTCCATAGTAAATAAAATTGGACAGCCCTTTCAGTGGGTAGACTATGGGGATTCTGGGCTAGAAAAAGTTAAGACGGTGAAGTTTTTGCAATAGAATCCAGAGGTAAAGCTGAGAAAATAACTGTCCCTGGAAACAGGTAGATAAGGCAAATGAATAGATAATAATTGAACTTAATTTGCCACTTGAGCTTTGCATGGGTATAATCAGCTCAAAGAGAACTCTTGAAAAGCACTGCACACTAAATGGCTCTAATGTTATTCCACGTGATAAACAATGAGTTAGAGATAAAAACATTGTCCTCTACTGGATGCCATAAAGATGAAATTTTATCTATCCACTAGTAAAAGCAACAAGCCTAGGGCCCTCATTGCATCCCTCTGAGAACAAAAGTAATTTGCGAAGAGAAGGGGGCAATGTCCTTACGAGACATTATTAGCAGAAAATGCTCTGGAGAGCAAGTGTGTCCTGTAAACAAAGCAAAAGAGAAGGGTTTCTTTTACCCTAGCAGATCTCTTTTTGAATTGCTGAAATAATTGCTGAAGTTGGGGGTAAGATGCTTACCTGATAATAGGTCTTATTAGGTGCAGAAGAAAGATACAGAATAGAAAAGAGTGTCTTCAGAGTAGCTCAAAGAGATTCTTATAAGCACACATGAATTATTTGATGCACAAGGAACAAGTCAAAGACTTATGGCCTAATCAGTTAAAAATTTAAAATGCTTTTCTATTGTTTAAGAAGCAAACTAGTCCACTGTGGTTGTCCTGTAATCAGGTATTCTGATTGGAACTACTTTCCTCCTGAGGTACTAAAAACAGTCCTCTAAGAATTTTTTGACAGTCAGGAAGCAGTCCCTGCCAAGTGTCGAGGGCCTTATATGTCTGATGGTTGCAGCCTGTGAATGTGAGATACGGAGTATTTAATCTTTGGTGGAAATTGCCAGCAGCTCCCAAAACATAGTCTTCTGCTGGCAATACCTGTCACAGCTCTGCTTTGTAGTGGACACGTGATGATGGGAGAAATAAAAGAAAATTAAGAACAGAGAAATAGTTACTTTGCTATCTGATATTTCTGGGGTGTAAACTATCCACTAAATTGTAAATCTTGTTAAATGCCATTGCAAGCTGCATCTTTTTGCCACATACCTAAAGTTTTGGTAAGATCAAAGAGTGCAGTGTTTGTTTTTTGTTAAAAACAAGAGGTTTTTTCCTCCTTATCTTCCAGCGAGGTAGAAGATGCTAATGTAAAAAGGCAGAACAAATGGGCTCTTTTTTTTGCAGGACAAAGAGCATTTGAACTCCATCAGTGGCTCTTTGACTGCCTTCAAAGCTGGTCTCTGACTAAATTAAAGACACTGGTAGCTTCTGATTTGTACTGTGCTTACCACTGCACCAGTAGCTAAATGCATGTAATAGATTGTTACCTTATAATAATGCAGCTAATGAAAAAAATCAGACTTAAGACTTTGAAAGAGCTATGTTCTCCCTCAATACAAGTAGCATAGCTCCCCTAAGATCAATTTTTATTATGCCACTTTACAATGGCTCAGAATCTGCCCCCTAATTCAATGAGCTAGTTCTGAAAGAAAACTCTTCACCTTATACTGCACAACCAGGGTAGCACTTTTTGAGGTCACCGATAACACAAAATTGTTTAACTGGAATTAAAGTGATTTTGTCAAGTAGGAAAAGCACAAACTCAGCAGATGACCCAGCAAAATCAGCCCCCCCGTCGGAGACCACTGATCCCAATCTCACTTAATTTAAGAGGCACTCTCGTGAAATCTGTGAGGTTATCTGGGTACAAAAAAAAAAAAACCCATCACAAAAATGGAGAAGGAAGCAGAAATGTGCACAGAATGCAGTTATACAGCTGTACGCCTGATGTATTGACATTTCTTCATCATAACATTACAGTAACTGCTTGATACCTAAACATGTAAATACAAGGGGCTTGGGGGGCAAATGTGCCATTAAAATAAAATAAAAATGTAAATGTATTAAAATACAAATGTACATTTATTTGCCCTTTCCCCACCACTCTCATGGCAAGGCTGTCTCTGCACTCTGCCTGAGTAAGGAAGGCTTTTATCTGCTTGAAGACCTTTCTGCAGGATCAGACAGAAGTGGCCTTTTAGGCAGCCTCTTCTATATGTGAGGAGGAGATAAACAGTGCTGGTTTCTCTTGGAATCACACAATTTTTGAGACTGGAAAAGACCTCTGAGATCAACAAGTTCAGCCTATTCTTCCTGCACATGAGTGTCAGGTGACAGCTTTACAGTAGACACTGACAGCACTGAGGAACTAAAGTGAAAAAATTTGCATTTTGGTTTTTCACACCTGACTTACATTGGAATCATGCACAAAATTATTTTCCATAGGTACTTAGTAAAATCATAAGCACAGGAGTAAAGTAGCAGAGATTGACTAGAGACTGCAAATCAGGTGTGGAAAAACTCTACAAGCACTTTACCAAGAGATAGAAGGTGTGGTCAGACCCAGTTAAAACTATCTTTCACCATCTTTTTTATTTGTTTATTATTTTGTCACTCAAAATACGAGTTTTCATGAGTTTGAAAGTGAATTACTGTTTCATTCCTGTCACTTAGAGCTGAAAGGGACACGAGGACAATAGTAAGCTATGAGACAAAAAAATGTATTAATCATAGATAGGAAAAAAAAAATCCCCAAAACATAGATGCTTAGTGTGTGTAGGAAATCTAAAACAAGTTTGCTGCAGCACAGCCTGGAGACAAACCATTCCTGGAGATGGCAAAAGGGCTTATTAATTATGTCAAAATATTAATGCCCCAGTTGAATTCTTCATTCTCCAGCAGGCAGGCCTGCTTTCCCAAAACAGGTTTGAGAACTCACTCACAGACTACTGTATAAAAGATATGAACTGAACAAAAAATGATAGTAGGAACTGATTAACTGCTTTTCTCCACTTCCTACTATATTACATTGCATATAGTGGAGTATGTGTACAGACTGCACTGCTAATATAAACATGCACTAACTGAGCTCAAAGAACTGCAGGATAATATCCTTTAACATTTGCCATAAACTTGGATGCTGGGCTAGTTAATGAAAAAAGTGCATACCTGCCTAAATCCACAGTTTGACGAGAAAATATTATTTACTATGTAATTTTACCCCTTTTAGAAATTAGGTCATTTAATTATCAAAACATAAATATTAACTTCTTAAATAGAAATCTCCCTAATCCTACAGGATTAGGATCTCATCTGGAGGGAAGGATTTGGATGTCTAGCCTTTTTTCCAGGCTCTGCGTATTACCCTTGACCCACCTCCAGCTGCTGATTTGAAAGGCTGGGAGTTTCCCTTAACCTCTGTGTTATATTTGCTTTTCCAGGTGCAGGGGCTTTTGGATACCTGAGGTTATCTTGAACAATACTATGCAGCCCTTGCCTCTGCAACTGGGACCTGGACAACAGGACTACACATTGGGAACTGCAGGAGGACCGAAGGGTTGCTGACCACAGGAATTGTCTTAGATTTTCCTCTGCCCATTACTTCCTCTGGGTGGTTTAAGTACTTTTATTTTCCCTCTACTATATTGGACTAGAAGAAAACATTTCTACAGGCTGCCCACCAACAGAGCTTGGTAAACCACAGACAATCTAAAGCTTCTAACCATGTGTCCCTAAAGCTAAAACACAAATCCTCCCAAAGCTCTCTGTCCTGTTCCTCCACCCACCTCATTCACTTAATATTACTTTCAAAATATTACAGGTTTCATGTCTTACTGCTTATAAAGCCAATTACAAGAAGTAATATCTATCTCCCAACAGCCATGGCTGAATCCTGTTTATCCCTGTGAAGTGTGTTTCAATTTGTTTTTTAGAGTGAATATTTAGTTCCTAACGATGCTAGGCTAATAAGTCTGAATGTTGAGTTTTCAGGTAAGCACTAGAAATGCAACCAAATGTCTTTATTAAGGCATTTATTTTGAGATTAAGAAGAAAAAAAAAAAAAGTGAGAGTGTTTCTGTTGGGAAAACCTGATAAACCCTCAGCCTTAAGCAGTCTGCAGTAATCTAACTAATAGGTTTGTTTGTGGTTTTGTGGTTTGTTTGTATTTCCTCAGTAACCTCAACATATATAAAACTACAGAGAGCCATCAGAAATTTTGGTGCTTTCTATAAACTATACTGGAGATGTTTCAAATTGGAAGGCTCTACCTCAGCTCAAATCAACTCACATCACCTATGAATACAAGCAAAGAAAACGTGTACTTTTGATCAAGATGTCAATCTTTGCTCTGATTGGTTACATCTCCAGATGTCTGAATTGATTAATGGTCTGTTTTCTGAGAAATTTGCTACTCAAAAGTTACAAGTGACAGTTTAAAGTTTTCTGAAAGCTGATGGTTGGCAGTTCTAGAAGGACTCCTTACAGCTAGAGGTCATTGAACCTGCATCTTTGTATACTTCTGTGACTTTTTTTTCACACAGCACTGAGTAACTGGCTGTATGCATGTGAACAGGCATATAATATTTTGTGTATAAGTTTTTTTTTTAAAAAAACTATCTTCTCTACCTCTGTCAGTCACAGAAGAAGAGAACACAATTCATACCCAAGTGCCTCCAGCACTGCAAATACCTCCCCACCCTCCCCCCACTTTTTCCAGCAGTCTGTGATATATGGAAGCTTGGCCAGAAACACAACTCCTTTGTGTGACTACTAGAGCTTCTGAGGGCTGTATATTAAGTGTGCACCTGAACAATGTAAACTCACTTTAATAATGCATCATATGTCAGACTGGAAACTTATCTGTTGTCTGACTGCTTCCCTTGATCATTCCACTAGCAATCGTGTGAGAGAGATTTTCTCTGAAACCAACAAGGCCACAACTGCTGAGCTATCTTCCTGAAAACTAGAAAAGAATGTGCTAAATACAAACCCTTCAAGGATGCAACCTCTTTTAGTTTAAGTTCAGCCCATACAGAAAAACTTCATTGGGTTTGGCTGCAGGGTTCACACCAGCCTGCAGGAATCAGCTGAAGGCTTTTCATGCAGCAAGGAGGACTGAGCAGCTCCTCTTCGTCTTACAGAGTGCACACACACACAGGAGAGGACCATTGGAAATTAATAGAACACATTTCATTTGACTTTCAACTTCAGTCTGTCACAGAAATCCTATGAAATGAGGCTTTCATTTCAGGAACTCTCCAAAGATTAATCATTTCCCATATTCCATGCAGTCTCCTGTTTATACGTTCTGATTTACTTTCCCTACAACGTCACTTCAAAGTCTCAGGTCAGGTGCTGTGCAGCCAGGTTTTCCCCAAAGAATTGGAAATCTTTATAATTAACAAAACAAAACAACAAAAAAGGAACCCTCACACAAAGCGGGATGGCATCAAAGAAGAATTCCTGAAAAGCACTCTGAAAGAACAAAGAAAGAGGTGGAAAAAGAAAAGTCAGCTGCCTTGAGAACTGTCAACAGGTCCAGGGTAAGAACCAAGAATTAAACCTGAGATTTGCTTAGGAAATTACTGAAACATTTCCATTAACAGAAAGGAAATGCAGAACTGGCATTTAGTCCAGAGCTCCAGAAGAGAAGTCCTAGATAACATTTGGAGACACTGACCATGAGCTGAAGATAAAATGAAGAGAAAAGCAGGGAAGGTGGGAGAAGTAACTTAGCACATGTCCATGCATGTTCCACCAGGTCTGTCTTTGCTTGGTGTTCACATGCCTTCTTCAGTCAGCAAGACTGCCAAGAAGTACACAGCTCTGAGAAAAGTACCCTCTTCTTTAACTCCTTATGCTGTAAATGCAGCAAGTAGTTGCAAAATTATTCCCCTATAAAAGCTACTAGAAAAAGAATGCAGTTCATCAGAATTGCAAGACGTTTATGTGGGGTTTTTGCAAATGTTGCTGTTTACAGCCTGGGATGAACTTGAAGCTATAAGACAAGTCACAATTTGCATTCAGAATCCTCGAAATTATATTTTAGTAAATTCTCCTCCCAACTCTCATAATGCTGTTCTCAGAGACAGCGTTAGCTGTAGATAATATATGGATAATCTGGCATGTACCTGCCTCTTCTGTTAGCAACATAGTAAATGTATAAAATATTCTAGGCTTATTTGATAAATTAGGAAACAAAGTAAACTAGACAGGTAATTAAGGTAATAAACCCATTTTAATTGGTTAAGTAACCTTGTAGAAATTCACTGCCAGCAGGAAAAGGTATAAAATACTGCAGCTTGGGTTTTGGTATTCTAAGTATCTCCGATGCTGCTGAGCCACGGTAATTTCCAATACTGTAGGAAAGCTAATACTTCATTAATAAGAAAGCAGGAATCATTACCACCCCTCATCCTATACACTTAAATAAAACATATAATATAGATAACAGAAATCCTGAACAAAGCAGGAAGGTGATTAAATAGCAGGCACACAAGAAATACTGCAGATGGAGCCCAAAAGGCATTTTTATTTTTCTTCTGGCCAAGTTAATAAGTGGCCTGATGACCCCATCTCCCAGCGGCATGCCATTAAATTTCAACAGGAATGATGAGAAGCCTTCATAAATAAAAACAGCCATTTGCAATAGCTTCCCAGTTGTCCTGGTTTGGGCCAGGATAAAGGTGATTTTCTGGTTTGTACTTTTGCTTTCAGCTAAGTTTCTTGTAAGTAGCTGCACTTGCTGAAATTAACAGCAAGTTTCTCAGACAGTGTGCTTCTAGGACTGATAACACTGGATGTTTATAGTTACTACACTGTTATGCAGAGCCAAGGACACTGCTCAGCTCTGAGGAACATTTTACCATGCAGAAGGAGTAAAGAGGTCCCACCTGAACCCCTCCTCTAGGGAGGCCTGAGACAAGATAGATGCCAGAACTGACCAAACAGAGTACTGCATCCCATACACGTCATACTCAGTATAAATCTGAGGGATCACAAGGGTCAAACACCTTCCTGCCCTTCCTGCTCTTCCTTCACCAGTTCCCTGTGTGCTTCGGCATCCTGGGAGGATTCCGGCCGTTCCTCTGCCTGTGGTCCTGATCCGTGCCAGCCTGAATCTGTGTGTTCCTGCCTCCAGCTCCCGACTGCTCCTGACTGAAGAGGTCAAGCCTGAACTTTCCCAGGGCTGCCCTACAGCCTTGGTGGTGATGTGAGAGTTATTGGGGGAAAGGGGAGAGGAATGTGGTATCAATTTTACCTGTATATTCGTATATTTGTATATATTTAGTAATTTTACCTATTTATCATTACTGTTTCATTAAAGTTGTGTAGTTTAGTTTCCAACCCATAAGTCTCCTTCCCTTATTCTCTTTCCTTTCCTTATCAGGGAGGAGAGGGGGATTAATAGAAAACATCTGTTACTCGGTTTAATTGCCGGGACAGTGTTAAACCCTGACAGATTTATTGGTCCCCAACGTGGAGCTGCTGAACGCAGGGGCAGTGCAGTTCAGGTACCTCAGGTACCGTGCAGTGCAGGGGCAGTGCCGCGCAATACAGCGCCGGGCAGTGCAGCGCAGCGCGATAAAACGCAACATAGTGCAATGCAATGCCATGCCGTGCAACCCCACACACTGCCGAGGGCGAGCCGGGGCGGGGCGAGCCGGG